>JAJHZJ010000104.1:15053769-15587587 GCA_023548195.1 Bettongia penicillata ogilbyi | reverse complement strand
TTTCAGAACTAATTAAGCTCAGATTTGCAGAGTAGATCATTGTGGGCTTCATCCTGAGTTCCAGTGCTTTTTGGAACATATTGCTCCATTCCCTCCTGAGTATTCTTGTGGATGAGGAATAATCTTGTGTTATTTAAATTTCCTTTCCTTTGTATTTGAAATTCTCCCTCCAGATAGATACCTGAGAGAATTTATAGAAGGTAATCTTTGAATTCTTTCAAATTGTATTTAATTTCTTTATTCAGAAATTCTGGGCAATTTTCTTGTATTATTTCTTGCATTATGGTTTTCAGGTATTTGTTTGTTTGTTTTACTGGAGATTGATATTCTTTGATTTGTATCCTGTCTTGGAGTTCAGTATGTTTTGATTGGACAGAGAGTAAATTTCTTTTAATGTTATTATTTTTAGCTTCTCTTTTTCTGGATTATCTCTCATTTCTATGTATATGAAATACAATTATTATTCTCTCTTTTGTTTCTTTGGTGAGATATGTCATTGCTGATTCAGGCTTTCTATTTTACCAATTGTTTTTTTATGTAGAGGCAGAGAATTCTGTTCTCATAATTCTCATTTCTTTTTTAAGTCACTCAGAAAGAGTGTGCTGTGGTTCCATGTTCTCAGATTTCACAGGATCCTCTGTCTCATCAAGTGTTGGTTCATTTTCCTTTGTTTTTCAGTATTTATTCATAGATGCCTCAACTCGTTTACTAGATCTGGAGGCCATATTTCCTTCAGTTGTTAACGTTTTTCCTCTTGATTTGTCTGTTTGTTTTTCAGGTCTTTGATTTTTCTTCTTCCTGGGATCTTTGGTAATTTTAATCCCCTCTCTCACTATTTTCCCCTATTGCTCACTCTCCCTTCCCTCTGTTGCTTTTTTCACTGGAGGGTGGATCAGTCAGTCACTCAGTCAGCATTTATTAAGTGCTACTATGTGCCAGATACTGCCCTAAGTGGTGGGGATGCAAAAATTGGCAAAAGACAATCCCTTCCCTGAAGGAGCTCACAGTCAAATGGGAGAGAAAACAAGCAAACAAGGATGTACAAATGAGCTTTATGCAGGATGAATAGAAAATAATTTAGAGAGGAAAGGCAGTAGAATTGTGAAGTTGGGAAAGGCTTCCTGTACAAGATGGAATTTTGGTTGGGACTTAAAAGAAGCCAGAGCAGGCAGGAGCTAAAGATGAAGAAGGAGAGCATCCAGGCATGGGAGATAGCCATAGCGAATGTCAGAGCCAGGAGAAAGAATATCTTGTTTGTGGAACAGTGACAAGGCCATTTTCATTGAATCAGAGTATTAGGAAGGTATAAGAAGACTGGAAAGACAGGAGAAGGATAAGTTATGAATGACTTTGAATGTCAAACAGAATTTTTGTATTTGATCCTGAAGGCTATAGGGAGCCACGAGTTTATTGAGTGTATATGTACGGGTGGGGTGAAATGGTTGGACCAGAGCTTTAGGAGGATCACTTTGGTGGCTGAATGGAGGATGGAGTGGGGAGACTTGAGGCAGGCAGAGCTACCAGTAACTGTTGCAATAGTCCAGGCATGAGGTGATCAGGATCTGTACCCAGGTGGTAGTAGTGTCAGAGGAGAGAAGGAGGGATATGTATTCCAGAGATGTAGCAAAGGTGAAATCAGCAGGCCTTAGCAATATCTTGGTTATGGGGGGAGCAGTGAGAGATAATGAAGGGTCAAAGATGATACCTAGATTTTGAGCCTAAAATCCTAGGACAATGGTGTTGACCTGTACAGTAATAAGTAAGGTAGGAATGAGGTAGGATTTTGGAGGAAAGATAATGAGTTTGGGTATGGACATGTTTACTTTAAGATGTCTACTGGACATCCATTTCCAGATGTGAGCAGTTGGAGATGCGAGATTGGAAGTCAGAAGAGAAGTTTGGGGGAGAATAGGTAGATTTGAAAGTTATCAGCATATGAATGTTAATTAAATCCATGGGAACTGATGACCTCACCAAGTGAGGTAGTATGGAGAAGAGAATAGGGCCTAGGACAGAACACTGTGGGACACCTATAGGTCATGATCTGGAGGAGGATCCAGCAAAGGAGATTGAGAAAGAGAGGTCTTATAGGTACAAGGAAAACCCAAAAGCCTAGTGAGAAAAGAGTATCAAGGAGGAGAGAGTGATCAGCAGTGTCAAAGAGTATAGAGAGAGCAAGGAGAGTGAGGATTGAGAAAATACCATTGGATTTGTCAGTTAATAGATCGTTGGTAACTTTGGAGAGAACAGTTTTGGTAGAAAAATGAAGGTGGAAGCTGGATTGTATGGGGTTAAGAAGAGAATGAGAGGAAAATGGAGGCCCATAGGGTAGATGGCATTTATTTTTATAGACTTGGATTTTATTAGACAGGACTAACCATTTTAGTCTCTCAAAATATATTTGTTCATAGGTTTTTTTATGTTTATTTATTTAGTTAGTTTTCAGCATTCATTTCCACAAAATTTTGAGTTCCAAATTTTCTCCCTATCTCTCCCCTCCTCCCATCCCATAATGCCTTACAATCCAATTACCCCTTCCCTCAATATGCCGTTCCTTCTATCACACCCCTCCCTTCCCTTATCCTCTTCTTCTTTCTTTTCTTGTAGGGAAAGATAGATTTCTATACCCTATACCTGTATTTCTTATTTCCCAGTTACACGAAAAAAACAATTCTCAACATTCATTCCTAAAACTTTGAGTTCTAACTTTTCTCCCTTCCTCCCTCCCTACTCATCCTCACTGAGAAGGCAAGCAATTCAGTATAGGCTATATGTGTGTAGTTTTGCAAAAGACTTCCATAATAGTCATGTTGTGTAAGAATAACTATATTTCCCTCCATCCTATCCTGCCCCCCCCCATTTATTCTATTCTCTCTTTTGACCTTGTCCCTCCTGAAAAGTCTTTTACTTCTAATTATTCATTCTTCTCATTTGCCCTCCCTTCTATCATGACCCTCACCCTACTTGTCCCCTTCTCCCCTACTTTCCTGTAGTGTAAGATAGATTTTCATACCAAATTGAGTGAGCATGTTATTCCCTCCTTAAGCCATATGTGAAGAGAGTAAGTTTCACTTTTTCCATCTCACCTCCTCCCTTTTCTCCTCCACTGAAAAAGCTTTTCTTGCCTCTTTTATGAGTGATAATTTGCCCCATTCCATTTCTCCCTTTCTCCTCCCAACAAATTCCTCTCTCATCCCTTAATTTTATTTTTTTAGATATCATCCTTTCCTTTTCAACTTAACCCTGTGCTCGCTCACTTTCTCTCTCTCTCTCTCTCTCTCTCTCTCCCTCTCTCTCTCTCTCTCTCTCTCTCTCTCTCTCACTCTCTATCTATCTGTGTGTGTGTGTATGTAATCCCTCCAACTACCCAAATACTGAGAAAAATCTCAAGAATTACAAATATTATCTTTCCATGTAGGAATGTAAACAGATCAACTTTAGAAAGTTCTTTATGATTTCTCTTTCCTGTTTACCTTTATATGCCTCTCTTGATTCTTGTGTTTGAAAGTCAAATTTTCTATTCAGTTCTGGTCTTTTCATCAAGAATACTTGAAAGTCCTCTATTTCATTGAATGACCATTTTTCCCCTGAAGTATTATACTCAGTTTTGCTGGTAGGTGATTCTTGATTTTAATCCTAGTTCCTTTGACTTCTGGAATATCATATTCTAGGCCCTTTGATCCCTTAATGTACAAGCTGCTAGATTTTATGTTATCCTGATTGTATTTCCATAATTCTCGAATTGTTTCTTTCTGCATGCTTACAATATTTTCTCCTTGACCTGGGAACTCTGGAATTTGACTACAATATTCCTAAGAGTTTCTCTTTTCAGATCTCTTTCAGGAGAGGATCAGTGGATTCTTTCAATATTTATTTTGCCCCCTGCTTCTAGAATATCAGAACAGATTTTCTTGATAATTTCTTGAAAGATAATGTCTAGGCTCTCTTTTTGATCACGACTTTCAGATAGTGCCATAATTTTTAAATTGTCTCTCCTTTATCTGTTTTCCAGGTCAATTGTTTTTCCAATGAGATATTTCACATTATCTTCTATTTTATCATTCTTTTGGTTTTGTTTTGTAATTTCTTGGTTTTTCATAAAGTAATTAGCTTCCATCTGCTTCATTCTAATTTTTAAAGAACTATTTTCTTCAGTGAGCTTTTGAACCTCCTTTTCCATTTGGCTAATTCTGCTTTTTAAAGCATTCTTCTTGGCTTTTTGGACCTCTTTTGCCAACTGAGCTATTCTATTTTTAAAGGTGCTATTTTCTTCAGCATTTTTGGGGGTCTCCTCTAGCAAGCTGTTGACTTGCTTTTCATGATTTTCTTGAATTACTCTCATTTCTCTTACCAATTTTCCCTCCACCTCTCTTACTTGATTTTCAAAATCCTTTTTGAGTTCTTCCATGGCCTGAGGCTATTTCATATTTATTTTGGAGGTTTTGAATTCAGAAGCCTTGACTTCCTCTGATGGTATGCATTGTTCTTCTTCATCTGAAAGGATGGAAGGAAATACATATTCACCAAGAAAGTAACCTTCTATAGTCTTATTTTTCCTCCCTTTTTTGAGCATTTTTCCAGCCAGTTACTTGACGTTTGAGTCCTTTGTCAAGTGGAGGGCATACTCTAGGGACCTGTAAGTTCTCAGTTCCTCCAAAGTGGCACAATCAAGGGAGAGGAGTTTACTCCTCTCCTGGCATGCATGCTGCTCTGGGAGCAACCAAAAACTTTTCTGCCCAAAATCTGTGATTCCCTCACAGTATTTTCCCTCACCACAAACACCTCCAGCTCCACCACACCAGTACTCCTCCTTACCCCAGGGCTGGGCTTGGTACTGAGATTTAGATGGTAGATGGCATTTTCAAAGAGTTTAGCCACAAAGGACAGAAGAGATGTGAAACAATAGGTAGTGGGGATGGATGGAGCAAGTGAAGATTTGTTTTTGAGCATAGAGAAGACATGGGGATGTTGGAACACAGTAGGGAATGAGCCATTAGACAAGGAGAGATTGAAAATAAGTGAAAGAGTAGAGTTGACAGAAGGGGTAATCTATTGCAGGAAATGGGATGATGTGGCATCACTGGAGCAGGTAGAGGGGTCAGCTTTGGTAGGGAGTAAGTCTACCTCATCATGGGAGACAGATAAGAAGAGAGTGGCAGAAGGCATCTGAGAGTATGGAGATGAAAAGAGGGAGTTCATAGTGATTGACTTCCATTTTTTCAGTAAAATATGAGGTAAGTCTCTCAAAGCCTCTCAGCCTCTTCCCACATAGGTCAATTCATAGTTCACTAACCTAGATCTCTTCTCCAAGTGACTTTTGGGGTATAGAACTAGCACCAGCTGGACACTGGACAGCTGCACATTCAGTCTTAGTGGAGTGATGCAAAGCCTCTTCTTTGTACCACCACCCCCAACCTCCTGCATGGTACCCTGTCATCTTCCTTCTGTTCCTTCATTCTTTGGATTGGCAGTTCAGACCACTGCCATGTTGGTGCTGCTGCAGCCAGGGGTGACTTCTATCCTTTAGAGGAGGGGAGAGGTTGAAGTGTGGGCTTGATCACTCTTTCCAGCCCAGACTCATGTTCTGCCCCATTTCCCTTTGTTCCACTGATCTCCCGTAGAGATCTTTCTGTAGTAGAATGCTGCTGTGATGTTAGATGCTGAAGCCCTAGTAGGCTTCCTTTAGGCACTGGAAAGAGGCAGGTGGTACCAGGGTATGAGGTTATATTTTTTGCAAGGTTGTAGGTCAGGTCCTGGGGTTAGCTAGTGCAGCCTCACAACTGGTAGTGTGGTGTATGGTGGAGGAGAGGATACTGTGTGAGCTCATGATAGGCCTCAGTTCTTGGAGATTTTAACCTTCTTTTGGGTTCTGGGTGTCCCGGAGCATCAAGGCAGCTGAAGCTGCTTTATATGTGGTACATAATTTCTGTTTGGGAAGTCATGGGGATCAGAGGAAATTTCTAGTCCTCCACGTTGTTGGTAATGTGACCTTCACTCTATGTGGGTAGTTTTCTACCTCCCTACCCCCTCTCCACAATATCCTACAATTGGTCTTCTACTTCCAAGCCCTTGGTTAGCAGGATTATGGGAGAAGTTTTATTAAAATAAGAGAAATAAAATAGTACTCCTAGAATGAGGGGTCATTAAGTCTCAAAGATGGATTTGAGTCCTTAGAGTAAAGTAGAGTGATTATTAAGCAACATAAGGAGGAGGAGGAGCATGATAAGGGAACAGAGAGATCACCTCTGTAGTCCTTCTATATTCTGCCCTAGTCAGACCCCAATTGGTAGATTGGGTACAGTTCTGGGCACCACAGATTGCAGGAGGGGAGGCTTTGGTGGCAAGAGATTGTCTACAAGAGAACAATTAGGATAGTGAGAAAAATTGAAGCACATCGCTAGCTTGTGAGGATTGAAGCAACTGAGGATATTTAACCTGGAGATAATTACAACTGTGTATGAGTACTTTAAGTGTTGGCAAGAGGTGATTCAATTTGTTCTGCTTGACCCCAGAGGCCAGAACTAGTTGTCATGGGGGTGATTTGGCCAGAAGTAAATCTGATTTCCTTGAAGTCAGGAAAATCCTACTAAGTGAGAGAGCTGCCTTCAAGTGGAATGGGCAGCCTGGGGTGGGGGTGGGGCTCTCTGTCATAGAAGGTCCTTAGGCAAGGGGCTTGGTGATCACTTGTTGGGAATGTTATCATCGACATTCTTGTGCAGGTGTGGGTCGGACCAACTGGCCTTAAAGGGCCCTTCTAACGTGGAAATTCTGTGCTTCTTTGTCATTCATTACCTCTGATTTGGGACTCAATTCTTCTCCCTCCTTCTCCCTGCAGAATTCTAACAGTCAACTTTGTCCAAAGATGGATTCTGGCTGTTTGCTTTTCTTAAATGCCCTGGCTGCCACAGCCTCTTGGCCTAAATAGCACTCAATGAGCTGGCTTCACTCCCTCCTCCCTCTCTGTAGCCTGGGATGGATAGAGCCCAGGGACTCCCATTTGAACTCTCCCACAGCTTCTTTCTCCCCACTTTCTGGCTGTTGGGGGATCACGGATCAGGGTTCAAACTTGACTCCTAAAAGAGAGAGACTGAGAACAGTGGTCATAATGATGGCTGAAATGTTTATAATGTTTGAGTCTTACCATGGGCAGTACAGGTATTTTACAGATAAGCAGACTGAGATACAGAGAGGTTAAATTACTTATCCATAGTCATACAGAAAGAATTCAAACCTGAGTCTCTCTTAACTCCAGGCCCACTTAGTTTTTCTGTTGTAGCAACTTGCTTCCCTACAGAAAGAGAAACTCAAAAGACTGAGAAAACAAAGGAATGCACAAAAAAATGAGGAAGGGATTGGGAGGAAGGGAGCTCAGTTGCTTTCTGAATGCAATTAGGGTCCCTTTTATGACCCATTTTTGACTTTTATAATTTCAATTTTAATTGCTAAGCATTTATTTTCTCTTCTTCCCGCTTTGGAAAAAGAAAGAAAGAAAAGCCAACCCTTGCAACAAATACGCATAGTCAAGTAAAACACATTCCCTCATTGACCATATCTGAAAATATAAGTCTCATTCTGCATGGCTGAGCAAGTCAAAAGGATGACTGGAGGGTGGTGGGTGACAGCAGGGAATTTAAGGAGAGGATCATGTGAGCTTCAGAGGAGTAGAGGTGATTGACTAATGACAGCAGAAAAGAGGGCTGGAAGGGTCCAGTGGGCCAAGGGATTTGCAGGTGTAACCTTAATAGCCAGGTAGAATGAGAGGAGCAGCCCATTAAGGAGAGCGCAGGCAAAAGGCCAACCCTGAGCTTGTGTGAAGTAGAAGGAACACTCAAAGAAAAGAGTGAGCGTGTCAGGGTATAATTATTTCTGATAGAATGGTGTCCAAGTAGGTAGCTGATTGGGGAGAAGCTGAGTTAGGGAAGGATGAGAAGATGATGGGGAAAGGGTCTTGTTTTGATTGAAATATCTCAGGAAATATCTTTCTTAATACATATTGCTAGGTTTTATATCCTAAAGATCCTTTGTGATCTTTAAAAGAGTGACACACAGTATGGTTCTCTCCTATTATTAATTGTAAATCTATTGTCTTTCAGCTATGTTATGTGTTAAATTGGAACTTGTGGGCTAGCCTGGGAACTGCCCTTGTTTCCATGGAAAAATGTGTTCTGAGTACTAAATGTATGACTCACTGTTTAAGGAAAATATAGCACGAGGTGCAATTCTCACTTGCAAGGGGTTCTAGCTGGTGATTTCTGTGTTTTGTGAGTCTTTCCCTACAGACTTCATGACTGAAATTTTATGGCACTCTTGACTTTGCCAGTGACTGTCTAGATGACTCAATGGCTGAGGGAGGGGAAGGGAATCTCCTGATTGTGTGTGTTTTGTTTTTGTTTCTGTTTTTTTTGTCCCCAGGCCTCTTTTCCAGGCAACTTGCATTTAGTTATGGTCCTGAGGCCCACAAGTTTTATCCAACGCACTTTCACAGACATTGGCTTTCGGTTCAGTCAAGATGACTTCATTCTCAAATTGCCGGTAAGAGTATTGTTTTTTTGTTTTTTTTTTAAGAGTAATTTTTGATAAGTGTGTAAACACTCTAATCCTTCTAAAGACTTTACACTCTCCATTTACGGGTTCTGCTTGTCTGGCAGCAAATAGGCCATTATAAAGGGTTGAAGCTAAAATTTAAACCGTTGGGAAATCCAATTTTAAAATATTTTGATTTTTTAAAAAATTATTTTATCAGTGCCTTAGCTTTTCCTCTTACAGTAATTTCTGGATATTATCCTCCTCCCTTGGTATTAAACTTTCCCTTATATCAAAGAAAATAGTTGACCTTTTCCTCCTCAAGATCAAAGAGAAATAATTGCATTGCTTAATACTTTACAAAAGATGTGAAAACATTCATTTTTTTAAACTTGTCATTTCTTCACTGGGCATAGTTCTAGATACTGAGGATTCACAGATAAAAACAAAACAATTCCTTGCCCATAAAGGGCTTACTATCTCCAAGGGAGATGCAACATAGGTAAATGCAAAGAATATAAAAAATAATACAGAGTAATTTCAAGAGAAAGAGATCCCTAGCAACTGGGAGTGTCAAAGGCCTCATGTAGGAGGGGGTACTTGAGATGAATGAAAGGAGCTAAGGATTCTTTGTATGAGGATTCTTTTATTTCTTTTAAAGAAAAATATGTTCTGGGTTGTAAAGTAATTGGAGCTTGAATCCTAGGAAATTACAGAACATCCTGATCTTTTTTTCATTCTAACTTTTAGTATAACAACCAGCATTTTGTAGTACCTTGCATATATTTTATCATTTGTACCTCACAATATCCCTGTGAAGTAGATAGTATAGGTGTCACCATCCTCATTTTACAGATGAGGAGATTGGGGTTCAGAATGGCTTGTCTTTAAAAAAAATATATGCCTTGCAACTGGAAATTAAGCTATACAGGCAATGGAGTATAGAAATCTCTTTTGCCCTACATGAAAATAGAGGGGAAGGGGGATGGAAGAAGGATGGGTAATAGAAGGGAGGACAGACTGGAGGAAGAGGTGGATGGGGGCCATACTGTCCTGGGGTGGAGGATGGGGAGAGATGGGGAGGAAATTTTGAATTCAACTTTTTGTGGAAGTGAATGTTAAGAACTGGAAAATAAATAAATTATATATTTTAAAAAATAAATGCAATATGTTTAGGGGCAGCTAGGTAGCTCAGCAGATAGAGCATTAGCCCTGGAATCAGGAGGACTTGAGGTCAAATCTTGTCTCAGTCACCTACTATGTGTGACCCTGGGTAGGTCACTTTAACCCATTTGTCCCTGCTCCCCAAAGGCACTTAAAAGTGTTGGAGGCAGGATAAACAGAGAGGGTACACTGTAGTCAGTACAAGTATTTGTCTATATGCCTGTGCTCCAGCAGAATGGAAACTTCCTGAGGTTAGGGCTGTTTTTCAGTTCTGTCTCTGTGTCCAGTATTGGACTGGAGTCAGGGAGGTCTGGGTTCAAATTTCTTCTCTCACAGTTCCTACTTTTGTGTAACCATATGCAAGTCACTAGCTGTTTCTGAGTCTCAGGCAAATTCTAACACATTATCTACTAAGTTTTAGGTTCTGGCTTCTAAAACTGTCATGTCCTGGACTTTTTTTGGCAGTCTAGTGAAAGTTACCCCTTCTGGGAATTATGTTTTTAGATGTATAAAATGGAATATATAGGATTGCAAAGGAAATAGATTATATTTAATTACAGTTATCAAGATATTTTTAAAAACCTCTAATTTTCATGGGCCCCAGGTTAAGAACCCCTGATATAGAGGGTCTTGATGGATTAGGGTATGTGTGTAGAGTTCCTACAGAAATTCCAGATCCTTGTGTATTTTTAGGGTTAAGGACATAACAGTGATACTATAATAGTGATCAATCATATAAGCAGGAAAACAACTGAAGTTGGAGGGGTTAAGCATTCTACTTTTTTTTTTAGCAGCACCAGGATGAACCCAGAACCCCTTCCCCTGTTTTTGTCTAATTAGGGCTCTCATATAGAGGTATCCCTTGGGTTCTATCGCCCCTTTCTGAAACCTCACCTTTGACAATTTTATGCTTTTGGATGAAGGAGATTTGTGTTTGATGGGTTTCTGTGGTAATTAATCTTGTTTCACAGAGGAATGATTTTTATAAAATAAAAACTTATATTGCCTTAAGAAGGCAATGAATTAAGGCAGGGAGTGTGTGTGTGTGTGTGTGTGTGTGAGAGAGAGAGAGAGAGAGAGAGAGAGAGAGAGAGAGAGAGAGAGAGAGAGAGAGAGAGAGAGAGTTTTCTAAGCAGAACTTAGAAAAATTTATTTTTTGCTGAAAACAAAATACCATATGAAATGCTGTTTTCCGCATTCCTTTGAGGACTCCAGTCAAAGGAGGGTTAATAGCATGGTGTTCCTTGTCCTCACAGGTTGTAATGCTTAGTTCTGTCACTGACTTACTGAGTTACATCGATGAGAAGCAGTTAACCCCTGAATTTGGAGGCACCTTGGAATACTGTCACAGTGAATGGCTTATTTTCAGAACAGTAAGTCCACTTAGAGCAGGGGTTTGGAACTGTTTTGTGTCCTGGATTCCTTTAGAAGTCTGGGGAAACCTATGGACCACCCTTTCCTCCTCAGAATGTCTTTATATGCATAAAGTGGGATTGCAAGGGGTTACAAAGGAATCCAATGGCATTGAAACACAGCTATTAAAATGTAAAAAAAAAAATCACGGTTCTGTGAAATTTATTCATTCATCCCATCGACCCCCTCCCCCATCATTTAGGCATTAGCCCTAAACTAAAAATGATCATGAAGCTTCTGAAGCTGCTTCTGTAATTGATTGTTTTCACGTGAATGTGTAGGGGTGAGAGGGCTAGAATGGGTTAATTTCATGTGCAAAGCCATAACTAGAGCTGGCGGAATGGGGCTTTGTCCCAGGGCGCTTACAACCTGGGGTGGCTGGTATCATCTTTTGACCTTCATACAAATGGCTGATACTTCTCTAGCACCTTAAATCTGACAAATCATTTTTATACTAGAGAGAAAAGAATGTAAGTATAACCTCTGTAAAAATGGTCACCAGAACTCAGAACCCAGATGTCCAGAGTTTTCCCCTTGTGACTTTGTTTTATTAGTGTCTAGGATTCATGTTTTATCCAGGAAAGATGAGAAATGAAGGTCCGTTGCCCTTCATGTTTCATAGAGGACTAGATAGAAGGCTGGGCTTGAGTTAGGAAGACCTGGGTTTGAATCTTGCCTGTTGCTATGCAACCCTGGGCAAGTGAGTTAACCTCCCTGATGCCCAGTTTCCTCATCCTTGAAATGAGGAGAATGATAGCATCTACCCTAAAAAGTTATATTGGGACAGTCCAACGAACTAATGCATGGGAAATGTTTTGCATACCTTTAGGCCCTATATGGATGTTAGTGATTAATATTACTTTCCTTCAAGCATTATATTATGTTAAAAGAAAATCTGTTCCTTCAGTGCAGGATTTAAAAGATTAAAGAAAGAAAATATGGCCATACTTTGTCTTTGATATGATGTCACTAAATACGTACCTTGTTCCATAGAATGATTATTTCCTCAAATGTCCAAGTAATGAAACTACCAAAATTTGGAAGATTTAAGGAAAAATATTTGGAAGGGGAGACTGGGGAGGTGAACATGAATGTTAGCATCTGGTTAGCCTGTTTATTGTTTACTGAGTTGAAGAGTTAGTCACATGAGAAAAGAGGGCTTCCCTTGGGTGTCCACATATTACTGTCATGGGTAGAAGAAGAGTGTTGGCAAGGCTGTTCTCATGATCAAAATGGACCTAACCTAACCATGGTCCCTCCACAGGCCATTGAAAATTTTGCCGTGAACGTGAAGGAAATCGCACAGATATTGCAGTCCTTTGGGACTGAGTTGGCCGAAACCGAACTGCCAGATGACGCTTTCTCCATTGAGCAACTACTGACAATCCGTACTGAAAAATACTTTCAGTTGAAGGTAAGGCTAACAGAAAAGACTATTCCATTAGTGCCATGGGTTTGCCTTTTTTTGTGAAGATAGCGGGTACCCCTTCTGTTACAGATTGCCTGTCCCCTCTCCCCTTCCTTTTGTCTCTGTTCTATTTTTTGACATACTGAATGAGAAGTCAGTTACATTAGCCCTACTATGTACTGCTAGGTACTGTTGGCATACAAAAACAAAGTAGTCCTTGCCCTCAAAGAGCTTACATCACACTGGACAGACCCAATATGTATACTAATTAAGTCAGAAAAAGTATATGCAAAATAATACAAAATAATTTGAAGAAAGAGTGCTAGAAATGGAATCAGAAAGACCTAGGTTTGGATTTTACCTTAGAAAAGAATGATATATTGGGAAATTTCTAAGCCTGAATAGGCCACTTACTGCTTGTGTGATATTGGGTAAATATTTCACCTCTTCCAGCCTGGTTTGCTAACATGTAAAAAGAAGCAGTTGACTTAGATATCCTCTATGGTCTCCTCTGGGCAGCTAGGTGGTGCTGCAATGCCCAGAGCGTCAGGCCTCAGTCAGGAAAACCTGAGCTGAAATCCAGATTCAATCACTTACTGGCTGTATGACCCTGGGCAAGTCACGTCACTCTGTTGGCCTCAGTTTCCTCATCTGTAAAATGAACTGCAGAAGGAAATGACAAACCACTCCAGGATCTTGCAAAGAAAACCCCAAATGAGGTCCCAAAGAGTCAGACAAGACTGAAACATAACAGCTAAAGGATTCCTCTGGCTCTGAAATTTCAAGATTCATAAAACTTAGCTGAAACTTTGAATGGCCATATAACTAATCTGGTTTTCAGATTATTTGTCTCCATGATAGACAGTCCTTTAGATTTTAGGAAGGAAGGTGATGTTTTGGAAATTTGGACTATGAACATTGGCATGGTGGATATTATGATATTCTGCAGAGAGTTAAAGAAAGTAATGCTGGATTAACACTTTCTCTTTTTTCTGTACTTATTTTATCCTGTTAGGTTGGTGATACATATAGTGGATAGGACTGGAATTAGGATCAGGAAGACCTCAGTTCAAATTCTGCCTCAGATAATTACTGGGTAGGTGACCCTGGTCACTTACCCTTTGTTAGGCTCAATTTTCTCATCCATAAAATGACAATAATATTGATAATAACAATAATAATAGCACCTTTCTCCCAGAGTTGTTTGAGGTTCAAATGAGATAATATTTGTAAAGTGCTTTGCAAACCTTATTTATTAAATAGGAGACTACTGAGGCAAAAGCACCAACTCCAATAGGTCCCTGCTTCTGTCTTAGGAGGCACGCTCCTGTTTGTTATTTAAAGTCCTTTACAGTCTGGCTTCCACCCCGTTTTCCAGTCTAGTTTTATATCACTTCTTTCCACCCAATCTACATTCTTGCTAACCTAGCTTCTTTGTTGTTCTCTATTTATGATCTTCCATCTCCCATCTCCCTGCCTTTGCATAGGCTGTATCCCATGCTTGGAATCTACTCCCTCCTCACTTACCTCATTTGGAGTCCCAAGATCCCTTCATGGATCAGCTCAAATATTTCCTCTAATACAAGGTTTTCCCTAATCTCTGCCAGCGTTGGTACTTCCCTCTCACAATTACCTTGTACATACTTCATAGCTCAGTGTATATGTAATTTTAACCACTAACAGAATGTAAGGTCCCTGAGGGCAGCGATGGTTGTTATTTGTATCTTTGCATCCCCAGTTTCTAATACATGGCCTGGCACATGTTGTTTAGTCATTTCAGTTGTGTCCTATTTGGGATTTTCTTGGCAAAGGCAAACAGGCTAAAGTGGCTTGTCCAGGGTACACAGCTAATATGTGTCTGAAGCCAGATTTGAACTCAGGAAGATGAGTCTTCCTCACTCCAGACCTGGCATTCTATCCATTGTGCTATCTATATGCCTGGCACGTAATATGTGTTTAATAAATGTTTGTTGAGTCACTACACTAAACAGACACAGTGAAAGGCCTTCTGTTCTATACCCTGTAGGGCAGACCACTTCTGTCCTCAACTGAGAAAGTTGATTGAGGGGACTGGTATGATGTTCAAGCAGAGTCCACTTTAAATGAGACGGTCCTCAGACCTTCCTTTTTTCTTTCTTTTCTTTTTTTTTTGGAGGCAATTGGGGTTAAATGACTTGCCCAGGGTCACACAGCTAGTGTGTGGCTCCTGGGGAGATGACTTTTAATGCATCATTGTAAAAATCTTGTTATTCTCTGTTTAAGGATCTTCCCAAACATGCTCTGCAGTAACTGAGCTATAGATTGTACTGTAAGCTCTTTCAGAAAGCTGGCTGGATTGAAAACCTGGCTAGCTGAATTGTCAGGCAGGACAGGGAGGAGCAGAGTGGGGATGGAGGATTTGTCAAGGGTAGTAGTGCTCCCTTTTGCAAAGTGAAGTCATTATTTTAATTTTAGCTATTAAGGATGATATAAATACTATTGCAAGGTAGTTTCAATAATGAATGGGAAATTAGGAAAAAACTCAAAACCTGGGACATTCTCAATATCAAGGTCATGCATCTTTAGAGAGCTAGGACACCAAGTATTGCTTCTTGGATGGAAGGACAACAAAGGGACCTGTCGCTGTAATGAGGATACACTTATTTAGAACTAGGGTAATGGACTATGAGTGAGGCTAATTTAACCTTGAGTCACTGGCTGCCTTTGACCATGACTGGTCCAAGAGTGTGGAGTAGGCTACTGCCTACAGGTGGAAATTAACTAGCCTGTAGAGAGCCAAGCTATTACAGTAGGTTGGTTTTCCTTTCTATTTTGCTTGAAGAATATATCCTTGTAAGTAAATGGAGGTAAGATTTGAGTTGATAAACTTGAGATTTTTCAAACAAATTTCCTCTGCTTTGATTCTTTTGCAGGAAGAAGTTGTAAGTGTTATGAAAGAAGGAAATATGTTGCTGAGGACCTTTGAAGTGCCTAACACCAAAGAAACAAATGAGGAAACTCCTCAAGAAAAATCTGGAGATTGGGAAACTGTTAATAGGTTAGTACCTTATTTTTAAAATTCAGTTCCATTTGATGAACGTTTACTAAGCACTTACTGTATGCCAGGCACTGTGCTACTGTGCAGAGACATCTGGGATGCAGAGACAAAAACAAAATGATCCCTACCCTCAGGGACCTTATTGTGCAGATGACAGCTTTGTAATAACCTTAAGGGGAAAGCCAGATTCTTCTACCCTGCTCTCCTAAGTACCCGGCTTTTCTTGGGTGTTACCCAATCTTCCACCTGTTACTGGTGGACGTTAATGGTGCTTCTTATGGCAAACTGTCCCTGATGCAGCAGGATTTGTTTCCAGATTCACATTCCAATTTAGTGAGTTACTTTACTTTTCCCATCTGTCAAACAAGGGGCTAGATTAGATGATCTCTAAGGTCTCTTTTAGTGCTAACATTTGACAATCTTAGAAAATCCTAGAAAGACTTCTGTCTTTTTTTTTTTATCTCTGTGGGGCATCATGGGCTGGAGTTTTGCCCCTAGCTCTCAGTTGCTGAGGCAAATTCTTTCTCTGGAAAATGAGTGTTTCATACACATACACACCCACCCCCACCCCCCCACCCACCCCCACAAACTAATAATCATCTTTGAACTTTGCTTTGTCAAGATTACTTGCTCAACTGCATGAGATGGAAGTGGCCTTTGATGAATTTTGGGACAAGCACCAACTTAAGATGGATCAATATGTACAGCTCTGGAAATTTGAACAAAATGTTTTAGAGGTATGTAAACCTCATTTCTCTTCTATAGGGAGATTTTGGGCATTTTTAATGAGATAATTTTGCTATCACAGCACCTTGTGTCACTGGTCTTTTTTTCGAGATTTTTCTCCTGGCGGTCAATAAAGAGATATGTGAAGTTGCCTGAAAGAACCATTATGTGTTTTCAAAAAAGGTTAAACAATTAGCATGGTACTTTTATAGCATCTTAAAGTTTGCAAAGGGCTATCTGTAGATCATCTACTTTGTTCTGTGTGACCACTCTCTGAGGTACATGATATTATCATACCCATTTTACAGATGGGGAAATTGAGGCTCAGAGAGGTCGAGAGCCTTGCCCTGGGTCACATGGCTCTTAAACATCTGTGGTGGAATTTGGATCCAAACCTAATACTTGATCATCTTTTTCCTATGAATGGCCAAGGAGTAAGCAATCTCAAATAAAATAAGATGGTGGTGGTTCATGACTAGACAGCAGTTTGTCTGAAAAATACCTGAAGGTGTTAGTGGCTTGGAAGCTCCACATGAAGCCAAGGGGATGCAGTCACTAGAAAAGCTAATGTGATCTTGGGTTTCATGTGGAGGGAACCCAGCTTCTAGGAATGGGGAAGTGATAGACCTGCAGGCCTCTTCTATATTCTCCCCACATCTGGGGGATTGTGTTCAATTCTGGATATCACATTCTAGGAAGGACATTGATAATCCAGAAAAAGACAACTCAATTGGTGAAGGACCTTTAGTCCATGCTATGTGAGGATCACTTGTAGGAACTAGGGATGGTTAACCTGGAGAAGAGAAGACTTAAAGAAGGCATATGATGTCTTCAGTGTTTCACAGGGTTGTAGAAGCATAGTTTTAGAGGAGATACCCCAGATGGAGCTGTCCACTCAAATTCCCTCATTTTATGGATGACGAGGTTTTGACCTACGGTCCCATGCTTAGCAGGTACCAGAGACTGGACCAAGACTCAGAGTTTCTGACTCCAAATCTAGTATTCCTTCCATCTCATGATGCTGTAAATGGAATTAGTGTTATCCTGCTTGACCTTAGGGAGCAGAAAAAGGAGCACTGGGGAAAGTACCAAGTGGGCTATTCCAAACAGCAGAGCTCTCTAGAAATGTGATCCACTGGCATAATGATGCTCTTTTTATCTTCCCAGTTTATCAGTGCTTATTCATGTCAGTGCTAACATCTGTCAGGGCAGGGAGTGTGTCCATTTAAACAGTTTTTATAGCATTCCTTCTCCCCTAAGCCCAGTCACATCTAACACGATTCTGTCATGGAGTTGGGAAGAACCAGATTTGAATCCAGATCGCAAGATTTACAAAGTGGGTCACCCTGAGAAGGTGATTCCATCTCTCAGAGTCTCAGTTGCTTTATCCATGTAAATGGGTATAGTAGTGCCTCCCTCAGAGGCTAATGGGGAGGATCACAGGAGATACAAATATATAAAAAGGACTATAAAAATGACATCTATTATTTATTATTATGGTTATAGTTGCAAAACCTTTCTTCCTTTTGGGCAGGTTTTTTTCCTTCTTGATATTTATAAAATCATATTTTTAGGAGACTTAATTAGAAAGGAAAGTACCTTTTAATTTGCACATGCCAGCCAACTCTTTCCTCCATATCTTTAGCTTAAGAATGCTATTGAATTCTTAATGGACCAGCATGCTGCCATACCCAGTACTGGAGAAAGCGTGGTAGATGTAAAGCAAAAGCTCGCAGATTTGGGGACCTTGGATGACATGGCTAAGGTAAAGTTATGTCTTCAACTCCTCCCCTTCCCCTCCCACTAGTGAAATGGAATAGGTGTTTGAGGGGGGACCTAAGCAGCTGTTCTTTTTTCATAGTATACTTCAACAGAATCAGCTAACCCCACCTTTTGTCCAGCTGTGGGAGGACAGTTGATTTTTATGACTTTGTTGGATATGGGGGAAATGGCCAGTTGGGAATGGAGCTATGGCAGGAGGCAGCCCTATAGGAGTGGAATGGACACTTTCCTCTAGTGGACAACAGCTGTGCCAAATTCATCTGTGAAAGTGATCCTAATAAAGAGAACAGCCCTCTAATGAGCTTGGGTGCTTGGGAAGGATGGGCATTGGGTTAATGTTATCCCAGGTGCTCCATTTCCTTGATGGAGGGGGAAAGAATGCCGACCACAGTTGAGAACTGGAGCTCAAGAATTATTGCTTCTTACTCTACCCCAGGAGCTGACTGGGAAGGCCCAGCTCCTGATACTGCATGGGCACAAGCTTGTAGCCAATCATCATTATGCCCTTGACTTAATCTGCCAGAGGTGCAATGAGTTAAGACACCAAACAGATGAATTGTCTGAAGAGCTGAAAGCCAAAGAAAAGAAGCTTACCAAGACCTTGGAACTCCAGAGTCGGCTGCACCAGGTACTGAGTACTCTAAAAAATAGGGTCATCCCTGAGAGTAAGCTCATTCACCCTTGTGAGCTCAACTCTCTCCTATGTGCCAGTGATTACTATGTGCCAAGCAGTGGGGCTAGAAATACATAAAAGCGAAGATAGTCTCTGTCCTCTAGGCATGTACATCCTAATTGGTGGGAGATAACATATCCTTCTAGATTTCTTTTGTGACATATTTACCTTGTTGTCTCACAGGTAACTCAAAGGGAATGCATCTAAAGTCATGTTCATTATCTTGAATTCTAGAATTTGAGAATTAGAGGAGATGTCAGAAACCATCTTGTTCAACCCCAGCTGAGATGGCAAAGGGCCTTGAGTCAATGCCACATGAGGATCCATTGGAGGAACTGGGAATGATTGGAGAAGAGAAGACAGGAAAGGCAGATGAGAGCTGTCTGCAAGGTTTAAAGGGTTGTAGAAGCAGTGTTAGAGAAGAGAGAACCCTGGTGGAGTCATCTACTCCAATCCCCTCATTTTATGGATGAGGAGACTGTGGCCTCCTCTGTACTTGGCCAAGAATCCTCTCTACTATGTACCTCTCAAGTGGTCATCCAGACTCTACTTGAAGGTCTCTAGTTAAGGGAAACTCTCTAGTTCCCAGTGTAGCCTATTGCACTCTGGGACAACTCTACCATTAAGGCATTTTCCCTGCACCAAGCCTGGATCTGTCCCTCTATAACTTGAACTCATTGCAACTTACCCTGGGGTTAAGGAGAATGATTCTTTTTCTTGACAAAATTTTCCCAGTTCCTTCAATGGATCCTCATGTACCGTGATCTCAAGTCCTTTCACTAGCCTAGTTGCCCTTCTTTGGATTCTCTGATACTTGGCATCATCCTTCCTAAGAGGTGACATCCAGATCCCAATTTAATACTCCAGACATTGTTACATCAGGGCAAAATGCAGCAGGACCCTCCCCACATACTCCTGGATGTTCTGTCCTCCTGAATGCAATCTCATGTTGAACTTTCAGTCCACCGAAACCTTTTAAAAGGTATTTTTCAGGACTGCAATGTAACTATAACTTTCCTATCTTCTCCTAGGCAGTTGCTTTTTTGACCCAGGTATATGAGTTTGCATTTATTCCTTTTGTTCTGCCTTATCAATCACTTCATGATCAGTACACGATTGATTATTAGATTCAACTCATCATTCTAGCCTGTTGAGATTATTTTGCTCCTATTCTCTTATTATTCATTGAGGTGGTTATCCTACCCAGCTTTGTCTCAACTGAAAATCTGATGAGCTTACCATGGATGTCTCCATCCAATTGATGGATTAAAAAATATTTATCCACATGGGACCATGCCCAGACAACTGGGGACACTCCACTCTACTGAAGACCTCTTTCCAAGCCAACCAATGAGTCCTTTTTGCATATGATCATTCAGTTAGTTCTGAAACCACCCAACTATACTCTTCTAGCTAACATTGCTCCATTTTGTCCACAAAAGTAACAAGAGAGACTTTCTCAGACACTTTGATGAAATATAGGTCGACTGTATCTACAACCTTCTCCAGATTGACTAATGTGGCAGCCTAGGTACCAGAGGAAATGTGGTTAGTCTGGCATGACCTGTTCATGAAGCCATGCCAGCTCATGGTGCTCGCTGCTTCCTTTTCCACTTGTTTGCTGACCATCTCTAATAAAATGCCATAGGTTCAAGTCAGTCTCACTAACTTATAGCTTGTAGAATTAACGCTTCATTTCTGAGAAAATCTGTGCAATATTTGTCCTTCTTCAGTCCTGGAAAGCCTTTCTGCACCCTTTCTGTTGTCTCTTTCAATACCCCAGAATGTGGTTGAGAGCTCTCATTCCCCTCTAGACCAAATGGTTCTCTAGTATTGTAGTCCCTGGGATCCTAAAGATAACAAGACAACAATACAAAAAATTTACATTTGTATGTGGCCTTAAGGTTTTCTGACAGCTCTCCATACAGTTGACTAGGTGAGGCTTCTCCAACCTGTTTGAAATCTGCCCTCCCCAAATGGAGGAATACATCTCAGTCTGACCACCTTTTGGATCCTACTAGATCACAAATCCTAAAATGGAGGGGTTACCTCCTCTGAACACTCCCTCTATGCTCTACCCAATTTCCATAATTTCTCCTTCAGCAGCTAGTTTCTCTTTGTGGAAATCCAGTTCGGAACAGCAATTCCCCTTATTGCTTCCTTCACCTTTTGAAGGATGAAATGATCATTAAGGCAAACTAAGAAATGACTAGCTAACTCTTTTTGGCAGAGGGAGGACTCCAGCAGATGTTCACATAATTGAAGGCCCCCACCACCACTACATCATGACTCTTTGCCAGGCTTGTGATCGGTTGCTGCTGTCTGTGTAGTCTATATCACTAAGGGCAATGTCACTTTTATTTCTTCCTTCTTTACTTTTCACTGGAATGCTCCCCCACCATTATGCTTCCCCACTCTGGGGGCCTGGCTTTCCTAATACAAATCTATTTTCTTAATATTCAATGTCTACCTCTCTCTACACACTCCAATTCTGCTTCTCTATTCTGTTCCTTTTTTCATCCCAAGTCTTTCTCCTCCTTCTGACTTCACTATGTCTACCTGCCACTCAATCATTGACCTTGTTATCTACTTTTGTTATTGGTATTAAATTGATTGTATTGTCAATATTCTTGTATCTCTTCTCTCCTTCCCATGAAAGCATCCTGCAGACTGCTACCACATAGATCCCGCCATGCCAGACGTCACGTCAGACGTCTCAGAAGTCGTCTCTGTTGTCCACTGAATTGGGTTCAGGTTACTCATAGTGCCATTCAAAACTCTCCTCACTCTTGCCTCACCCAGACTGGCTAGCCTTTTCTTCTATTTCTTCCCTTTATAATGTTTCTTTCCAGCTAAACTGGACAGTGCTTTGCACCTTGAACAGGTGTTGGACTCTCATAATCCGATCTTTGTTCACACTGGTTGCTGTACTTGGAATGTCCTTCCTCTGCTCTTGGATTGTTGAATTCATAGCTCTCTTTAAAGCCCAAGTAAAATACAAACACTCTAAACTACATCTTCCTCAATCCCCTCATGATCAAGTCCTTCTCCAGTATTCCATGTATTATGTCATTTCATACTCTCTAATAATACTGAGAGAGCAACATGGTATACAGTATATACAATCATTCTTTGCCATGGGCTGTACAAAAAACAGGAAGTGGGCCATAGATTGTTCATCCTTGATATAGCAAGTAGAAAATTCTGGGCATCAGGATGATCTGGTTTCAAGTACTGTCTCTGATATGTACTGGCTGTGTGACCCTGGGCAAGTCACTCAACTTCTAGGCCAGTGTATAGGACTGTAAGTGGACCCGCCTGCATTGGTAAAGGGAATCTCCTGTACCAGTGAGATCACAGGTACAGTTGCTAACAATAATAAGACTCATATTTATATAATACTTTAAGGTTTGAGAAGTGCTTTACATTAGTTCTCATTGATCATCATCCAATATTAATATTTTAGCTATTGTATTGCTACTCCACCCCTATCCCTACTAGCCTGTAAGGTACATGAAGGGAGAGATCATGCCTTATCTAAATTTCATGTCTCACTTCTGCACCTAGTGCCACTCGTTGTGCACAAGAGGGAATTGACCAATGGATTTTGTTACTGAAAACGAAGGCATTTAGAATTCATTCACTGCCTACTGGGTTTGGTCTCCATTTTCCCAGTGATCAGCAGGCATAGTTACTCCGGGGGTGCTGCTTGCAGTGCTAGCCATTATCCATGTGCTTTGTCACTTGTGAGGCTGTATCTAGGCCTTGGAAGCCTTCCTTCCTGTCTTCTATCGCTATGCATCATTTACATAAAGTCTGGGGTTTTTTTTGGGGGGGGTTGGGGGTGTCAGATGTCTTTTATTTCCATTATTGATTTAAGTAAAATATGCAACACGGAGCAGAAATATAAAACAGATGCCATTGCCGTGTTCATTTTCCTTATTGCCTTAATGAATGGATATGTTCATTCTTGCTTCGCTTCTCCCTGCCAGGCTCTCCTGTGCTGTGATGAGGGGGCCTATCTCCTTGCTAATCAGCCGATGGATAAATGCCAGGCAAAAGATGGTGCTCAAAATGCTCTTTATGACATCGAGAAGTTCCTTGATGTGACTCTCCCCAATTTAAAGTATGATCCTCGTGTCCTACAGCGGGAATTTGAGGTCATTTTGACTCCCGAACTCAAGGTATGGTATGTGCAGTCAGAGTGTAACTCTGGCAGAACAGGCACTGACCAGGCTACTCCAAGGCTGCCTTCTTCAATAGGAGCATCACTGCGGAACTAGAAGGGACCTGGAGGCCATTAAGCCTGCTCCCTTCATTTTACATATGAGGAAACTGAGACCTAGGGAGATTGAAGTGACTTGCCCTAGGCCACACATAGGCTCATAAACTTAGAGAGAGTGGTCTTAACAGGAGAGAGGGCTGTGCGGCCCCTCGGTTCTGAGAGGTGTGTCAGGGACAGGCAGGGTATACTCCAAATTAGAGGCAAAAGTGTCTGTGACTCACCTTCCACTGAGGCCCGAATGTGGGAAACTGACTCCTTTCTTAGTAGGGACTGAAATTGTCTAAGTTAAGCTACTCTGGAGAGGAGTCAGGCCAAGGCAAGAAGAAAACTTTTCTTCCTTTGGTGGCTGAGGATTGAACTTGGACAGGGCTGTTGTATGTACACTTCACTTGTGTTGCTGCCAATAGTTTGCCTTTCACGTTTTGAAAACTGCCCTAGCACTAAAAGGGGTGTCAGAGGCCATCTGATCCACTTCTGGACTCATTTTATGGATTAGGAAACTGGGGTCCAGGTAGTTTATATAATTGATGCCTTGATCTTACTTGGAAAGGAGTCAGCTGCCCACATTCAGGAGGTGCATTGACTCCTCCAACCTGGGAAGGGAAGACTTACGTGTTTTCTCTGAAGTGAAGGGCTCAGATTTCTCAGACAAGCCTGTTCTCCCTGCTCACTGGGTCTGCAGCAGCCTTCTCAGGGTCACTGGCTTCCTCTCCGAGGTGTTAGAGTTGTGGCTTTGTAGCCATGACGAGGCTTTACTGCATAATCTGCTTTACATTACTTTCCTCAAGGTTTCTGACTTGACATATCTTAAGCCCTCAATTGAAATTCCTCCTTTTGGTGCGTGCTGTTCTGTTCTCTGGGGAGGTGATGGAGTTTTGGGGGCCTTCGTTTCGCTGATGATTTCCACCCAGTCCTTGATCCAGCATCTCATTTTGTGCTCTGCAGTCTCAGATTCAGGCTGTCCAAGTCAAGCTGGAAAATATTCGCAGCGCGTTCCAGAACCGGCAGAATTGTTTCCGGAGGCTGACAAATAAGCATTCCCGACCCGTCCAACCTGTGGTACCCCAGCCTGAATCCTCAGGCAGATCCAAATCACCGCTGTTCTCACCCAAACACGGTAAAATGACCTGTCCTTTGCTTGTTGCTGTCTCTTGCTAGCTTCTTAGAACAGATACCTTTTTCTCCTTGTAAAAATGTTTATGTCATTCATTCATTCATTCTCCAATCCTGAACCATGGAACTGCTCAGGTTTGTTTAAATAGTTGTATATTCAGTTCATTTCAGTCCATCTCAAACATTTATTAAGCACCTGCTCTGAGCTAGGTCCTTGCTAGACAGTCTTTGCCCACAATCAGTTGGCATTTTGCTAGAGGATCATGACATGTAAACAAGTAAGTGAATACCAAGCGTTTATAAAATCATGCATATGTCGAATTTGCAGATGCCACAAAGTGGGGAGGCATAGCTTACATACTGGGTGATTGAGTCAGGAGTAAAAAGAGCTTGATAACCTAGCATGTTAGGGTGACTCCGATAAGACATACAATAGAATAAATGTGATCTTAAACATCAATTCCAAAAAATCAAGTTTGTAAGTATGGGATGGCAGAGGTACTGTTAGACAATAGTTTGCCAGAAAAGGATCTGGGGGCTACATTGGATTGCAAACTGTCAAAAAATAAAAAAGCAAATACTCTTTGGGAATGCTTATGAGACCTAGATTCCAGGAATAAGGAGGTGATAGCTTTTGTACCATATACCCTTTCCCATACACTAGAAAATATAGACAGTTTTCTGGAACAGAGAGTGTTTGAAAGTCAGCAACATATAATCACATCACAGAGATTGCAAGGCTGTCATTGGCCAGAAGCATATTGATAATTGGGATAATCCCTAAAGGGTATCTAGTGCCTTACAATTTATGAGGCATGGTCACATCCAGTCTCATTTGCTCTTTTTAGCAGAGCCCAGTGAATTGGGGAGACATTTTCTAGCTGAAAACTGAGGTCCAAGGGAAGTGATTGGACCAAGGTCACATGGAGGCCTGACAAGCAACTGAGGTCTTATGACTCCTAGTCCAGGGGTCTTATCCACTACAAAGACTTCCTGCTACCAAATCTCAAGGCCTGGGCTTGGCAAATGAGCCTATAAATAAGTTCATTAGCCCATGGCTGTGTTAACCAGGGATCTTTTAACTCCTTAGCCCTCTCAATCCCTTCTCTAACCCTTCTCCACCCCTCCACCTGCCAGAAAGCTCCCAGGGAGTAAAATAAACTGGGATTCTTTACTTCTTATCAGGCAAAAAATAAAAAAAAAAACAACTCAAAACCCCCCCACAAAAACATGTTCTGTGGTTTGCACAGGCTGCTGGGAAGCTGTTGGCATCGCTGATGCCAGCACCAGCACAAGAGATGTCTGATAAATACTTCTGGTAATTGAATTGGCTGGCTTGTCTCAGCAGCTCCATAGTCTAGAAAGGATTTGGTTGGACTTGAGTGAGTGACTGAGCCTCTGAACCCCGATTTTCTGTTCTTTGCTTTTACAGCTGAAATGTAACCATTTAAATTCTGAGGCTTTTGTGAAACTGATGGAGACCAGCTTTGGGCTCTCTGTCTCTCTGCCTCTCTCTGTCTCTGTCTGTTTTTGTCTGTCTATCTCTTTCTGTCCCTTTTCTTTTTCTGTCCCTTTCTCTGTCTTTCTTACTCTCACTCTCTCTGTGTCTCTATCTTTTTCTATCTCACTGTCTCTCTCTGTCTCAGATTTAGCCTTCCTGAAGTTCCTCCCTTAGCTTTGGGAAATAGCCTTTGGTCATTTGGCCTTCTTTTTTCTTGCTCTCAACTTTGTTGGTCTTATTTTTATAATAATGTGCTTGATTTAATTAGAATTTTTAATCCTTACCTAGGATCTCAAGGTACTTTTTTCATAGTTGAACAAAGCTTTCCTGAATTCTGTTGGCAATGGTGCTGCCCTGCCTTCCCCTGCCCCCCATTCCTCTATAGCCTTTCTTTGTTAGCAATTAGTTAACTTAGGGAAAGTTTCCATAGAAAGTAGCTCAGGCCCTTAATGTGAAGCTCTTACACTGTCTAGCAATAGTGGTCTGATTGACACTTCAGAAGCATATAGCCAGTGGAATAGGATGGAAGAGCTAAAGGAAATCATTTATATGGTCTTTTGGGTCATCCATCACTTACAAAGTGGAATGTGAGAAAGATCTCTTCATGGACGTGACAGCGTAGGAGGGTAGCCTCGAATCACAGAATTTCTGTGCCATCAGACAACCTCAGCAACCACTGAGTAACCCCCTACCCCCGAAAGAATTCAGGAAGCATTGGTAAAATGCCTCCTGGGTACAAGGCACCATGACAGCCACTTGGCGTACAGGGGCAGATATGAAAACATATTTTCCTCAAGGAGAACTGGGGATGGAAAGGAGGACAAATTCTACTATATCTTATAAGAGTTGTTTTTTTTTCTAATGCAAGTGAGTGGGTGGGAGAATGAATGGTCATAGAGATAAGGAAAAGATAAGAAAAATTAAAAGAAGGCCACTGGAGCATCCTTTTTGAAAAAAAAAAATGCAGAGAGGGAAGCCCAAAACTATGCCCAGAAAAGCAGAACACCTCTTAAAGCTATGTTAAAATTATTATATAATTATATATATATATTAAAAAGTAAACTATATAATAGAAATATGCAATTTTATGTACTTTTTTGGTTTTGTTTGCAGAAATGTCCATTGTTTATTAAGTTCAGAATAAAAATAAATTAAAAAAAGAAACAACATGCGCATCAGGTAGAAAATATAAAATGCATACACAATAAAGAGTAATTTGAGAATAAACTCAGGCTTGGAGAGGCTGTGCAGGGCTTCTTAAACTTTTTCCACTTGCAACCCCTTCAGTGCTTCTTAGACCGTGGGGTCACACAGTTAGTATTTGTCAGAGGCACAATTTGAATCCATTTCCTCTTGCTTTTAAGTTCAGCACACTATCCTCAAGGGTAGGCTTTCTCTTAAGAAATAAAAAAGGGAATATACCTCAAGTGTTAGGAGCAGAAATCTGGAGCTCAGCCTTGGCTGGGGTGGAATGGAAGAAGCAGCGTATGTATTTGTTTCGATTAAAGGTAACCTCCAGTGTCTGCCACAAAGAAGACCGTTGGTGTAATACATGCTGCACTTTTCTAAATGCTTTTCCCCATTATTGTTTGTGTTTGAAATCAAAGCATTCCCATGTTCCATACACCAGCCATACTGACTTCCAGGTTTGTTTTTTTTTTTTTTAAATCAAGTTCAGACTGGTAGTATAGCAGTGTACAACATGACGTTTCTTTCTAATTAAGCAATGGACAAGAACGGTCCATATTATAACAGTAAGGGGCAAAAGGCTCAGGTTCTGCCCTTTTTGCCAAGGAGGCCCTCAGCTCACTGGTGGAAATCGTTGGTTGGTAAAGAACTGGTCAAAACCCTCAGGATAATGGTGATATGACACGGGAGTCATAAATCCCTTTTGGAGCTGCTGTCCTTCCATAGCTCAGCTCAAAGGCCACCTTCTCCATGAAACCACCCTTGATTCTGCCTTTTATCATACTTGATTTTCATGGCTCCCACTGCAACCGATTCATAATAGACTAATTTCCATTTAGGGCTGTTTGTCTCAACATCTTACCTCTCCCACTTAACTGTAGTTTCCATGAGAATAGGGACTCTGTCTAAGGCGATCCTTCAGTGGCTAGCATATTTTGAGGGGAGTAGACTTGCAATTCCATTTGTGTAGAGAACTTTCAGTGAAGAAACCCCCTTTACCAATGCAGATTGGTTCATGTTCTGGAAGTCTTATAGACTCACCTGGGGCCATCAAGAGTTACAGTGACTTGTCCAGGGCCACACAGTCAATATGTGTCAGAGTGGGACTTGAACTCATTTCTTCTCAATTCTAAGGCTAACAACTCTTTATCCACTATGCCCAGTGAAATCCCATTTTAGATATTAAATACTTACTTATTTAATAAATTAACTACATGATTATTTTATATGTTGCTTATTCCCTTAATAGTTGATACTCAGAAACTTAACAAAAGTACTCTGGTACTTTTTCTCTTTCTCTCTAGAGCTGAAAAATGGTAGAATTGTTTGTGCTAAACTAGTGAGATTTTAAAAAATAAATACTGTCAGTAAGCAGCGTGATAGCAAATAGTGGAATTTTTAAGGGTATTGAGATTACAAAGAAATTTCTCTCCCAAATAGCACTCTTGATTCTGGAAAGAGGTTGAACAGCACTTTCAGTATGCCATGTAATCTTCTGGAAGTCATGTGGCTAAGAGAGATGAATTAGGTTTGAAGGCTTACGCCAGTTTCTGTGGCTCCAAAGGGGATGTTGGCAGTCTGTTTGACTATCTTCTTCCCGTCCGATAATATATTGGTCATTTGTGGCTCACATTGCTTCAGGAAAGACCTACATTGTTGGCAACTGTGGGATGAGAAAGGTCAGTGTGGCAGAGAGGGATGTTAGCAAAAAACTGTCTCAGACTTGAAATAGGACAATACCTTAACACTATGATGGATTTGGAATGCTGTCCATGTGGGTAGCCCACTGGTAAATATTGCAGCATATTCACACCTTTCCATCCTGTGTAATTATTTCCATGACCTCTTAAAACCTTCCTTCCCCAAGGTTCTCTCCATCATACTAGAAGATTTCCTTTAGGTCTTTTAATATTATGTAGATACTAGTGTCATATTTGGGCTGTCCACTTGTTTGTTACCTTTGCCATAATTGGCCCACCTCCATTTCTACTTGTATATATCTTCAAATGGGTCATTGGTTTTGGCCCCACTATTTTTATGAGTCATTTTTAGTCATGTGTTTACACTGTATGATTCTCCATGGTCTGTTAGGTCATTCTAATAGTAAGATATTCTTGTGCTTCATATACTTAACCACAAGAGCCATTTGTTCATGTAGGATTGAGGGAGGAGGTTTTATCTTATATTTCCTTTTCCATTTGGCTAATTCTACTTTTAAAGCAGTTTTTTTAAAAAAAAATTCTCTTGTATCACTCTCATTTCTTTTCCCAATTTTTCTTCTACCTCTCTTCTATGATTTTTAAGCTCCTTTTTGAGCTCTTTCATGAGTTCTTTCTGGGCTTGACACTACTTCTCATTTTTCTTTGGAGTTTTGCCCAGAGGTGTTTTTGACATTGTTGTCCTCTTCTGAGTTTGTGTCTTGATCTTCCTTGTCATCATAATAAATAAGGACTATTTAAAGAATCCTGGGCAAGGTTAAGCAGTGTCTACACAAAACCACAGAGAGTCAGTTGATTCAACCAATCCAATATAACCAAATAGCCCTCAATCCCAAACCCAATAAACCAGTTGATTTGGAGCTATTTGACATCAGATAGAATATATTTACATTGAATTTCGGAAACTTCTTACCAGTGGAGGTGGTCATGAATATAGTTAAATGTGGTTTGGGTCCACCTTGCTTTACACAGTAGAAGAATTCCTTAAAGAATGTATATACATTAGATTTCTGTCACTGGAACCATTTGTAGCATATCGGTAAAGAATTATATTTAAAGCTAATAATTATTCTCTAATTTGTCATTATTGTGCTTTTCAATCTGTCTCTGAGAAAATTAGTTTTTTATTACAAGTAAGTATAATTCTTCTTTAAATAAAGAGAATAAAAGTGATTTGGTATCTATTGATAAAGTTCTTGGCTTAGAATTAGGAAGCCCTGGGTTCAAACTCTACCTTTGACACATATTAGCTTGTGTAGTCTTGGGCAAGATAATTAGTTTGTCAGCAAGTGTTTACTAAGTGGCAAAAACAATCCTGGCTCTCAAGGACTTCATATTCTATGGGAGAAGATGATATGCAAACAACTGTTTACAAATAAGATACATCTAGATTAAATTGGAGACATTCTCAGAGGCAAGGAGAGCCAATAAAGACTTCTTGAAGAAGGGATGGGATTTAGCTGAGACATGAAGGGAGCCAGGAAAGTGAGGAGTTGGAGGAAAGAGAACATTCCAGTCATGAAAGGATAGCCAGTGAAAAGGTGTAGAGTTGGGAGATGGAGTGATTTATACAAAAAGCAGTAAGAAAGAGAGTAATTCTGGATCATAGAGTACATGGAAGGGAGGAAAGTATTAGAAGACTAGAGAGGTAGGAAGACACAGAATTAGGAAGGATTTTAGAAACCAAAAAGAGGATTTTCTGTTTGATCCTGGACATAATAGGGAGCTATTGGAGTTTATTGACTAGATGAGTGACATGATCAGAACTCTCCTTCAGGAAGATTTTTCAGGTAAGTAGAGGATGAAGTGGAGGGGGAGAGACTGACTGGGAAACCAGTCACTATTGCAATAGTCAAGACACAGAAGGATGAAGGCCTATACCTGGATGGCAACTCTATCAGAGGAAAGAAGAGGACATACATGAAAGCTACTGTAAAGGTAGAAACAACAGGATGTGGCAAACCTATTGGATGATTGAGAGTGAGGAGTCAAGGGTAAAACCCTAGATTGTAAACTTGGATTTCTTGGAGACTGGTGGTGCTTAAGACAGTAATAGAGAAGTTCAGAAACTGGGAAAAAAAATTTTTTGGGGAAAGATAATGAGTTCAGTTTGGGATGTGTGAAATTTAAAATGTCCATGGGACTTCTGTTTGGCATATCCAATAGATGGTGGAAAAGTGCATGACGAGTTCTTAAAATCGCCTTCATGAAGATGACAGATCTCTGGGAACTGATGAGATCACCAAGTGAGATAAGTTGGAGGGTTAATACAACTGTCGTGCAACTGTCTAGGATGGATGTGCTTGGTTGTGACCTGCCTTGTGGAGGGAACTCACATGCTGTGAATCCAAAATGCTGATGAAATCACAGATCCTTTATATATTCGTGCACATAATGGGACACAATGGAAAGAATGCTCAGGCTGGGGTTAAGAGACTTTGGTTCAATTCCCACCTCCGAGGCTTATTTGTCTTATGACTCTGGGAGCTTCACTTAGTGTCTGTGGACCTCAGACAATTCCTTAGGACCTTTCTGCACTGGAAGAAACCCCAGAGACTACCTTTTCATATAAATATAAGTAGTGAGTTGTGATTCATAGAGATCACAACCATTCCAGCATTTCCTATTTGTTTTTTAAGAACCCAAATGTGTTCCTTCCCTGAGTACTAGCCTTAGCATTTACACCTGGGAACTGGAAACTTCTAGACTCCAGCCTTGGCTGGTCCAGTCATTGGCTCTTTGGGAGTGTTTGATCTCATTATTTAAGCTCCCTGCCTTTGCTAAATCATTTTTAAGATGGTCCTAATAATTGCAGAAGCTTTTATATAGACTGAGATTGTGTGAGGGTGATTACTGATTATTCAGCATTTTTAAAAGCCTCTAAGATATTGTATTGTATTTATTATGTGAAATTGACACCCTGCTACAGCCCACCTGGTGATTCACTTAACCTTCAAGTTCCTGATTCCCTGGAGGATCAAATCCAAATCTTAAAAGTTCTTCACCTCACTGTTCTGAGTGTTATCTTTGAAGGAGAATTAATGGCATACACGTATTTCAGTATCCATACCAAAGTCAAATGAATGATTCTCATATTTTCTTTATTTTTATTGAAGGGATGGACTTAAATTCTTCTTTGAAATTGGCCTTTGATCTCTCTGTTTCTGGAAAGAAGTCAAGAAAAAATCAGAACTCATTAAAAGTAAGAATCATTGCTGATAAATTTTATAGCCAAGAGTTTGAATCTCCTCTCTGGCACTTACTGACTGACTGACCCTGGTCAAGTCATTTAACTATCTCTGAACTGTAAGCAACTTTCTCTCATTATAGAAGGGTCATTATCAGCTTCAAGGGGGAGGGGAGGTCATGTGCTGAACATTCTGAAATTGACTGTGGAATCACAGGTTATTTATTGGTTTGCCAATCTTGAACATGGCTTCATGAAGTTGCAGACTGTTGCTATTTTGACTTATGTTTAGGCGGGAAGGTCATTAAAATGGATGTTACTGTCTCAGGCTAAGAACTAATATGAAATGAGTGGCGTGACTGTTATTCTTCAGTTACTAAGCTGCTTTTGCTTTAAAACTAATCTATATTGCTTTCAAATGTCTTCCAGATTGAAGTGATGCATGATTATGAAGAAAGGAAAAATTCTGCACAGTATGGTATTTCAGAGAATGAAGACAGCTTAAATGTACTTAAAAGGTATCATCCCACTCTGCCCTGCCCTCCACTCAACCCATCCTTTTCATTAATACCTACTTTAACAGATAGAAGTTATTTAGAGGTTGGGAAACAATATGAAGTAATGGACCCACTGGATTGGTAGATAGAAAACCCAGATTTGAATCCTACCTTGGTTATGTACTTCTCATAGGATTTTGGGGAATTCTCTATTAAATTAGAGGGGTAGGGTGAGTTCTAGTTGAGAGACAGGGAGAGGGACAGGAAGGGAGGGAGGGGGGAAGAGAGAGAGAGAGAGAGAGAGAGAGAGAGAGAGAGAGAGAGAGAGAGAGAGAGAGAGAGAGAGAGAGAGAGAGAGAGAGAGAAAGAGAAGAACCATTGTGTATCATAGAAAATTCTCAAATGACAGAGATATGGGGAGGGGACCAGGGAAAGGACTGTGTTTAAAACACTCATTGAAATGGTAAGATAGTCAGGTTAATATATTTCTTTGGTAGTCCCGATGAGCAACGTCACCATTGGAGGAAACTCCCTCCCCGTTACACCTTAGCTACTCATGTCTAACATATACTCTTAGACAGTTGCTTTGGAAGCTAGGTAATTGCCCATTGTCATACAAGCAGTACATGTCAGAGACAAGTTTTGAACTTAAAGCTTCCTAATTTTAAGGCTGTGTTCCAGAGCCAGCAAATATTGGCTTGTGAGAGCTGCCTGTTAAAATTGTCAGTGTGAGCATTTACACCTCAGAAATTGGCAAGTGCTACAAACCGAGGTTTGATTTACTATTTGTTTAGACCAGAGGTGTCAAACATGCAGCCCACAGCCCACAGCTGCAATGCTCCCGAGTGCAGCCGGAAGGAACCAGATCGAAATGTAATTGGGAAATATTTAACAAAATAAATAAAAATACAATAAAACATAGATGACATTACTTTTTAAAACTAAGTCAATATGAGGTCTTCAGGGTACTTATGAATGATTTAGTGGCCCTGTTTTTCTTGGGAGTTTAATACCACTAGTCTAGACTTGAGATAGTGATAGCAAAAGCATTAATAATTGGATTGAACTTATATGTGTTTCATGCACACTTTTTTTCAGAGAGACCGTTGTTAAACATTTTTCATCGCAGAGCTTGCCAATCCTCTAGCCACTGCATTGTATTGCCTCTCTGGGAGACAGATATAAATATAGGAAAAATAATTCTGCTATCTAGAAAATCTCAATATTGCTGTGATGTTCTTCCAGTGAAATTTTTAACTACTTAAAATTTTTAAAAGGTTTTATTGATGCCTTAAAAAAATTGCACAGATATTTCTGCATATGTCCCTGTCTCTTCCCCTCTTGGGGCAGTTTCCCTTGTGACAAAGAAAAAAAAAGTGAAAACCAAGTAAGCAATGTATCAGCCTCATCTGACAGTGTAGGCAGTGTTCTATAGTCTTAGCCTTCTCACTCTTCAACAGAAGAAGGGATGTACATTTCCATCATTATAGTCATCGGATATATTGTTTTCCTTATTCTGCACACTCCATTCTATATCAATTGATACAAGTCTTCCCATGTTTCTCTTAGTTCCTCATTTTCATTGCTTTTTCGTAGCACAATATTATTTCATTAGAGGCAGTTTGGTGGTTCAGTAGATCAAGCACTGGGCCTGGAGTCAGTAAGACCTGAGTTCAAATATGGCCTCAGACACTTACTAGCTGTATAACCCTGGCAAGTCACTTAACCATGTTTACCTCAGTTTCCTCATCTGTAAAATAAGCTGGAGATGGGAATGACAAACCACTGAGGTAGCTCTGCCAAGAAAATCCCAAATGCAGTCAAGGAGAATGGAACATGGCTAAAAAAGATGGCTAAACAACAATTGTTTCATCGCGTTCTTATACCAAAATTTGTTTAACTACAAACCCATCAATGGACTCCTATGTTGTTTCTACTTCTTCACTATTACCAAGAATATTACTATGGATATTTTGGTATATATGGTACTCTTATTTCTATCTTTGACTTCCTTTGGGAAGTTTCTGCATAAATTGACAAAGCTCAAAAAAGTTTGATGACTTATAGAAAGAATGGGCAAACTGATGTACTGTCGGTGGAACTGTGAGTTGGTCTATCTGTTATGGAAAGTAATTTGAAATTATGCAAAGAAAGTGACCAAAATATCCATACTCTTTGACTCAAAGTTCCTGTAGCTAGTCACATGCTGCAAAGATGTCAAAAAGTGAGAAAAAGACATAAAATGACAAAAAGAAAGACCTCATATACACTAAGATATTTACAGCAGCATTTTCTGTGATTGCGAAAAATAGGATACAAAGTCGATGCCCATTGATTAGGGAGTGGTTAAACCAACCGGTACATCAACATTATGGAATATTACTGTGCTATAAGAGATGATGAATACAGAAAAGAATAGAAAGATTGAAGGTAGCAGAGCTAAGAAAACAATGTACACAATGATTACAATGGTGTAAATGAGAACGGTAACAATAAAAGATTCAAAACTGAATGTTCAGAAATTATAATGACTGAGCTTGTCCCCAAAGAAGAGATAGGAGAAGGTATCTTTCCCTTCTCCTCTAGCTTGTTTATAGAGGCAAGGGACCATGGATATGGCTTGTTGCATGTAAGAATATACTTTTTAATTTGTTGGTGAATTTTGCTGAACTTTTTTTGCTCTTTTTTAATTCTTTAGTATAAGGGATTGACTGGGAGAGTGGTTATGGAGGGAAGCATTGAGAAATGCAGGTAATATAAAAGCAGGACATAGCAGTACACCCAGAATAATAAGGAGGGGGCACTTTGTGTTAAATATATCTGTATCTATGTACTAAATATCTCTTGTATCCAAGATATATAGGGAATTAACACAAATATGTAGGACCATGAGCTATTCCTTCATAGATAGGTGATCAAAGGATGTGAACAAGCAGTTCTGAATAGAATTGCAGGCCATTGACAACTGCATAAAAGATTTCTCCAACTTGCTAAAAATTTAAGAAATGCCAGTTTTAACAATTTTATGGTTTTACCTCATACCCAGAAAATGAGCAAAGATGCCAAAAAGATGGTCACTCTTGGAGTGACTGTAGGAAGACAGACTGCTGATGGCACTGTAAATTAATTGATCCAGCCATTCTGGAAAACAATTTGGAATTATGTGAAAAAAAAATTACCAAGCTATTATGCTCAAGATTCTATTGCAGAGAATAAGGATCAGATTTTATTATAAGCTGTTATAAATAAGTCATTATTATAGAGATCAGAGAAGAAGATAAGAGCAATCATTTTAAAAAGGGGTTTTCCACATGCTTCATTGGTATTTTCAAGGTGTCAGGAAAACTGGAAGAGAAACCTGGCTTATTGGGTAGACTGCCTTGACTGTTAGTCAACTTATGGAAGGGCATTTAGAATGGCCAGGCATTGATGAGTTTCAACTTGCATCATTAGAGGGACTATATATGTTTATCTTGTGACTATGTGTGTAGATCTATTGGAGTATTGGGGGACCTAGAGCTGGAATCTCTTCTTTAAGAGCATCTAACCCAACCCCCTCATTTTGCAGAGGAAGAAACAGGCCCAGAGAGAGGTGGTGACTTACCCAAGCTCACACAATTAGTAAGGACTCAAATCTAGTTCCTTGTGCTTTAATTTTTGTGCTAATCATTTTTTAAAAGTAGGTTTTCTTTTTCTAGTCTCCAGAATAAATTTGAAATAAAAAAAAAGTCATTTGACCTGGTTAGACAGTTGGGAGAATGAGCATGCATAATGCTTAGTTTAGAAATCTTGTAGCAAGATTTCAGTTGCTGATGTTACAACCCAGAAGCACTTAATTTCTAGCTTTGACCATAGACTCTAGCTGGTGTTTTTTTTCTGAATTGGTTTTTCCTTTAGGTGGTTTAGATTTTCTGATTCTCATTTGACAATACAATCCTGACTTATGTACAAGGTCAATTGTGCTTTTGTGGACTTGTCTACCTCGCAGGGTTTATTTAGGCTTTTATAAACCTTAAGGTACCAAAGAAATGGAGATTCTAGTAACGAAAGGTTCTTCCTTTTTTCCAGCCATGTGATAAACGAGCTAATAGAGACTGAGAGGGTGTACGTGGATGAATTGTTCACTGTCTTGGTGGTGAGTGCCGTTGTATTTCAGTCACTTCCCTTCTCTCCTCCCCCTTGTCTGAAATAATAGCTTGTATTTATAAAGAGTGGCTCAAAAGTCTTGCTATTATTTTAAGTTATTAAATCTTAAAACTGCACAAGTCTTTTCAAATATAGTGTATAGTGCTTTTATTTACATAGTTTCATTCAAGCTGGGTGAGGTAAGTATTTTTGGTATTGTTATCCCATCTTTGACTTTGTAGACAAGTCCTAAGAAGATACCTGATACTCAGAAAAGTGAAGTGACTTACCAAGGGTCACATAACTAGTAAATGCTTGAGGCAGGATTTGAATCCAAGTTTTCCTGTTTCCAAGTCCTTCACTCTAGCAAATCTACTTTGATTTTTATATTCATACTAGACTAAGTTGTCATGATGTGTGTGTCAATAGGATGTTTCTTTCACTTTGAACACTAATCCAATCCAATCCAACAAATGTTTAATAAGGGCTTATTATATACCAGATGCTAGAATACAATTTTGTAAAAGAAAAAGAGCTCCTATCTGAAAGAGCTATCATATGATATTAAAATTTTTTTAGTAATTTAAGGTTTATAATCATATTACATGTGCTCATTTGGGTCTAATCACATCCCTGAGAATTAAATAGGGAAGGAATATTATTGGCCCCATTTTCATGGTTGAGAAAACTCAAAGCCCACAGAGTTGAAAGGATTTGCCCAAGTCATGACTGAAGTGGATAGGACTCAAACCCAAGTCATCTGAATCCCAAGTCCAGTGACATTTCCATCATACAACACAGTCCTCAAGCAACTCTCTGGTACCAATCACAACAAGACACTCTGTGTCTGAAAGAATATAATGAAATATAATGAACTCAGGCTAAAGTAAGAGCCTGGCTTTACCCATTCAGCCAGCATATGTTACAATCATGATGGCACAGAAATCCAAAAGGCAACATTATAGACAAAGATATGAATGTTAATGGAAAATTGCTCAAGATAATTAATGGAATTCTTAGACTTAAAACATGGAACATGGTGTGGTAGAAAGAACACTGAACTAGAGTTCAGAAAGACTCAAATTCAAATCCTGTCTCTGACTCTTAGCAACTGTATGACCCTCAGAAAGTCACAAGCTCTTAGAATCTCAGCTTCCTCATATGTTAAAATAAAGATAATAATATTACTAACAAGTGATAGTATTCTTAGGCAGCATAAGATCTGGACTTAATAAACTGATGTCTATTTTTGGGTTGGCCAGGGCTACCGAGAAGAGATGGATAACCCTTTGATGGCAGCGCTTATCCCACCTGTCCTGAAAAACAAGAAGGACATTCTCTTTGGAAACATGCCTGAAATTTATGAATTCCATAGCAAGTATGTTAATGATTAATCAACCATTCCTACTTCATAGAATTGTTTCCCCTCATATATCCAATGAAAGAGTTGTCTTATCTTCTTTCTAAACTTTTCACAGGATTTTTCTGCATAGCCTGGAAAGCTGCCTTCAAGTACCACAACGCATGGGATTATGTTTCCTGGAAAGGGTTTGTTAAATCATTATTCATTTCCCAATATAGTTTTCCCCCTCTCAGAGAATTATCTCTTAGAACAGAACTTCTTGACCCGGTTCTTAAGCCCAACTGGCTTCCAGGCTTGAAGATTCTTACCTTGCTCTACTGAGGGGATCCTAGTTGACCTAGAAGATCTGTAGCTGTATTTGTATATGAGCCATTGTTGATATATTACCTTTCTTAAAGCAGAGACCATGAAAACAGGTGACACTTTCTCCTTAAATGTACATTCTTGTAAACTTAGCATTGAAAACAGTCTTTAGTGGCTATTTACCATGGAAAGTCATGGAAAATAGTAATTTACCATTGAAAGTCATAGAAAATGTGTGTGTTTTTTTAAATCACTGACCCTCTCTAGGGAGATCAGCAATGCCCTGTACCCAAAGCATGTTGTACATTTTTCTCATGCTATAACCTCTTGTCCACCCCCACCCAGCCTGGAGCACTGTCCCCTCCTCCCTGCTTTTCCGTCACATATCTAGATTCTGCCCTGCCCTCATAGCTGAGCAGAAGACCCTTCTCTTCTGCAAGGTCCTCCCAAAGCCCCTTAGCCCATAGTGGCTTCTCTATTCTAATTCCTTTTGTAATTCTCTGAGATTTGCCATCTTTAATCAACCAGTTAATCAATACACATTTATTAAGTGCTTCCTATGTGCCCGACATTATGCCAAGCCACTTGGGATATGAAGAAAAAAGGGAAAGTAGCTTTTATCCTCAAAAAGACCTTATGTTTTAATGAAGGAGATCACACACATACGTATACAAGCATGTACAAGATATGTGTGATGGAAGAAACTTTGGGGTGGGGCAAAAGTAGCAGCTGCAGGCTATTGGGGGGAACCAGGAAAGAGCTTCTGCAGGATATGGAGCTCCAACTGAGTCTTAAAGGAGGCAGAAGAGAGGGAAGAGGACATTCCAGGTATGAGGGGATGGTCTCTGCAAAGGCATGGAGGAGGGAGATGAAGCATTGTGTGTGAGGAACCAAAAGTTGACCAGCATGCTGGACTATAGACTTTATGAAGTGGAGTAATGTGTAAGAATCCTGAAAAGAAAAGAAAGGGTCGAATGGTGAAGTACTTTAAATGCCAGAAGAGATTATTGTTGAGTTTAGAAGGAATAGGGAGTTACTAAAGTTTATTGATTAGGCAAAAACTTGGTCAGGCCCATAACTCTTCTGGACAGGTAGGTGGTGCACTGGATAGAGCACCAGCCCTCGAGTCAGGAAGACATCATGAATTCAAGTTCAGCCTCAGATGCTTACTAGCTGGACCCTGGGACCCTGGGCATATCACTTCACCATGTTTGCCTCAGTTTCCTCATCTGTAAAATGAGCTGGGGAAGGAAATGGAAAACTACTCCAATATCTTTGCCAAGAAAATCCTAAAATTGGGTCACAAAGAGGTGGATGTGACTGCAACCAACTCAACAGCAACAAAAGATTTTCTGCCTTATATCATTGTGTACCATTTTATGCATATTTCCCATCCCTCTAACTTGACTATTGGCCCCTTGAGAGTGAAGACTATGTCCTCTACGTCTTTGTCTGCCCATGACCTAGTGGCGCATTATATATGGGTAAGAATTGACCTCAGGTGTTTGTGGCATCAAGGTTATCCCTTTCTGCACCATGTATACTTCCTCTCTATCCATTTTCTTTTACAGGTGAGGAAATTGAAACTCAGAGAGATGAATTGACATGACCGTGGTCCCACACAGCTAATATAGAATTTTGAAGGACACCCTCCCAGCTCTCAGCATCAATAAATCAGTCAATATTCATTAAGTGTGAATTACATGCTAAGCACTGGGGAGATGAATACCAGAGACAAAGCATTTGCTACTTGTGAGGAGTTTTCTAACTCTTCTAATGGGAGAGATGGCAAGGACAGACCTGGGGTGTCCCAAAAGTCTTGGTGCAGTTTAAAGCTGGTTTTTAATAGCCAGACTTTTTAATCTCTTGATGTGGGATACCACGTATATAAAGAATATATGAAAGACGTAGAAAATAATTAAACACAATGAAGTTTGAGAGAGATATGCCTGGAAGACTGATCATTGTATTGAAAATTTGTAGAAGATTATATTTTTCACTCCAACTTTCAAGACTTTTAAGTGGTTGGTCTGAAATTCTTTAGTGGTGGTATTTGTTCACGTCTGTTGTCTAAAAGAGTATGTGGTGCATAGTAGCATCTTAGCTGGAAGGGACCTCAGAGGCCATCTAATCCAAGTCCTTCATTTTACAGAGGAGGAAAATGAGGCCCCAAAAAGGGAAGGGACTTGCCCAAAGTCACAATAGGCTCCTCATTCTAGAGCTGGAAAAGATCTCCAAGGCCATCTAGTCTAACCCCCTCATTTTACAGAAGATGAAACTGAAGCTAAGAGAGGGAAAAGGACTTATCATGATGCAGTAGAGAATGGACTTGCTCTCCATAGACATTAATATCTCTCCATACATGCTTCTAATCTAGCCTTGTGATCCATTCATTTGGAAAAAGACAACAATATTGCCTTTTCTTTCTCTTTCAGAGGAATGATTTTCAGATATATGAGAAGTATTGTCAGAACAAACCCAGATCTGAGCTACTTTGGAGACAATGCTCAGAAAGCGCCTTTTTTGTGGTGAGTATTATTTTATTGGAGAGGGGAGGGAAAAGAGATGACTTATGCTAATTCTTCTTGGAATTTTGCTATTAGGTTTACCCCACATGTAATGCATATCATGGATTAAATGCTAGAAGGGACTTTAGAGGTCTTTGTATCCAAGCCCTTCATTTTACAAATGAGGAAACTCAGTTTAAGTGACTTGCCCAAAGTCATACAGTCAGTTATATGTTAGAAGTCATTTGAACCTAGGTCTTCCTGACTCAGAGTCTAGCACTCTCTCCATTATACTGTGCTAAACATCCAAGAGTGCTCCTCTTTTTTGATTGCCTCATTTTCTCCTCCATCCCTATAAACTATCCTTATTACCCTTTGACCTTCTGGTATATACCTCTTTCCCCAACTAATCCAAACTCCATCTGCCTAATTAGAGGTTTCCAAATATTGGGACCCAAGGTCATGACCATGCTGTATCTAGTGATAGTATGCCAATAGCCTCAAGAAAGACATCACCAGGGATGTGGGTTGTATTTTCCTGTTTTATGAAAAAGTCCTTTATGTACATCCCGTATGATTTCTTTTCAACTCAGACTAATTTTTTTTCCAGGCCCATGGCCTGTGGAACCTGTACTTATTTAGATCAATGTCTTAGGAAATGTTTTCACATTAGTCTCCAGTCCATCCTTCTTTCTCTAAATATTTCTTTTCCTTTTATACATCTCTTTAGCATGCCAATTCAGTGCTAATGTACCCTTTAAAAGTATAAATTATTCAATAAACTCACTGCTTTTTAGGATTGTAGAATTTAGGGGTTTCCCTCTACCACATTAATGGGATAATTTCTAGTCTTTTATAAACTATCTTATACACACTAAGCTCTTGTGCCATCTGGGATGTCTTCTGTTTGTTTTTTTTTTCTCTTTCTCCTATTTGAGACTTAAGAGATATTCAGATTTTTGAACTAGTCATTTAATAAGTGGCACTTTTATGGAGGCATGGTATAATTCAGATGCATTGATCTTTCTGTCATTTTTTTTTTTTTGTGACTCAGGAATGCCAAAAGAAACTAGAACATAAACTTGGCCTGGACTCCTATCTGCTCAAACCAGTGCAACGCCTGACAAAATATCAGTTGCTTTTGAAGGTATCCGCATGATGCGTTTTGCAGCTTATTAATTTCCGGGGAAATCACAAAAGGTTTTGATAGTTCACTGAACTGCATTTGGAATAGGTAGACTTGCCAAGTCAAGGACTATACTGTGTTATGTTATTTATATTCCCCAGCTACTTAGGTTGATTTCAGTCTTTCTTCCAGCAATGTAGATTGCATCCCATCTCAGGCAATTCATGGTTACATGCCTCCTGAGTCACCACTGTGGGATCAGTTGGCTTCATTCACTTTATTTCACTGTGACACATTTTTATTAAATGCTAAGTATTAAGTATTTTATTATGTATTAAGTATGTGCCAAGCACTGTGCTAGGTTGTGGGATGCAAAGAAAAAGAATCCTTTCCCTCTAGGAACTTATATTTTACTAGGGAGATGATCTCCACAGATAATAATTACAAAGAAACTTTGAGACCATGAGAGTACTAATGAATGGGGGCGATTGGGAAGTGGTCCCTAAACTGTGATTGGAAGAAAACTAAGGATTATGGGAGATAGGGATTAGAAGGAAATGCACAAACATGGTGGGCCTGGAGAGGGGGTGGGAAAGAGAAGCTGTTGACAGCAGCAAGCAGGCCAATCTGCCTTTAATGGAGAGTATGTGAAGAAGAGTAAATGAAGTAAGACTTTAAAGGTTAGTGGGAGTCAGATTGTGGAGAGCTTTAAATGAAAGACAAAGGATTTTTCAATAAAGCATTATTCAGTAATACCTCGCATAATGTTGCCCCCAAGCAGTCCCTGTTCGCGGCGGCATCATTGGTACATTATCTCTAAACCCCTCTCCATGGTGTCATTCATTGTATCTGCAATGCTAATCAGATGTTTGGCATTGAGCTCATGCTTTAGCCCTGGTGGTTTTAACTCCCCTGAGTTGGCTTACTGATGCATCCCTTCCTTCTGATATATGATACTTAGTGCCCCTTGCAACATTGTTTGTTCTAACTTTTAGTTTTTATGGAACCATTTAATGACATTAGCCAAGGTATGCCTATTTTTTGAGTCACATCCCATGTGAGAAAGCCCCTTTGGTGCAAACCTCAAGCCATCATCCAACTGAGAACATCTGGAATTGTCTTAGCCATTTAATTATCCATCCAAAGAGTTGTTTTCCTGGTGTTTTTGATGAGGAGCTTACATGCATAGCCTTCTATAAGAATTAATAAAAGTTAAAAATGCAAACCCATAATGGAACGGAAGTGCTGCGAGAGGTTATTTGGCTTCCTCGGGAAAAGATAAAGACAGCATTACCCCAGGATATTGTTGCAGCTTCTATTTCTTCTATCCTGGAGCAGTCCAGGTTTTGTGCATATTTACACACTTGGACTGTGTGCAACAAGAATGAAGCAGACATTTGTGTGCAGACCCCCTACAATAACTCACATTTATATTTACTCTTTATAGTTTTATTCCCAGTAACCTTATAGAGCAAGTGGTGTAAGTATTATCATCCCCGATTTTCTAGATGAGGAAACTGAGGCTCCAAGAGAATGAGGACCCTAAAGTTGGTACAAGGCAGAGCTAGAACTCAAACCCAGGTTCTCTTTATTCCAAGGCTGGTCCATTTCTCTCTTAATTATGCATTCTTGCCTCTTAAACTGATACATGGAATGGTGCAGTAGGCCAATGCTTTGCATAACCTTTGCTTCCTAGCCATAAACCCCCATTTTAGAAAAGAATTAGTGGCTGTGACAGTAGGCTAACAAGTGAGACAAGTGCCATAGTCTCTGAACTCCATTGGAGAGATTTTGTTATCCTGGAAAAAAAAAATACAACTGCCCTCCATCCCCAATCTATTTCTTTTCTTGAATTGTTAATATCCAGGTAATATTGAGTTTGGTTCCTGATGTCTCTCTCTAGGAGTTACTCAAGTACAGTGCTAACTCTGAAGGTGTCGAACAGCTCCAGGAAGCTCTCTTTTCAATGTTGGACTTACTGAAGTCAGTCAATGATTCCATGCACCAGACTGCCATTACTGGATACGATGTAAGTAGAGCATCTGTAATTGTGTACACCTGGGATCAATGTTTGGTATGAACCTTTGAAACTATGAGATTACCCCAACAGAATTGGTTATGCTTCATTCATTTGGATGTCTTAGGCTGAATGTGTACTTCAGACCTGGCATCATAGACATAACGTGTGCTGCTATGATATTCAAGTTCACGTGTGATGTGTATGTTTTATTGGTACCTTTTGGCTTTAGACTATACCCATACCTTGATGTATTCCCCACCCCTCCACTTGCTACTGAACCCACCCTGAGAACAAAGAAAGAAAGTTTAATAAAACTATTTAAAACAACTCCCTCTCCTGAGGTTATATGACATTTAACAAAAACAGTTCCCCAGCTCTTTATTGATAGAAAGGAGAGGGGTCTGTTCCATCATTAGTTTTCTGGAACCAACATGGTTAACTGAATTCGTCCTTGAGTTCACGTTGTCTTTCAGCATTGCTTCCCTTTACATTATAGCAGTCTTTGCCTAAATTATTTCTTGGTTCTGCTTTTTTTGCTCTGTATCAATTTTCACGGATATTCCCATGTGTTCCCAAATTTCTTACATTTGTCATTTCTAATCGTACAATAACATTCCTCTGTATCCTTATACCACAGTTTATTCAGCTATTCTCCAATAGATGTATACCTGATCTGTTTCCAGTTTTGTGCTGGTCCCAAAAAGTACTGCTATGATACCTTGGTATGTGGAGTCTTTCTTTCTGTCTTACTCATCATCTTTATCTAGGAGTATCATTGGGTGAATGGATAGAAAGAACTTTCTTGTAAAATTCCAAATTGTTATTCAGAATAGCTAGACTAATAGCTAGACTAATTCACAGTTTTGCCTAGAGGGTATTCATGTGCCTTTCCTCCCACAATCCTTCCAACGTTGGGGGCCATCGCCAGTTGTCCTGATCTATATCTGGCCACTGGACCCAGATGGCTCCAGAGAAGAAGGTCGGACTCGTGACTTTGCACAGCCCTCCCTCACTTAAATCCAGTTCACTTGCAAGTCATGGCATCATCTTCCTGATGTCGTGGTCTTCTTCCAGAATGAAGGACAAACCACACATACAACATAGACTGTTTCTGGCTCTTGGGATCCTAGTTGGTGCACTAATGTTGCTTTTTTTTTAATTTCACTTCTAGGGTGACCTAAGTGACCTGGGCAGAATACTAATGCAAGGATCGTTCAGTGTTTGGATTAGTCATAGAAAAGGTTCCACCAAAATGAAGGACTTTGCCCGATTCAAGCCCATGCAACGCCACCTTTTCTTGTATGAGAAAGCTATCGTATTCTGTAAGAGGAGAGATGAACATGGGGAAGGACATGAGAGAACACCCTTCTATAGCTTTAAGCACTATTTGAAAGTAAGACATATTTAATCTCCTTTATTTAAGCATAATGATGCCTCCATGTGTATATCTTTCCGTACAGGTCTCCTCTGAAAACTCATTGTGGTATGCCCGTGACCCTGCACAGGGGCAATTCTTTGGTTTGTGGAGACAGCTTGTGCTTGTATGCTTGCCACTATTTCCCTTTTGGGAACTCTGCTTCATAGATTGTGTATCACTGTGCTGTGTTGTTGCCACGTAACATGTTGTTCTGTCTCTTGATCTACTTTTCAAAGAGTTCTGCGAGTAGAGGTGGACTGAAAGAGATCAGAATTTCTGATGTTCATTCACATTTTCTCTCTTGTATTTCTGTCTTCCTTTCCCCCTAGATTTATGGATGCTTTAAAAAAATCAGTTTCATTTCCCAGACCCATTAGAACTCACCCTAATAATAAAGAAATATATCTCTGACAGGAGTTCTTAACCTGGTATCGACTACCTCAAAGGATCCTATGCATAAGTTTTAGGGGATGTTTGTGAGCTCAGAAGAGGAAAAAAATCACCTTAATTTTTACTGACTTTCTACGTCCTTTGTAATTTTATGCATTTTATTTTATTCATTTAAAAGCATTACTCTGAGAAGGGTCTATTGGTCTCATCAGTCTACCAGAGGAATCCACAATATATAAAAGGCAAAGTACCCTGATCTAGGCAAAAGAAATAAGCAATGTTGGCCATATCTGAACCAGTAAGCCTCATTCCACATCCCCTGAAATGCAGCATCTCTGTGGTGAAAGGTGGAAGACCTGTTTCACTATCAGTCAGCTGAATTCACAGTTGGTTACTGCTTTGATCTGAGGTCTTATGTTTGCCAGTGTTGTTTTTATTTGTACACCATGTAAATTGTTGTTCTAGCTCTGTTTGGTGTTCTCTGAATTCTTCATATTTGCCCTTTCTTATGGTGCAATATTATTCCATTACGGTCATATACCACAGTCTGTTTATCTCTTCCCTGAGTTAGTCTCATCCTTTGCTGCTACAAAAATGTTGCTCTAAATGTTCTTGTTTGCCTTCTACCTTTGTCATGCTTGGAGTATATGTCCAGTTGTGATGTCTCAAAGTCAAAGGTTATTAAGGATCTATTAATTGCAAAATGCCAATTTTTCTCCAGAATCTTCCCTTGGCTTTTGATGAGCTAATTCAAGAGGTTTTATTCTCAGTCTAATTTCCTTCCTGATGGACCCAGCAATCCTCAACCTAGTGGTAAGAGCAGTTGAAGAGGTGGGAATTATGTGTAATTAAAATCTGTTTGCTGGAAGTGGGAAAGTGACTTAATCACTGTTCAAACCTCTTCAGATGCTCTTAGCAAGCCTTCAGAGTTTTAGCGCTGCTGCTTTCAACCACCAGGGGGGAATTTATGCATGTAAACCCCCCCCACCCCACCCCCGCCAAAACCCTACTGTTTGCTCCACATAATTGGGGAACAAGGTTGGTAAGGACTATGGGAGCAGAAAATGACATTCATAAATATCACGGACCTTATTTTTTTATGAAGAGAACTGATTTTGTTGCCAGTGGAGAAGAAATTAGACTCTTGGCTAGGTAACCGTACATCCCTGATTTTCCAAGATTGTTCCTGTTTCAAGAGAAAAATGTGTCCTTCGAATGAGGCATTGCAAAAAGAATCTCCTTTGTCAGACTATATGCCCTTATTTTCGGCTCAGAAAATACAGTCATTTGAATGGATGTTTTCCCGGGCCATTTCTTCCTTCCATGGCATATGATTTAAGTTCTACAAAAATCACTCTCTTTTCTACCAAAGTGTGATTTTGCATGTAGGATTTCTGACCTCATAGATTTAGTTTTCCCAAAGAAATTATTCAATTATTTTGGCAGCAAAACTCAGTGGAAAGATCTTGGATTTGTCGTTTGGAGACCTGAATTCTACTTCTGGCTTTGCTGTGAAGCTGCTGTGTGGCCTTGGGCAAATCATCTTACCTCTCTGGGCCTCAGTTTTCCCATCAGTAAAATTGAGGGGGGTTGAATGGGACTGGGGGCTTTTTAACTTTTTCTGTGGCAATCTGGTGAAGACTGGATCTCTCTTCGGAAAAAATGTTCCTAAGCAATTTAAGAAAATGCGAAATTTCAACTGAATATATAAGATACATTTTGTTTTGCCATCCATGTCATACACCCCTTGGGACTACATGACCCCAGGTTAAAAACCCCCAGACTAAGTGGTCTCTAAGGTTCTGTTTGTCTCTGGCAATGAGTCTATGTTTTTGTGCAGAGAAATTTCTTAGTTGAAATGTATTTGTGCTGAGGCCATGATGCTTAGCTGAAACCCATTACTGTAATCTAGGATACCAGGCCATGCAGACAGATTTTCCAATATCTATAGGCAATTTTCTGAGGCTGCAAATTGCAGGCTAGTTGCTAATTTGCATGGCTAGAGGGAGTTTCCTCACCAGAAGTTCCATAAACCAATGGAATCATGGCTCTGTATTTCTCCCCCTCCTCCAAATTGACTAGAATGGTCGCATTTGCCCTCCTGTAGGTACAGAGAAGGCCTTCTAAGAGCAATTCACTTGCATCTGGCCAAATTGAATTTCAAGCCAATTTTCAAAAGCATGTGTCCTAATAACTCAGGCCTTAATAATGCTGACAAAATCCTTCCTCCAGAGACATAAAGGAAACTTTCTGCTTTAGTGGTTTGAGCAGAGGCCTACTTGGGAGCCCCAGGAATCTTTGGGTCCAGTTCCAGTCCCCTTGATACACTTGGGTGACTTTGAACAAGTCAGTTGATATCCTTGGGCCTACCTTGGTGTGGCTACAAAATTAGGTTAGAAGTCAGAACTCCTTGACTTTCTGGATGCAGCTAGCTAGCCCTGGGGGGAAATAGCATAATGCAGTATGACTTTTCAAGACCCTCAGAGATAGAGAAGGAAATATGGAATCTGCCTTACTAGTGTGGGAGCAGCAGGAGAGGGATGCTTGTAACTCCTTCCTCGTTTGTCTCTCACAGTTCACTTAGACAGATAAGTCACCAAAGCTCCAAGTTCATTGTTTGTAGCTCAGAATGCCTTTTCTTATGAATATAACATACCATCATTGTACTAACTGACCATTTCAGAGTTCTTGAAATTTTGCAAAGTGCTTTTTACAAACATATTACCTCATTTAAAGTATTTGCCCACCCTGTGATTTAAGTCCTACAGTTATCACTATCCCCACTTTACAGATGGAGAAACTGAGACTCATAGAGGTGAGGTGACTTCTCTTAGTCATACAGATGTCTGAACTAGGATTCAGATTCTAGTCTTACCAGATTCCATAGCCAGAGCTCTTTCCATCCATTTGTTTTTGGATCATGCAGTCATGTCTCACTCTTCATGACCCCATTCGGGGTTTTCTTGGTGAAGATGTTGGAGTGGTTTGCCATTTCCTTCTTCAACTTATTTTAACAGATGAAGAAACTGAGGCAAACAGGGTAAAATGACTTCTCCAGTGACTTGTTGAACAGTAAGTGTCTGGGGCTGTATTTGAACTCAGGTCTTCCTGATTTCAGTCCTAGCACTCTATTCCCTGCACCACCAAGCTGCCCTTTCCATCATTATCTCTGAATAAATGGTTATTTTGTTCCCAGGCTAGCCCATACAAACCTATCTAATCCATTTTTTTCTTTTTGCACCAGGCATGTGATTTCACTGGGATAGGGAGTTCCAAGTAAGGAAATTGTCTCTATCAATGCAGACAAGCACCTTCTCTGCCTTATGTAATAGAACATTTGCTAAAGCTCTGAAATATTAAGTGACTTACCCAGGGTCACACATCTAACTGATAATATAGCTAAAAATATTATACATGTCCCATACAGAAATGAGTAGTCATAATATGGATAACTAAACAAAATGGGGAAAAGTAAAACAGAATAAGCAGTCATTCTATAAAATAGTGATGTTTCAGGGAAACTGGAAAAGAACCAGCATGTAGATTGGCAACATGTTGTAATAGAAAGAACTCAGGAGCTGAAATCCAAAGACCTGAGTTTGAGTCCCAGGCCTATTACTTTGCCTCTTTTTTGGCCTCAGTTTCTTCCTCTGTAAAATGAGTTGGCTGGAAATGATGAAGTCTAAAGTCCTTCCAGGTCTAGCATTCTATGATTGTATATACTTTCGAAGGAAAATTTCCGGACACTTCCAGAGGTTAAAGGCATTGGTTCTTTAGCATGTCTCTACTTTGAAACGTATGGCTTTCCTTTTCCTTGATGCAGATGTTTTGCTACAGTACTCCTGCCAGTCATTGTTACTTTGTTTTTTCCTAAAGAAGTATGTAATATGTGATTTTTTTCCTGAGGCAACTAGGTAAAAATTAGAGGAGTAAGGGAAAAGTATAAGAGTTAAAGAAAATGTGCATGTATGCCTGTGAGAGAAGAGTACTTGAGAGGGCATTAGCTGGGCTGTTTGGGGTGAAAGAGAGAAGAAATGGGATCGCATACTCTGTACACAATTCCACTGGTGGAGAAGAAAGGAGGTGGTGGGGAAGAGATGTGCCATTGACCCAGGAAAATATTGTTATTCTCTAGGGTGTTGGTGGGTAAGGGTGGAGGGAGGGAGTGTACAGTTGGCCATTTGGATGGATTTTTAAGTTTGCTTACTCATTAATTGGGAATTGACTGTATGGAACAAAGTTGAATACAACTAAATAAATGTGTCAGTTGACCAAGTACCAGAAAATAGCTGTCCTAAATCAATTTCTTGGATACATTTTCTTATGGAACTTTACAGGCATTTTAACTTCTGTGTCTGATTAAAAACAAGCAATATGAAAAAAGAGCATGTAACTCTTTTAAAAGAGCACCTACTTAAAGATTTACACAGGACCAATTTAAAATGAATCATTTGGCTCGGATTTATAACGTTTGTTTTTTATCTCCTCTAGAACTAATAATCCATTTTCCAAATTACAATGAGTACTTAGAGTTAAGCTGTAATGTTTCACTGAAAACATTTATATGTTCTTAACTATGATAGAATTTGTGGCTTGGTAATTCATAATTGCTGAATACAAAATGTTCATTTTGTAGGGATCATGACATTTTTTTATGTAGAATATGGTACTGTGCATGGCCTTAGTTAAATTTCAACTTCGAAATAAAAGGCTCATGGAATCTGTCCTTGTTTTGCAGATGAGCGCCGTTGGAATCACTGAGAATGTGAAAGGAGATAACCGCAAATTTGAAATCTGTTACAGTGGGCGAGAAGAAGTTTACATTGTGCAGGTTAGTGACTTTCTAAGATGGCCTTTCCCCTGATGCTCTGCCTTCAGAAAACCTGTTACATACAAATCGGGATTTCTGAAGTTCATAAATCATGAAATATGTTTGCATCTCACAAAAATTTTCACATCGGAGTTCCTTTCCCATAGCGTATTTAAAAGATGATTTGATTTCCCAAATGCTTGATCTATACAGATTCCTCTTTGAAACATACTCTCTATGTAAATTGTGGTACTGTCATATCATTATAGAACTTTTACATAGAAGTTCATAAAATGTTAGAGCAGGGAAGTAATCTTGGAGATGATCAAATTCAACCCCTTTTACAGATGAGGAAACCTAAGCTCCTAGAGAGGAAGGGACATACCCAAGGTCACACAGATCATACAATAGTAGGATTATATATTTGGAGCTGGAGGAGTCCTTCAAAGTGTAGTTAGTATAATGCCTCCATTTTGCAGATGAGAAAACTAAGGCCTAGATGTGGGAAGGGACTTGCTCAATGTGCTCACATCATAGGATCATAGAGTTGGAAGAAGCCATGCTGTTTTTCTAGTTCAGTTATTTCAGACTCTTTGTGACTCCTTTTGGGGTTTCTTGGAAGACACTGGAGTGGTTTGTCATTTCTTTCTCCAGCTTGTTTTCCAGATGAAGAAGCTGAGATAAACAGGGTTAAGTGAGTTGTCCAGGGTCACACCGCTAGTAAGTGTCCAAGGCCGGATTTGAACTCAGGAAGATGAGTCTTCCTGATTCCCAGCTCTATCCACTGTGCCACCAGGAGCCATCTGAGTCTTCTATTCCAACCCTCTCATTTTACAGATGAGGAAATAGCTCAGAGACGTTGTGACTTGCCCCAGTAGGACCAATATTAGAACTCTGGTCTCCTGACTTGGAGACCAATGGTTACATCCCTACCCTGGGAGTATCAGTTTTAGCAGGCATCTAGGGAGTTACTTTATCATGCTAATTAAGTGCTTCAGGCAGCGTCTAGAATGACTGGACAGTGATGTCTGGAACCCCTTTTGTGGTCACCAGGCAATACTTGACAAAATTACAAGACCACAAAGCTGTGACATCCCAGATTTTGACCTTTTCTTATCACCTGTGATTGGGGCCCCAAGTCAGGTGTGCTGCAGGCTCTCCTCAGCTCTCTGCTTCAGGGAAGGAGAGGAGAAGGAAAGTTAGCTCATCTGGGGGTTGCCATTTGAACCTAGATTTTGTTGCCAACACTGTTACTTATTTTTTGTGGGGAGAAGAGGGGTGGTGCAAAACATAGAGTCACCTAATGGAAGAGTATGTGTGGTTTTGAGTATTTTTTATTTTTCTTTCTTTCTTTCTTTCTTTCTTTCTTTCTTTCTTTCTTTCTTTCTTTCTTTCTTTCTTTCTTTCTTTCTTTCTTTCTTTCTTTCTTTCTTTCTTTCTCTTTCTCTCTCTCTCTCTCTCTCTCTCTCTCTCTCTCTCTCTCTCTCTCTCTCTCTCTCTCTCTCTCTCTCTCTTCCTTCCTTCCTTCCTTCCCCCCTCTTCCTTCCTTCCCTTTTTTTCAGCAGCAAATACAATTCTACAGTATGCCATTGTTGGTTTGGGGCAACTAGATGGCACAGTATAAAAATGGGAGACCTGGAGTCAGAAAGATTCATCTTTGTGAGTTCATATCTGGCCTCAGACACTTACTAGCCATGTGACCCTGGGCAAATCATTTCACCCTGTTGGCCTCAGTTTCTTCATCTGGAAAATGATTTGGGGAAGGAAATGGTAAAACACCCCAGTGTCTTTGCCGAGAAAACCCTAAATGGGATCACAAAAAGTCAGATACAACTGAAAAATAGCTGTACAACACCATTTTTTAGTTAAACATTTTCTTTTCCTTTAGTGGAGTGATTGATAACTTTCAACAAAATCATTCCAGTGAGTATAGTGTCTAGTGTTGGGTTTGTAGGTAGAAGATCTGGGTTCAAATCCTGCCTTTTGATCTTGGTCAAGTCCCTTAACTTCTCAGTGCCTGGGCCTAGGCAACTCCATATAACTTATTTGCAGTGGAATACAATGGACAAAGCACTGGTTCTGGAGTCAGATCGTCTAGGTTCAAATCCTGCCTTACTACTTGTGTGACCTTAGGCAAGTGACTCCACCTCTTTGGTCCTCAGTTTCCTCCTCTGTTATATAAAGGAGTTGGACTCAGTGGCCTCAGAGGTCCCTTTCAGTTCTAGTTCTAGAAATGTATAGCCCTTCACAAATTAGTAGAATTTCTCTTATCAGTCCAGAAACAAAATGTTTTTGTATTGTGTTATTTTTCTTAAGCAACAATTAGGTGGCAGAGTGGACCTGGAATCAGGAATACCTGAGTTCAAATTTGACCTTAAATACTTATTGGCTGTGTGACCCTGGGCAAGTCATTACACCTCTGTCTGCCTCAGTTCCCTCAACTGTAAAATGGGGATAATAATAGCCCCTATGTCCCAGAGTTGTGAGGATCTAATGAGATAGTGTTTGTAACGGGCTTAGCAAAGTGCCTGCACATAGTAGGCACATAAAAATACTTGTTTGTTTCCTTTTCTCTTTCCTCTTTTGAAAGCAGAATTAAAAATAAGCCACTTAGAGATTATTGAAAGACACCATTATTGTATAGCACACCTACAGCATACACACACATATACACGTTAACATGGAAAGCTTGTATTTTGTGTTGGTTTAGGGTATTCTACCTCCATTTCAAGGATAACTTGCAAATGGTTTGGTGATTTGTGCTGCAGGTGGTGGTGCTCGATGCCTGGGGTCAACCGCTCAGGTTCAGTAACTTTAAATACAGAACTTGGATGTTCCTAGAGAATGCTCCCTATTGGCTACTTCTCCATGTCTTTTGTGCTATCATTCCCAAGCTGGATTCCAAGAAGTCACTGAATGTCATCTTTTCCTTCCTTTTCAGGCCCAGACAATGGAATCAAAGGCAGCCTGGTTGAGTGAAATAAGGAAAATTTTGATCAAGCAGCAAGAACTTATCAAAGGTAATGTTGCCACCAAGTGCTGATTTAGGGCTGAGGGAGGAGGGGGTGGGTCTACCTCCCTGCTCCGATGGGACTCCTGGATGAGCCAACTGCACCCTGCTGTCAGCAGCTTGGTCCTGAGCCTTATAGGTTCTAGGAACTCACTTTTAGCAGCCCACCCAGAGGTGATCAGGTAACCTGACTCATGAGATTGCTTAGCAGGCTAGCACTCCAACTGATCAATTTATTTGCTAGTAATTAATTTATTCACTAGCAAAACAGAGAATCCATAAAAGAAGACAGGTTAATTGGGTCAGCTCATCAGTGCCTCCTTTTTCCAGTAAGAATATTGATTTGGAAAGTGAAATTAGGAGTATCATGTAGGCATATCCAACTCAACATGGCCACAGAAGAACTCATTATTTTATCCTCCTAAAACAATTCCTCCTTTTTGTTTTATTTTCGAGGCATTCTGGGTTATGTGACTTGCCTAGGGTCACACAGCTAGTAAACGTCAAGTGTCTGAGGCCAAATTTGAACTCAGGTCCTCCTGACTTCAGGCATGGTGCTCTATCCATTGCACCACCTACCTGTCCCTTATCCCTCTTTTCTTTTATAACCAAACTTTTTATTTTGAACTTAACAACCACTAAATAAAATGGACATTTCTACAAATATAGTGGAATAGAAAAAAGAGAATTGTACAGGAAACTGCACATCTCTATTACAAATCCACCCTTCTGAAGTTCCCCATTTCCTTCCAGGTTTCCACCATTCTTCCAGTCACCCAGATGGATGACCCTGGAGTCATCCTGGAAATCTCACTCCGTCTTACCCCACATATAGATTCTCTTCCCATCATTTCTGCCTCTGTAACATCTCTCACATCTATCCCCTTCTCTGCACTCATGTGGCCACCACCAGTGACTTTCAGTGCTTATCACCTCTTGTCTAATCTATTTCAAAGACAATTGCTCTTTGCCTCCACTCTTACCCTCTCTCTCCAATCCACCCTCCACACAGTTGTCCAGGCTATATTCCAAAATTCATAAATATATTTCAACATAAATATATTCCCAAAACATAGATGTGATTGTGTTATTCCCCTCTTCTAATTGGGCAAGAAAACTTGTACAGAGGAGAAATGGGCAGGAATGGGAATTTTGGTCTGAGGAGGCATGGGGATGTTGAATGGGGTCATTAGACTGTGGATTGCCACCCCTTTTATGGAAGCAATGGTAATGTTTATTCGATTACTGCTTCTGAAGCAAGAAATGAAAGTATGCTAGGGCTAAATGAGGAATACTCTTCTAAGTCTGATGGCAGGATGTCAGGGTGCTGGCAAGTGAAGTAGGGTCTACAGCTATTCATATGGTCGAAGAATACTATTTCTTGTTGGGGAGTGGGGAACAGGGTCTAGTTGAATCCTTTCATGATCTTATACATCTTCTTTTCAGTGAATCAGAATTAGTGCAGTTTTATGTAGTGATAAACATTTTTGTCTAAGCTATAACTAGTCCTTGAATAAAATAGGGAATGGCAGCTTTTCTATGGTCACCGGTAACTCCTGGTATTCTGGGTTTTATTTGCAGTTGAGAGGCAGCAGCAGAACCAGGCTGCAGAGCCAAGTCCAATTGTTCCTCAGCTGACTGATGGGTAAGTAATTTCAGGGTTACCGCTGCCTCTTTCCCTAGTATATTTTGTCTGGAATGAAGAAACAGAGACAGAACCATCTCTGTCCTTCACTATCTTCTTGCAACCCCAACAGTCACTCATCAAAGGCAAAATATGCATCAATTTCTTCATTCTGTGCTTGAGTATGGGGCCAGATGGCATCCAACAGTTGCAACAATTGGACACTAGGTGATGGGCTGGATTGATCTGCATATGCAAATCGCTTTACATACCCAAGACCAAGCATTAAGTTGTCAGAATGTCATGGTGGTGGGGGTTGTGGAGCTGCAGGGCAATAACTCTTGGGGAGGCCCCCAGATGTGATGTCTGCTATCATGTCCTTTGCATAGCCTCCTTAGGATTCAGCTAAGTGATTTCCAGAAAAGTGGTATAAACTGCAGGAGAGCTCTGCTTCCCAATATAGCCGACAGGCTGGAGGACTGACAGCTCTTTGGAGCAATCACCTGCTATCCATTTGACCTACCACACCTGGCTATTGGGTGGGGATGGAATTTTAGAAATCCCCTGATTCATGGGACAGTGCTATGGCTAAGGGCATGGTCCCCCCCAGGGTACAGCAACAGCAGGGGCACAGATGGACTTTCTAGCCCAGTAACTGTGCTTGCTCTCCTCACTTGGGGCTAGTGAGCACAGAGCTCTCTGCCCATATCATGCATTTCTAGCTAAGTCTCTTACTCCTCATCCATGTAGACTGGCCAGTCTTGATGTCATATTTCTCTTCATTCAAATCATACTCCTGAGTTTTCTAAACTCCTTTCCCTTAACACCTGGACAGGGAATTTAGATGCAGTATATGGGTCAGCCAGGAAACTATGGGATTATAGGATCAAGAACATTTCTTTGAAGGTCATAAGTTCATAGGTGAAGAGCTAGATGTGATCTCAGATCCTCCCCTGCTCCATCCTCTCATTTTCAGAGGAGGAAACTGCAAATCAAAGAGGGGAAAAAGAATACTCAAGCTAAGATTTGAGTCCAGGTCCTTGGACTCCAAATCCAGGTCCTTGGACTCTGAGTGCAATGCTCTTTCCCCTTCCTACAGGACAGTTCTGTTCTTTGTTCTGTGTCACGGTGAGACATAACTCCATGAAAAGTCTGTAACTTGGGGCTGAGGTTGTGATTTGAGAATAAGAGAGGGTGTGCGTAGCAATTGGGGATAAGTTGAGGGGACACACAGTTAGACTGCTCCTCAAGAAGTCATACTGATCTCAGGTTCTCCAAGATTCCAAGTAAATTGACTTGATATTGGATATCTAGGGCCATGATCAATGGGCTCTGTCAGCTACTACCTATGTACTTGGAGCAAGTCTCTTGCTTTCTTTGGACTTCAGCATCTTCCTCTATAAAATGATCCCAGTTCTGATCCTCTGATCACTGGTTAGGAAAGAAATCTTGAGCCCTTCTCAAACCAGTCTTCTGGCCTATGAGTATAGAATGTCAAAGCTGGGAAAGACCTGGGTAATGAGGGGAAAGGGAAAGGCAACAGTGGTAAAAATGGCTTAGCTACATCCAATGTGAGGTTGGGGGGGAACCTGTCTTTGACTGAGGCTCAAATGCTCTTGCTCTGGTGCTACTGTGGTCATGCATCCCTTGAGTGACTGTGTATCAGAATTACTCTGTACCTCCCTCCCTCCCCATCCACCCCTAGAAGAGCACTCTGCAAAGAGAGACATCATCAGAGGCTTTGGTTGCTTCCATCTCAGCAGGGGTGAGACATACACACATTGATATTTCCCCAACCTTTGGTTCTCCCTGAGTCTTTGGACAGGGTCAAAGCTGGAGTTTTTAGGGATTAATGCTAGATGCAACCATTCAGATAAATACTTCTTAGCAGGAAGCAGAATAGAATTGCTCCCCACTTACCCCATTGCCCATCCCAATGTGTCCTCAGTCATCCCTCAGTTCCCATACCCTTTTCAACAGCCTCCGTTGAAGCCCCTGACCTCAGGTTCCCTCTAACCCTCTGAGATTCTTTTCACTTCACTCCATGTAAAGGGAAAAGGGCTCAGTGTTTCCTTCTCCATTGCCTCACCCAGAATTCTTGACCTGACAACACAGTACTTCTGTTTTTTTCTTCTAAGAATATTTGTGTAGAGTTCAGCAAGAGTTAAACCTCTTGAAATCCTGGTCTAGAGATTTCTAAGCAGTTGTTTTTCAAAATTCCTGCTCAAGCATCTGTGGGTGCCACAGATCTACAGCACCAAGCATTATTTTCCCCCTTGTTTGTCCACGGCCTTTCAGAGGTCGCCAAAGCTGGGGGAGCATTGGCTGATTTATTCTCAGAGCTTTGCCAGAGGTAAACAGGAGGTCTGCATCCTTCTGGGCACTCAACACTTTTCAATACCCAGGCTTTGACCATAAGTAATAAGATTAAAGGCTGCTAGGTTTGATTCAGTAATTGACTTCTTAACAGCTGGTGAAAAACCAGCTAGAATTCTTTTAAGGTTCAAGCTTCATTTATATGCACACCTTACTTAATTCATTAAAGTTAAATGTCTGCACAGCAACATGGATTTTCCACAGTATCCTTGCCTGGGGAGCTAAGGTTTTTCTTGCATATTAATGAATGAAACCTGCTGGTTTATACCCTGTGGTTTGATGTATAGCAGCGTTCTGGACACAAATGCATGAACTCGGATCATTAGGATCAGGAGGAACCTGGGGCTCCTCTGGTCTCCCTGCTACTTCAACAAGCCACCTTCAAAAGATACCTGATAAACAGAGCCATGATGAGAATTTTCTGTCACTGGGGCAAGTACTTTGAAGCCTACCTGGGTCAAGCAGTGCAAGGTACCCCTCAATTAAGACCCCAGGCCACTGAAGGAAGGCCATTACTGGAGAGAGGGGAAGAGGTCAACCCAACCCACCTTCAGACAGCCTTCAGTTTTCACTGATTTTTTTTCATAAGTAGGTACTCATTTAGTGATGAACTGGAACCAAGTTCTGTTCATTTCAACCTAGTACCGTCAAGGAGTCATTCAATTTTTGCTTGAAGATTTGTAGTGAAGGGAAACTCAGGCAGTATGGAGAGTGGAGAATATACCTTTTAGAGGCTCAAGAGGAACTTATTTTTATAATGACCCAGCCCTCACAGACTACTGGAATCAAAATATTTTTCCATTATGATAATAGTGCAAACATAACCCACATAACTACCAGTTATTGTGTTAACCAAGAAAACAAAAACTTCTCAGAGTTTTTCACTAAATAGATCAATTTAAAGTGGAACTGAATTGTCTAGTTTGTCTCTTATAGAGGCAGCTTAGTTGTTTTTTAAGCATAAGACTCAAGTGTTCCAAAATTTAATTCAAGTTGATATGTTATCCTTAATTAAAGGAGTGCCAGAAATTGAAATAAATTCCAACTAAAATCCAAATCAGAAGTACTAGCTTCAATCAAATGGATTTCTAACACCATTCTCATCGAGTGATATCCAAGTAGATACACATCAGGGCTGTTAAACCCCTCTTGCTTTCCAAATGGCCCTATGGCTTTTAAGTTCCTTGAGGATGAGGGCCTTTTTTTTTGTTACTCCTACTCCTTGGAACCTAGAACAGTGATTCCTTCGCATGTGAGATGTGCTTTGTAGATATTTGGTGAATTTTATTAAATTTCCAATTGATTGATCATCTTTAAATGGTGAATATTTCAGAATGCAGCAGCGAGTCTCCATAAGCTCTGAGGAGAATGAATCTGATCACACGAGTCCCGGGACATCAGACAATGTGGCTCTGTCACCTCAGACTAAAACAAGCAAAAGTACGTGTAAATCCCATCTCATTCATTCACAGAGACAGTCGGGTTGGGGGAGGTGTTTTTCTGGAGAATTGTTCTACTTGTCGAAGACCATGTTTATGATGTGAACTGAGCTTGTCATTGCTGGTTGTTAGGGCCATAAGGCCAGCTGATAACATATAGAAAGATCTAGTAGCAGAGTGTGAAGAATATTTATGGACTCACAAAGTTTTCTCTTAATGTCCCTTCTTCCCTTAAATCAAATAGGCCCTTTTCCTTCTGGTCTGCTAGAAACTAGATAAATCTGAATAGCTGAGAGAAAAGTTCATAAAGTATCATTTGGATGAATAGAGAGGGGTGTGCCTGTGTGACTTAGTGAACTCAATTATGCAATAAATTGATTTAGAGAAAAGCAGTTAAATTATTTTACTTAGAATCTAAAAGAACCTCAGAGTTGGAAGAGCCCCTCAGAGGCTGTGCCTAGACAAAAATCCTTCCACAGGATCTCTGATGATCTAGTCTTTGAAGACTTCTTGTGAAACGGAACTCATTCCTTTTCCCAGTCCAATATTCTTTTGCTTGGCAAGACTTGTTAGGCTGTTTTTACTCTCATCGAGCCTAATTTTGCAGCTTCTCCCCATTTTTAGTTCTGCCTTTTGAGGCTAAGCAGACCAAGTCTAATTTTTCTTCTTTATGATGACCCTTCAGAGAGGGCTGTAGGCTGTGGCTTTCAAGTCACAAGATGTCAGAGTTGGAAGGGATCCCAGAGGCTATGAAAGTAGAATACAAGCCCCTTCTTTGGACTGTGATCTGACCAGTGGCTATCCAGCCTCTGCTTAGAGACCTTCGTTGAGGAGCCATCTAGAACATCATGACGCAGCCCAATTCCACTTTGGACTATCATTGTCAGAAAGTTTTTCCTACCTGCCTGCCTGGATCTGCCTCTATGTGACTCCTCCCCACCTTTGACCCTGTGGCTCCTGGTGCTACCCTCTGCCAAGCAGAACAAAGCCCATGTCTATTTCACATGATAGCCTTCCAAGCATTTGAAGATAACTATTATGTCTTCAAGCTTCTGTTTATGGTGACCAAGCCAGAGTAACATTTTCCCCTATGAAGATATCATGCTTCTTTAATGAATAGATAAGAATCATTTGTAGTTAGTCATTCATTGTCTACAGGTAAATTTATGTCACTGAAAGAGCTGATAAATGACATGCCCTCTTAAGGAGGTTCAGCTTCCTCTTATAAAATCCCTTTTAAGCCCTGGATTCTCTTAACAAACCGTTAATGTGGTTAGTTGTACCCTCAACCTTTCAGGCCAAAGTTTTGGGATGCCCTTTAGAGGCTTTGCCATAAACAGGTCCTAATTTTGAACTAAGAAAGCTTCCTAGCTCAATACTTGTACATAAGATGTTGCTTCACAACAGAAGATAGAAGTCAGAAGCTTTAGCTTTTTATATTTCTTTCAGGTTCCTCAAGGACATCACTGACCTTGGAACTGGGTGAAAGCCTGGAGGAATGGATTAACAATAGCTTCCTGTTGGCTTTCTCAGATACAGAGGAGGAAGATGGGAGTCAATTGGTTAGTGATGATACATTGAAATAAAAGGTGTAGGGCCATATTAAGTGAGAAAAGGGGGCCAACCCTGATGGGCAGTTTCTCTATATTCCTAAGATCACGAGGTATACCCCATGCAGAAAGAATGTGACATTGATTGTATGAACTGCATGGATGTACCCCTCATGTGATCCTGATTTGCCTCCATATAGAGAATTCCCCCCATGAGGTTGACCAGATAAATGTCCTAGAATTTCAGGTCTGTCCACTGAGTACGCTATCCTGGGTCACTTGGAATTAGTCAGTTCTTATCATTTGGTAAGCTTTGCGGCTCTTTTCTAACTAGACAAAGGAGGTAGAAGCAAAGACCAAATGAAATCTACATAAGCTTTACAAATAATTGCCTTTTGTCTTATTAGTAGATCAGAGTTACCACAGGGACTCCATTGGCTCTGAAATAAACAAATCAATAAGTATTTTATCATGTTCGACCACAATAGAACCATATACAGGGTAAAGGAGTGGGGTGAATGTAACAAGGCCCATCTTCAGATAAATGTCCTAAGGAAGGATTTTGATAAGCTGAACATCCCAAATTCCCAAATATTAGAACTACATTATGTCCTAATCCACAGTCCAGGGCTCACTTCATTACACTGTCTACAATGCTCTGCCCCCAAATCTCTGCCCGTTGAAATCCCTTCCTTCAAGACTTGGCTCACAGTCTCTTCCTCCCAGCATCTGAGCTATCAAATGAAGGCATTCAACCAGAGGATAAGAATAGTTAGAATGTTTGGTATTTCTATTCTCTCATTTGGGCTTTACAATAATTCCGGGAGGTTAGGTGCTATTTCCTGTGTTTTAGAGATCAGGAAACTGAAATTCAGAAAAGTGATGTGACCTGTCCAGAGTCATGCAGCTAATAAGGGTCAGAGATGGTATCAGATCTCAGAACTGCCTGACTTGAGGGCCAGCCTGTTAGACACTTTGCAATGCTGCCTATCTTAGATGGTTGCAAGTGGTCCTTTTGACTGAAAGAGTTAGCCCAAATGAATATTTTCTACAAGACAGCCAACATCTGGAGCCTATAATCTTGGTAGGATATATCTATGGCTGATCAGTAATGGGCCATCAGCATGGGATTAGGGCTGTTATGGGGGGCAAAGCCCTAATCTTCTGAGGTCAGTTCTGAGGAGAACAGTTACCATTCCTTCATTCTACTGTGTGTTTATTGTGTGGCTACCATGTGTCATTCTGTCCTTGAATATAAACTACAGGTCAAGGACTGTTTCATTTTGATGTTTTTATCCTCAGAATTTATCCTAGAACTGTATGTGGCATGTATTAGGTGCTTAGTAACACTGGTGGATTATGCACTGGGAATTCAAAGACCAAGAATGAAACTGGATTTGTCCTCAAAGAACTTACATTCTCCTGAGGAATATAGTGTGTATATAAGTTTGTAAGTACAAATCAATCTATACCTTCATGTTGAGGTTGGTACTTGGACTGAGCCTTGAAGGGAATTAGGGATGGCAAGAGGAGGTGAGAAGGGAGAGCATTTCAGACTTGGACCAGAGGGAAAGAAAAGGGACAGTCTAGGAAAAACCCTTTCTAGAGACCCTTTCTGCTGGGCCAGATAGCCCATGGGGCCAACCTAGTGGGATACTTTTAAGGCTGAAGGAAAGAGAATTATGGCAAAGTGCTTCTCTTAAACTTGGAAATGTATTATAAACTCTCCCCACCACATCTTTCTAGTTGGAATTTTCAGCCTCATGTCCTTCCAAAGGCTTCCTTGATCTAAAGTAACATTTAAAAGAATTGACATTTTGTGAGCCAACACCAAGTGACTGGGGTAGGAGAGGAGGGTGGTGGTATGAAGGCTGAATGTATGCAGAGCATCACAGCGAAGTTGGCCACAGATAATCAACACACGGAGAAGCCAGAATTGACAAGTCTTTTTAACTTTGGCATTGTCTCAGCTGCAGTGTATGCAAGGGAACCAAATATCTCTTGACTGGTTAAAGTTTTATGGCAAGTCATAAATCCTAATGTCGAATATTGCAAAATGTAAGACATATTTTTCCCTTTAAAAAAAGCATTGTCAGTAGCAGTTTGTTAGAATCCAAGCAAGAGAGTGCTTTCCTTCTCTTTACCCTTTCTTGATTACAACTGAGAGATTTGGAGGCCCCTGCTGTCAACTGCTAACGATCTGTGCAAAGGTTATCTGTCCAGATGCGGTGATCTGTGGTCACTTGCCTCTCAGTTGCATACCTTGAGCCCTCATTGGCTGGGCATAAGAAATTGCTAAACCTGGTTCCCAAAGGTTAATACATTGCAAGAATAGTAAGATGATGTATTTCAAAGGCGAAATAATGGGGATTACGTGTCTTTCTGAGTTCTCCATGCTACTGTTCTGAGCAGTGGTCAGTGAAGGGCTGGTGCTGTTGGCCCCTGCCTGGGTGCCAAGCTTGTCTGTAGAGGTTCTGCCATTGTGCCTTGGTCTCATAGGTGCCTTACTTTGGTGCAACCTCTATGCGGATTAACCCTTAGCTCTCTCCTTGCTGTTGAGCCTGTCTGGAAAACCTATTTCTCAAGAGATTTGCAGCCCTGATTTTGTCATGGATGTTGTTTTCAGTCTCATTTCTGTGGATATAGAGATCGCTGTGACTGAGAGATTCTTGTTTTTATGTATTTGAAATTTTTGGTTGTACTTCGAAGTGATTGTGATGTCCGAGGGCTTCTGCTGAGTGAATTCTCATACCAGTGTGCTTCTGCCCATGCAAATCATGCTTTGTTTCTGTCCCTTGTCCACTCTTGAGCTCAGTATAGTCAGTGTGCCTTGGGGTGTTTGCTATATGGATGGGTTCATTTTGCGATCACATCGCCAAACAGCTGAGGTTGAGCAAGGAAGGCCATTGTGCTTTTGGAAGCTTTCGACGGGACCCTCTCATTAAAGCTTGTGTAGTAGAGGGCAATGCCCAAGAGTCCCGTTGGTTCGTAAATTTATCGTCCACAGTCGTTGCCTTTCATATGTGCCAAAAGAAATTTTTCATGAGATCAGTTTACCAGTGCAGTATTTTAAAATAAAAAAAATGAAAATGTTTCCAAGGTTTATTCTTAGAAATGTTGTAATTCAGAATTTAGTTGTTCTTTTATTTTCTGTCTCTGGCTAAAGGAGAATTGCTATTCAAATAAAAATATTCTTTATGCTAAGCCTTTCTCCCTCTGCTTTGTGACCATCAATGTCTCTACCTTTACTCCTGCTAAACTAATGCCTCCCAGTCTAGCTTCTCCCTGTAACTTATGTCACAGAGAATGTAATTGTGCCAGGGGATGGGCATGGAACTTGTCCGTAACACACTTTCTCCAAACAACTTTCCAGTTTCCAAGAAAGTATAAAGCCCCTACAGAATGTGAGAAGGAAGAATTGGATGATCAGCTGGTTAAAAATGGGGATGCCTGTTCACTCCTACATGAGGATGATGAGGCAGAAGGGTAGGTGTCATGCTGGAAATGCCTTTCCTTCCCTCTTGCTAGGGGATATTGGTACAAAATCACCCTTTTTGCTTACGCTAGACCTTTGACAACCTTGCTTTGGTGCCTCCTGTGCTAAGAAGCAGAGGAGTCATATTTCTTATCAGGGATGGGATTCATTTTTCCCTGTCTGAGCACATACCTGGTGTTGAGGATGACCTCTCCTGACAGCTGAGAAAGAGTGTGCTTGGCAGAGACCTGGGCAAGGCGCTTTGAGTGCTGGGTTCACAATGAGCCCACATCCCCCTTGTCGGTTTCCCCTCTCTGTCCGGCTGTGTTGACTGAGGCTTCTAGGCTGAAAAATAACTGTAGTACATTGCATTGGTTTACTTTAAGTCCTGCTTGGCACTTCTCCCAATAAGCCACCACTCTGCTTCTCTCAGCTCTGAATATTAACTTAGTGCAGACATCCTGTCTGTTCGCCTCGGCTGGACTTGATGTGCTCATTACTGAGGTATTATGGTCAAGGACCTTGTTTTAGTGTAAAAGAATAAGAGATGAGCAGGACACCATAACCTGCTGACAAAGTCTATGATTTTGTGAGCTTAACGAATGTTCAGAAGGGGAGCCCTAGGAACTTTTCACACTCTGAGACAAAATTCAGATACTTTTGCACAGTCCCTAAGAACATTTGGTCTTGATGGAGTCATTCATTTGGACAGGAGTCCTCTATTAAACAGGTGCTGTGTCCCCAAGAGACCATGAACTGGTCTAGAAAATAATAAAGGACCATTGCACATAGCCATTCCAGATCTCAGTATTTCCTCTGTCAAAGGTCAACTTGCCACTGAAAAGGACCCAGGTTTCTGGGTGAACATTTGTGCTGCTGTATTCCATGTTTAGGTTCTTAATTAGCACATGCTTGCTTTTCTTGGCCATTAATTCATTTATTATTTAAAGGTTGGTGAACAATCCAAATGGAAGAGAAGAAGGTGTGATCCCGGGAAACAATTCACAGAGTGTAATCTGGGCCAGTAGGGTTCGGAAGGCCAAAACTGAAGGTATTATGTGAGTTCATCTGTTAGCTGCTTTTAAGGCCAGATCATAGAGGTAACTAAGTTACCTCTATGCCATGCTGCATGCCAGTTAGGCATACAGGAGGTACAACTTTGCCCTTAGAAATATGTCTACAAATGTGTGAGTTGGGTTGGGGCATTGGGGACTGGGAGTTTTTTTTTTCTTCGGTAGCTTTAATGTTAGATTTTTTCTTTATCTTTTTGAAAGCTAAACTTCCCCCAGAGCTGTTATGGTTGAGAAAGCCTTCGAAACACAAGACATTTTGTGTTATTGAGGGAAACTTCGAGAAAGAGGTAGTAGATATTGTAGGTGTGGCCTGACTTTCTGAGAATCTCATGATGAGAACCTCATCATATGTTTCTCCTCTGTCTTGAGCAGAACCAGAAGTGTTATTTTCTCATATTGTTCAATGCCACTCTCACTGCCCTGCTGAAGTTATAGCAGGGGGCATAGATATTTTTGCCTAATTTGCAACTGATATCTCTGGGGAAAAGGATTTGGATTCCAAAGACCTGGGTTCAAGTTGAGGTTCTACCACTTACTACCTAAGTCATTTCAGACAGTTCATTTGGTTTCTGTGGACCTCAGTTACCTCATTGGGAAGATGGGGGCAGGGTTGACCTTTGAGATTCCTTCTCACTCTAAATTTATGAGTCCAAATTTATTCCCCTAAACTTAATGATCTAAACAGGGGTGTCCCTGCCCTTCCCTCTTGTGTGTGTGTGTGTGTGTGTGTGTGTGTGTGTGTGTGTATTCCTCCAAGACATGAAAATTTTATTCTGTAACCAATCCACTTGTAAACCTTCTCTGGTGCAAGTCATTCATGATCTATACAAAGCTACCACTGGAAGGGATAAGCACATTTCCTTGTGAGTGATAGACTTATTTCATTCTACATTACTATCTTTCATCCATAATGTGTAGGACCTCAAAGTGAATCAAATGACTAACCTCACTCACAGAACTTTTGGGGTTCCATGCCAAGGAATACCCTTTACCAGGAAGTCAGTGTTCTAACAGCAGCTCCTCTTGCATTTGATTTAAACTAGTGGGGGTCTAAGTTTACACAAGAGGCGAATCTAAACTCTAAACAGTGACCTTGCTATAGGTCCCTTAGATACACTCTCTTTCCTTGCTTTCAAGACAGCCATGCTCAACACAATGTCTGAACTGTATGTATTTCGTTTGTGCAATTTAGAAAACTGAAAAGAGGGCGTCAGATGCATTTCAAGACAACGACACAGGCTGAATGCAAGACTTTTTTTTTACCTTTCTCAGTTTCCACCAGCTAGAGCAGAACACACCTTTTGGAAGTGGCATTGGGCTTACCTGTCCCTCTCTACCTCCCCACCTCAAAGCAAATGCTTTTTAAATAAGTCCCATTTTCCCCAAATCCACTGGTTGCTGCTGTTGACTCTAGCACTGGGCAAGAGAGGTGTATGGATCCCAATGTGACCAGCTCTCTGCTTGAAGAGCAGAGGGAAGAAGAGAAAACGGTCGTGTCCTTGCAAACAGATCAGCGATCAAAATGCATGTTTTTACAGTCGTTTAGATCAATGTGCTTCAATCGGCTTTTTATTAAGCAATACAGTATTAACAAAGAATGCAAGCCATGGACAAATGGTGCAAAATGGGCAAACACCTCTGTGCTCAGGTCATGAATATTTGCTATATTTCTCATATGGCCTTCATGAGGTGTGGACATTCATCTTGAATAGAAAGAATCAGAGTTGCCTTTTCCATAACATCAGCATTTTAAATGTATTAAAAGAGCCATAAGTCCCGATCTTGAACTCAGGAGAAAATTAATTACATTAATTTTTAGCACAATTCCAATGCAGAGTCCAGGAAATGAAACATGTGGTGAGTTTTTACTTCACCCCATTCATCACCATAACTAATCAGAGTAGCTTTGAGGGCACAGGAGCACCTTTTTGTGTTTGGTTTGGCTTGGTTTTATAAAGCGCTTACTAACAAAGAAATTTAAGTCCATTTTGGGCCCATACTTGCAGAAAATGGCTTAATTTGTGAAACAAAATCCTGGATTTTAAGCACCCATGTACTTTGGGAAACATAATTTTTTGCTCACCCTAATTTATTTCCATTGCAATCACAGTTGGATTAATGGCAGATAGCACAATACTGTTGCAAGAGTGTTAGATTTTTATCCAGAGTCCCTGGTTTTAAATCTTCCCTCTGCTACCTACTTCCTGGGTAATTTGAGTTTCCTCATATGCAAAATGGGAATGTTGAACCTCATGGCTTCTTCCATCCCTTCCAACTTTCAATATGTTAGAACAAGCGTTACTCTAATATGTTTTAGAAAATTGGGTGCTTGGCTACAATTTAAGCATCCTGGTGGTGATCATCATTATCCTAAGCATTTCTTAAGCACCTCTCTTTACTCAAAAATCAAGTGCAGAGGACATGATCTCTGCTCACCAGGAGTTTCCAATCAGATCCACCACACAATGACATGTATTACCTATTATTTGAAAGGCAGTATAAGGAGGCAGCTAGAGAGCTGGACTTGGAGACAGGTGAGACTTTGGTTTCAAATCATGCCTCTGATGCTTGCTCACTATATGACCCTGGGCAAGTCACTTTACCACTCTGAGCCTCAGGTTCCTCATTTTCTAAAATGGGGATAACAATAACTGTAACATTATCCTCACAAGGTTGCTATGAGGATCAGATGAGATTATGTTTGTAAAGTGCTTTGTCAATTTTTAAGTGCTATAGAAATGCCAGTTATTATTATTAATAATGAAAGATAAGGTACATTTTCAACCTCTGTAGCCAAACCAGTTGATTGAACATCAACCTCTTCAATGAACCGTGGTAGAATGAAATTGTTTCACATGGCTGTGCAGCCTCACAGGAAACTGTACCTGCCCATTTGCTGAGTATTGAAACATTAGAATAAAAAGGTTTTTTTAGTGCATGTCCTGGGGTTGGGGGTGGGGGTATATTTTAAAAATTGTGGGTTTTTTTGAAGTTATTAGAATATCACTGTTTGTAGACTTTACATGATGATAGAGCATTTGCACTAATACTCATGCACTTTAAAAGATTAATATCAGGTCTTAAATGTGATCTCTATGCATACAGCATTCTTGGTGAAGCATCTATGAAATCTGGGCTTAAGGGGTAGACTTCCCAATCTTTGTGTCATAAAATAGATGCCATTAAAAAACGATGATGGATGTCAACTAACTCTACATTTGGAAGGTTTCTGTGGTAGAAGGCATTCTGGGAAGGAAAATAATAGCATCATGCTTCATTACTTTGTAGATGCTGCTTTGAGTCAAACAAGAAAGACAAATCCCCCTTGAATTAAGGGAGTGCTAATAGAAACTTTCCCTCCTCCCCCTTACATTTGGATACTCCCTTTGCAGACAAGAACTGACATCCCCTCCCCCACAACTGATATTACAGAAAGAAATAGTGCAATAATAATTGTAATTAACTTGCCCTGTCCATGATACTTTATCAGCTTTATCTGCCCTAAGGTGGAATGGACCCTAATTCCAATACTGGGTACCAATGCTCCTAAGGAGCTATTTCCATTTTCCCATTGGGACCAAGGGAGGAAATGCAAGGTTCTTTTTGCTTTTCCAAGGATATCTATTCTAGACTGGACCTCCCAAATTGGGCATCAAATCAACCCAACCTTCACTCACTCAAAACTATCTCCGTTTGTCTGTCTAGACACTTGGTAGGTGGGGGTGGGGAAGGTGGTTACTTTTTGCTTGACCAAAAGAAAAGGGCAGAAGATTGATTCCATTTTACTTTTTATTTTTTAAACAACATATTTCTATTCTCATTCTTTGGCTATTATGTACCAAACTAACTTAGTGACCAGGTAATTTACTATTTTGCGATAGTACAAAAGCACCTCTTTTTGTAGTTTGAACTACCCAGGGTTGTCAGATCAGTCTTCAGGCTCACTAAGTCCCAAGGCAAACTGGTCATGGTGAGGGTTACATTTGTTGCCTTGTGACTTTGGGATGTGTGCCATAGCTGATCCCACATACACATTTCAAAGGAGATGTCCTTTTAAGCATCTTTACCTCCTTTTGAACTTTGGAGAGAACCATTCTAATAAATATGTTTTTCCAAAACATGTGCTGTGTTTCTTCGAGACTTGCCCCTTTTGTGGTAACACACTTTTTTTTTCAACTGTAAGAATACAATATCCTGTTTTGAAACCCTTGGGGGCAGTAGTGTGCATGTGGTAGTGAATCTGAGCCATCTGACTTGCCTTAAATGTTTTCTACTGTAGTTTGGAAGATGATTGTTTTGCAACTCTGTTTTGCCGAGCCATGATTTCTGCGTTGTACTATGAAAAATGCATATTTTTCTGCAATTGTTTCTGTATGAAGGGATTGTCAGACACTCCAATGACACTGGAATACTGTGGCACAATAGTATGCTTTTCTCAGTTCTATTTAATGCCATAGGTCAGGCCTGTGGGATTATACGATAGTATAACAAATCAGTTGGATTTTAATCAGAGACCTGGAAACTTGATACTTTCTCACATTGTCCAATTGCTGCAATCCATCATGGACAATTTTTAAATCATTCATGAATATTTCGGAATATTTTAAATTTCACTACAGATTGAATCTAAATACTATCGCAATTAATTTGTCATATGTGCCAGTCCTGTAGTTAGAGGACAAATTTAATAGATGATATGTTGATATAAGAGCAGTATTTCTTAGCATTTAGCATACTTGTATAGAAAACATGGGGGCTCTTTGCCTCCTGTAATAGTTGATGTAGATGTTTAATTATTTTAGGGTACTATTAAGCTCTAATATTTTAAAAGTTGACATTATACACACTTAATGTCTGATTTCTATGTGTTTACAAATATATAATTGTATTATTGAAATTTGGCAAAATTCTAGTTGTAACTGACAGTAGCCAAATCACTCCAATTCTGAAAATCGAATTGTTGTTAAGATGCTTTTATTAATACTGTTAATTCTGTTTGAAAATCAAAAGCTTAAATAAATTCAATTGTACTTAACAGTTTTATTTCTGTCTAGTAAAGTATTGATTGCATGTCCCCCATTCCTTGCCTGTTCCTCAATGATGACATCCCCAATGCAATACTCCACTGGAGCCACCATCTCCTTGATTTGGGGTTCTCTCCATTCATCCTATTAGCCACCCATTCATGCCTACTCTTCCTAGGCAACTCCTATAACCTTCCTCCAAGAAGTTCACCACAGGGAGTTCACCCAGCCTGTTTGGGAGGGAGAGAATTTTTAGCTTTCTCTTGACATTTTCTAGGAACCAGTGGAGCCTACAGTCCATCTGTTACCCCCTCACTTTCACTATGTGACTGATCCATTTTCCCTTCCATGGGCATTCATTTCCCCGATGACCCCCTTCACACTTCCTTTAGCATAATTTCTTCTTGGTATTTATACTCTCTCTTGTTCCTATCCACCATACACCATTCATAAAAGCAGCTTATTTCTTTTGAGGGAGAGGTTTCATTTAGTCATGGGAGTGGGGAAGGAGAAGGGAATGACCATTTATTATGTGCCTACTATATACTAGACACTGTGTAAAATGCTTTACAAACATTATTTCATTTGAACCTCGAAACAGCCCTGAGGAGTAGGTGCTGTTATCATCTTTTTATTACTCCCATTTTATAGTTGAGGAAGTTGAAACAGGCAGAGATTAAGTGACTTGCTGGGAGTCACACAGCTATTAAGTATCTGAAGCTACAGGTCTTTCTGACTCCAGTCTCAGAGCTCTATCGATGGTATCACCTCGCTGACTCCATGTTACTGGCATGATTAATGCCATTATTTGTTCCAGAGAGGAAATGCATATGTGATCATCCTTAGTTGCTGAAGAAGACCATGCCATCAGAGAAATAATGACATGACTTGCACTTGACTTTGTTTTGAGTGAGGGAGGGCTGTGCAGGTCACCAGCCTCACTCCTCCTCCAAAGCCATCTGAATACAGCTACCAAAAATTCATCAGGATGACTGGAGATGACCCAGGATGAGGCAATTGGGGTTAAGTGACTTGCCCAAGGTCACACAGCTAGTGAGTGTCAAGTGTCTGTAATGAGATTCAACTCAGGTCCTCCTGACTCCTGCACTGGTGCTCTCTCCACTGCACCACGATTTAGTAGAGGGACAAATCTTGAAGCCAGAGACACCTGGGTTCTAGTCTGTCCTCTGACAACCACTGCTTGTGTGACCTTGTGTCACACTATTAGGTTATATAGATAAAAATTTCTGTTCAAATATTTTAAAGGTTGACATTCTACACCTCCCCCCTCCCACATCTTCCTCAATGAGTTCATTGTCTGGCTGTACTCTCTTCTCTTCCTTAAATCAACTTCTTGGTGAACCAATTCCCTGCTACACTAATTTCTACACTCACTTCCCTATCACTGAATGATTACTCCTTGCCAAACCTCCACCCTTGATTATTTCTACCATCCGATCTACTTGCTGCTTAATGGAACTAGAGGAAATCATGAAACTGTGGTGACTAGATTTATTACAAATTTATGTTATCTCATCTCACCTGGATCCTCACTGCCACAAGGCAAACCGTCTATTCCTCCTTAATTGATTTGCTCTCCCACTCTCTACATCAGCTGTTCCAAACCTTCGTGTATCTCCTCAAGCCTCTCACATCAGTTCGATGTCTCACCTGAGAATTTTGCCTGAGAATCTTCTCTGAAAAAATCAAAACCATTCACCGAACGCTCCCTGTTCCTCATTTCACATAACTCAGAAATATTCAAAAGTTAGCCCTTCTCCTTGCCAAAGCCACTACCTGAATCTTTGACCGTATCACCTCCCAACTTCTCCAGAAACCTGCTCCCACTGTTCCCATTCTCTCTTATCTTCAGTGTCTACTTACCTACTGCTTCCCTCTGTACTGCCTCTAAATATGCCCATGTCTCCCCCAGCCTTAAAAAGCTCTCGATTGTTTAACTATCCCTCATAGATTTCATCCTTTATCTCTCCTTCCTTTCATGACTAAGCTTTGGAAGAAATCCATCTGCAACCAGTTTCTCCACTTCCTCTCATCTCACTTGCCTCTAGACCTTCTTCAATCTAGCTTCCAACCTCATCATTCAACTAAAACTGCCCTATCAAAACTTAATAATGATCTCTTCATTGCCGAATCTAACGGCATTTTCTCAATCTCAACAGCCTTCATGACCTCTCTACTACATTTGACACCTTTGATCATCTTTCTTCTTGGATACTCTCTATTCTGTAGTTTTTTGTGATGTCTCCTTGTTTTTCATACTATGTGCCTGCTTGTAAGTCTCCTTTGCTGGTTCTTCATCCATATCATGTCATCTAATGGTAGATGTCCCATAAGGTTCCCACACCACCTTATTTCTTTGTTCTATTATTTATTTTTCTCATCAGCTTCCATGGCTTCAATTAGCACCTCCATACAAATGATTCCCAGATCTCAATATTCAGCCTTATTTTTCTGAGCTATAGTTGCACATCTCCCATTCCCTTTTACATCTCAAACTGGATGTACTCTAGGCATCTCAGATTTATCAATCCAAACCAGAACTCACTGTCTTTCCTCCCAAGTCCTTCCCCTTTTGAACTTTACTATGACAGTCAAGACCCACAACTTTGCTGTTACTCTCAATTCCTCACTCTTCTCACATCACACATCCAACCCACTGCCAGCTTTTGTCCTTTCTACTTTAATAACATCTCTCATACTCTCCAATCCTGTAGCTACAACAGTAGCTCAGGCCTTCATTGCCTTCTTCCTGGACCAATTGCAAAATCAGTGAATTGGTCTCTCTGCCTAAAGTCTCTCCCTACTGCAATCCATCCTCCATTCAGCTATGAAAATCATTTTCCTAAATATCAGCCCTATTACTCAATAAACTCTGGTAACTCTCAGCTCCAGGATAAAATATCAAGTTCTGTTTGACACTAAAGCCCTGGCCCCTTTCTACCTTCATTTTGTTCTATACTTTACTCCCTGATATGAACTCTAAGGCTCACTTGTGGTTTCTTGAACATTACAATCCATCTCTGATCTCTGGGCTTTGACCCTGGCTGTCCCCCATCCCTGGAATGCCATTCCTCCTTTCCTCTCCCTCTTTTCCTGACTTCCTTCAGTAGAATGGTTTGGTGAATTTGGAAACAAGTGAATGGTTCTTTTGCAGCCCCCATCCCTCCACCCCAACCCCCTGCCCACATCTCCATCTACTCATTACTTCCCCTCTCAGATTGCCTTATACTTACAAGGTCAATGTCTTATGTGTATCTAGTTGTTTACATGTTTTCTCCTCCATCAGAAAGTGAGCTCCTTCATGCCAACAACCATTTGCCCTGCCCTTACTTTTTATCCCCATCTTAGCTTAGTGCCTGGAACATCTGAAGTATTTAAATGTTTGTTGACCAACGAACTTACTGATCCAGACAGCAGGGTTGTGACTTCCTCCAGTGATATTCAGCACAGTGGTCGATGGGGTTTGACTAGAGATGAACAGCAGTATAATTCAGTTTTGAATTCACCAAACTATGCCATCATTTAGTCCACATATCTCCATCTCGTTTACAAGAATGGCATGAGACCTTTTGTCAAATATTTTGCTAAAATCTAAGTGAACTCTCCATTACTCTCTAATACGTAGGTAATAGTAATATCAATAAAATCTGGGATTTTATTGATATGGACACAACCTCCAACAATGTTGATTGTGACCCAACTGTGTCTTCTTCACATCCTGTTCGACTTTTGTCCTTATCCTCTCATAAATTCCCCAGTTCTCTTGACATTGGGTGAATACAGCTGGAACCTGTGGCCTGTCTGTAATCAGATTTTCCCATACTGATGAAATTTTATCTAATGATCACTAGTTCTGCCATCTCTCCTCCCTTTCTCTATGGTTTAGGCCTCTCAATGAAGGCAGACTGACTTAATTCCATGGCCTTCAAAGTGACAGCTCTTGCCTGCCCCCTGAGGGTCATATGTGATCAACCAATCAGAGTGGGAAGATGGATCACATCCTATACTCCATGCCCTTATCTCCCTACACTCCCCTACTCTACCCCCGCCCCCATTTGTCTTGCTCTCAGACTTTTTGATTCTGAGTCAACTATTGGCTGCCCAGGGAAATTTTAACCAAATCAAAACCTAGGCATTCAAAGTGGCAATTATATAGAAACAACTGGAAAAATTTCCTCTCACTCCTCAGATCACCTTGTGGTGGTGGCAGGAAAACTCAGAGTTTGGGCCCTGTACTCTGGAGGCAGTGGCTGATGAGTAAGAGTCCCACTGTCCATCTTTTTGTTTTGAGTGGGAGCAAATGAATCACACAAGATGAGCAGGCATGGATGAGTGATGCTGTCCATCCCAGATATCATCACATTATCCTTCTTACAACCCTTTCAAACCTTCCTGTTACTGCTCAAGGTGCCACCATCCTCTCAGTTACCCATGTTCATAATTCTCAAATCTTCACTCTCAGTCATCCCACATAGGCAGTCACTTGCCTAAACATATCTTCTCTATCTCCATTTACCTTTTAATTGAGGCCTTCATTACCTATCACCTGGACCATTACAATAGCTCCTAACTGGTGAGGTCTTGTCACTCCAATCCATCCTCCACTCGAATGCCAAAATGACTCTCCTAAAGTTCAGGTCTGATTATGTCACTACCCTGTTCAATAAACTCTAGTGGCTCTCTAGTACCTCCAGCATCCAATGTCATTTTCTCCTTATTCCTTTGCTTTTTAAGCTCTGGTTCTTTTGTGTGCAAATTTTATAATGGACCTAATTATTAGTATAGCAGTAGTCATTGTTGCTCAGTTGTTTTGATTATGTCTGACACTTTGTGACCTTATTAGGAATTTTCTTGGCAAAGATACTGGAGTGCTTTGCCATTTCCTTCTCCAACTCATTTTAAAGATGAGAAACTGAGGCAAACAGGGTGAAGTGACTTGCCCAGGCTCACACAACCAGTAAGTGTCTGAAGTCACATTTGAACTCATGAAGATGCATCTTCCTGATTCTAAGCCTAGCACTCTATCCACTGCAACGCCACCTAGCTGCCCCTCTGTGCAGTAGTATATGTGTATAATTTATAAAGAAGCAAATATGCACATTTTGGGGCAAGTGCTTAAAATGTTTTTACTGATGAGGGTGTGCAATCAAAGATGTTCGGAGATCACTGACTTTACGAGCTGACTCTAGAAAGGTAAGTTACTGAAAAAAAGTGCCTACCAGACTAAGGAGAGAGAGGCCACCCTACATGGAAAGATTCATGCAGGTAAGCAACTCCAGGGTACCCACCTTTTCAGAGCTAGGATCGCAATGTGTAGCCAACCTGGCCAGTATTTGTAATATAACAGAAAGTCTCTGTGAGCAACAAATTTAAATCTTGGGTCAATATTTATTTACCTGACTTGGTAGCTGAGGGTAACCTGGACCTATGTGCTAGGAAAGAAATGAATGTACTTGGCTTTCCTCATTGCCTTGTTTTCTGAGAGCATATTTGGTTACTCTTTCAGAGTTCTTGTCAAAATTCTGTCATAGCATTAGTGTGGGGATCTCTGCAAGGAATTGATGATGATCCTGCATCTAGAGCTAGAGGGGATGTTGGAGGCCATCTAGTTCAACTCCCTCATTTGACAGAGGAGGAAACTGAGTCCCAGCAAAGGCAAGTGACTTGCCTAAGGTCACATGGATTATAAATCACAGAGTTGAGATTTGAGCCTAGATCCTTTGATAGCAAAACACTTTCCATTATTCCCTGCTGCCTAATTTTGCACAGTAGTATTAAGGATACTCCCTTCCCCCCACTTCAATCTGAGCTCTGAAAGGTGTATTGCCTTTGTAGCAATGTTCTTATTAGTTGATAGAGCCGATTTTATTTTCCCATGGGAATGCCTCCCTGTGTTCAGTAATGCAACCTAATGGAGAAATGGACTGTGAGCACTAAATGCACACATTATAGGCAGCTAATGGGAAATCTCCTTATGAGATCAGCACTTACACCACTTATTAGCTATTTAATTCTATAAACATTTATTAAACACCTCTGACTCCAGGCTGGGTATGCTAGACCCTGGGCCAGCCAGCCACCTAGTTAGCAAGGAACATCAGAGGCCATGTAGTTCAAGCTCCTCATTTTACAGAGGTCCATGAAAGTGAAGTGACAAGCCCAAGGTCACACAGGTAACAAGTGACATCCAGGATTTGAGTTCAGATTCTCTGACATTAAATTTAATGCCCTTTCATTGCTCTTCCTACATTTCTTACGCTACTTGTCATCTCATGATCTCTGTGAACTGTGTCTGTGCAGATATGACTGAAAAGCATCCTCTCTACCACACCCAACCCCCCATAGAAAGGAAAAAGAAGTCCCCCTTTCTCCCTTCCTCCAATCCTTTCCACACAGTGGTTGCATAAAAATAGCCTTTTGTTTGGCAGCTCCCAGAGTCTCTTGATCTTCTAGGCCTTGCGTCTTAATACACACAGACAGCCTGAGGCCTTCAGTGAGGAAAAGCTCCCTCAGTTCTTGATTGCAGCCCATTAGATGAGTCTATTCGTGGGGCATTGTCAGCTTTGAGTACCAAACTAAATGTGATTTCTGCAGAATTACTCGGACTGAAGCCCACCTGGGAACTACCCAGCAGCCTTCCCTTTGCTCTGCAGCTCTAACTCCAAAGGGGCATGTGGGGTGGGGATGGGGGCTTCCTGGGTATTACCAGCTGGACACCGCTGTTAGTAGCCAGTCCTTCAGGGCCCAGGGCCAGTTTTATGAGGTCATGAGCTTGTAGAGATATCAGGAAACCCCAGAGCTGGAAGAAGCCAATTAGCCTGAGTTCCTCATTTGAAGGAAGGGGAAATAGAAATGAAGTGACTTGGCCACTCATAGGAAGACCTTTTAAAAACTTTCACAATCTAGCTTTCACCCATCTTTCCACAATGATTTCAGTTTATTTCAGCCAAAATGGCTTCGTTGCCATTTTCCAAATCTCTAACTCCATCTCCCACCTCTCTGCATTTGAATAGGCTGTGCCTCCTGCCTGAAATATTCTCCCTCCTTCCCTCTTCCTCTTGGAATCTCGATTTTTGTTGTTTTTCAGTCATGTCCAACTCTTTGGGACCCCATGTGGGGTATTCTTGGCAAAGATCCTGGAGTGGTTTGTCATTTCCTTCTCCAATTCATTTTATAGATGAGGAAACTGAGACCAACAGGGTTAAGTGACTTGCCCAGGGTCACGTAGCTACCAAGCGTCTGAGACTGGAATTGAACTCGGGTCTTCCTGACTCCAGGCCTGGTGCTTTACCCACTGCACCACCATTCTAATTCCATTCAAAGCCTTTCCAACCCCCTTCATTATCCCCCTCCCTCTCAAATGAGGATACAGTGAGTTGGACATGACTGAAATGATTAAACCAAAAGATCATAAATTTTAGCATTAGAGCTGGAAAGGAACTCAGAGGTCATCATGTTACAGAGGAGGAAACCGAGGCCCACAGAAGGGAATGAAGTTGTTCAAAGTCACATAGGGAAGAAGCAGAAGAATCCAGCCCCCAAGTTTTACAGAGAGAGAAACTGAGACCCAAGGAAACACCCTGGAGAGGACACTGGACTAGGCAGGAATCAGGAGACCCGGGTTCAAATGCTGACTCCATTCAATTCAAGCCAATAGAAACTTATTAAGTGTGTAAAGTAATTTTGAGGCAGAGGGCTTTGAATTCCAACTCTCCCACCTAGTACCCATGTGACCATGGACAAATCATATCACCTCTCTGGGCATCAGTTTCCGCATTAGTAAAATGAGGGGTCTTGGCTAGATGACCCCTAGCATCCCTTCAAGCTCTAGATCTAGTATAATGTAATTTTACTACGTAAAATTAGAACTGTGCCATCCACTGGGGGTGCAAAGATAAAAGTGAGGCATTTCTTGCCTTCAGGGAGTTTACATTCTCCTGGGAAGAAACAAAATGGATACAGATCGGTAAATGTAAAATACAAAGTCGTTTCCAGGGCAGAGTGATAACACTAATGACTGAAGGGGTTGGGCAAGGGTTTGAAAGGAGCTACAAATTTCAAGAGGCAGAGGGAAGGAGGGAGGAGATTTCAGGCAGGAGGCACAGCCTACTCAAATGCAGGGAGGTAGGAGATGGAGCAGGGAATTTGGAAAATTGCAAGGAAGTCATTTTGGTTGAACCAAAGAGTTTGTAAAAGGGAGTACATAATGCAAAATCAGTGTGGAAAGATAAGTGACAGCTAGATGGTGAAGGTCTTTAAAGGCCAAATGGAGGAGATTATATTTTATCCTGGAGAGATAGCATGAAGGTAACCAGTGAAACTGGTTGAGCAGACCTATGCAGAAAGAATGTCAATTTGGGCAGGGATGGATTGGAGAGGGGAGTGGTTGGAGGAAACCAGTTAGGGTGTTATTACAATAATAAGGTGACCGAATGAGAGCCTGAATTCGAGTAGCCATTCTGCTTCTTCCTGGCTATACAACTCCCTCTTTTCCCTGGGCCTCAATTTCCTGATCTATAAAATGTGGGCGGGGGGGCCCTAAAAATAGGGAGGAACATACCCCTCTCTTTCTCTTGGCACCATAAGCTGCTGATTTCCCAAGAATGACCCTCAAAGCCCTACTTAAACAAGTAGGGGAAGTGTCCTGTCCTATATTCATGTACTTCTCCCAGCTCAGCAAGGATTCTCTTTTAATGTCACTTCAAATAGGAGAGCAGCATGCTTCAGCCCATTTGGGTTAAGTAGCTCTCGAGCTTTGGAAAGTGTTAACGATCCTGGTACATGCTAGTGCATATGCCCTAGGTAGAAGACGTCAAGGGCACAGCCCGAAAGCCGCCATCCCTGGGGTCTTCTTAAGCTGGGGTGGGATCATGGATCAGGGGCTGGGAGGGAACCTTTGAGGTCGTTGAGATGTGAGCAGATTATCAGTCTGTAAGAAGATGAGGCTGGACCCAAGGAGAAGGGAGGGACAGACTTGGAGATGTAGACTCAAATGCTCTTCATCCAATCTAAAAGAAACAGTTACTGCTGCCATGGTATTGCAAAGTTTGTGATGCACTTTTTCTGAAGGATCTCATCTGAGCCCAGCAACAACCCTCTGAAGTAGGTGCTACACATATTTTTCATCCTATTTTCCAGATAAATTGAGGCTGAGAAACCAAATTTGAATGCAAGGTTTCATGACATCAAGTCCAATCCCCTAGCCACTGTGTGCCAGGCTCTAAGGACCCCAGATCCCAAGGGCCCAACCTCATGGCCTGGTGGGGCCACCAGAGACCTGCTTCTGAGACAACTGATCATCCTGAGAAAGCCTTGCTTTCACAGGGCAGGGGAGACTCAGAACATCCTTTGAAATGGTGGAATCTTGAATTAAATTCTCAAGGGAGACAAGAGTGTCTCCTCTCTTTATAGTCAGAAACAACAGGGGTAGAGTTCCTCATTTTGCTTTGAGAAATCTGGATCTTCGGTTTCATAGGTAACATTTTCAAGTTCTCCCTTTATGGTAGATAGTTTAGGAGAGAGAAGGCACAGAGCACTGGACCTGGAGTTAGGAAGACCTGAATTCAAATGTGGCCTCAGATGCTTCCTAGCTGTGTGACCTTGGGCAAGTCACTTAACTGCTGTTGGCTTCAGTTTCCTCATCTGTAAAATGAGGATAATAATAGCATCTACTTCCCAGTATTACTGTTATGAGAATCAAATGAGATAATAACTGTAAAGTACTTTACAAACCTTCAAGTACCATGAAGACCATATTTTTGCAGGCTTCATCAGACTACTGAAGGGGTCTATGACCCCCAAGTGTTTAAGAACCCCTACTGTAGGAGAAGGTAAGTTCCCTGAGGACAGTGATTTGGTTCCGTGTTCTCTGCACCTAGCAGAGTCATTTGATTGGATGGATAGATTGCATAAGATGGGGAAGGTTCCTGCTCTGGCTCACACAGGGAGTTTACGGCTGAACTCAAGATTCCAATCCAGCTTTCCCTGCTTGGTCCTGGACTCTACCACCTTCCCAACTCTGGTTCTCCCTGCCTTTGGGACCTATGTGAGTCTCTGGCTTGGTTCATCAACTCACTCAATTCCAGCCAATGAATGTTTCTTGGCAGCCCTAGGTGTGCCTGAGTACAAGGGTGAAATCTGGAAAAGGCCCTGCCCTTTGGAAGTGCCTACTCTTGCTTTCCAGGATATTTTTCTTGTGAGTGGTGAGTCTATTTCCAAACAGATTTATTGAGGTACCCAAGGTGAGCGGACCTGCACTGGGGAGAGCTGGACAGTTTTAGCTTGCCAGGGGGAGTTGCCCCTTCCCTGGGTTCTCCCTATGCTTCCTCATGCATTTCAGCTAGATGTTGTATTTTTTCTGAAAATAAAATCCCACACTCCCTGGTGACAATCTCTCCATCCTCCCTCATCCACTCATCCCGAGTCTTCTGTATGAGCAGGCAGGAGACCCAAATGGCAGCTGCCAGGATGTGCCCAAGGCAAGGCAAGCAACCAGTGGGTGGCAACCCAGCTAGCTGCTAACTGCTTTAGCCACCGGATCAGCACCTTGTGATTGGGTATCCCAGGCTAGAGAGGTGGTCCAGGGAACTGGACAATAAACATTCAGGAATAAAGGGACAGGCTACAGAAGCAGAGACCCTGGACAGCTCTCTCCAGCCCATGCTATCCCTTGGGAATCTGGATATTTTACAAGCCACTCATTGAGGACTTACTACAGAAATGATAGTGTTAGTTGTATGTACTTGTAAGTGTATAGAGCTGACTTGATATGTAGGCAGAGTAGGCTGCCATATACAAACTGGGATGGGGAAGGCCAAACAGTTGAATTGGTAACATTGGTTGGGTAGAGAGGGAAGAACAGGAGAGGACTGCAGCCATGCAGGAGGAAGCAGGAGGTGCTTCCAGGCGGGTCAGATCCCAAGCCTTGAGTGACTGGTGGGGAAGAACCAAGGAAGGGCTACAAAAGGAACATGACTTGAATAGAGAAAGGAAACACAGAGACCATGGCAAGAAGAGGGATTAGGGACAGATGAGGTTAGAAAGCCAAACTGCATCTGCTTCACAGCCTTATGGGACTGATCACACTGTCACAGCATCATATTTATTCACTGACTGTTTCCCCTCCTGTGTATGCAGACAATATAGTCTGAGTTCTACCCAGAATTCTCTCTGGAGAAAAGGAAAAAGCAGCATTGTGAGATAATGTATATTCTTACCCCAACAATTGATAGGACATTGATTAGTAACAAAGCCATTCCTGTCTCTTTTCTCAATCCCAAATAATAAGCAACTTTTCAGAAAGGAAGCAAAGCTGGTATGGCTCAGGTGCGTTTTGTGTTGTCTTTAATCCATTTCACAAAGCTGGAGACCTTCGTATAGATGCCATACTTGCCTTGGACAGCACATTGTTCTCCCCAGCTTATGATGCCAGTGAGGAAACTGGTGCCTTCAACTTCTGTGGTATGGGGCCCCCCCACTGTCCTCCTTGGCAGGAATCTTTGCCACCCTGGTGAAAGCCAGCACAGAACATATTGTTGTGGATGCTGACTTTGGTGGAGCGCAGGCAAGTGACTCTGTCCCACAAAGGGAACGTTCAGAAACTGGAGGACAGAGGCTGACCGGCCCCCTGTGGTAGATCTTGCCCCAGCCACTCACGGTGCCTTTTCCAAACTCCAGGAAGGTCCTGGTGTACCTCTTGTCTGCAATGCAGATTGGAATCACGTACTCGTTCAGCTGCAAGGGTTGATCGAGCTCCAGAAGGGCAATATCATTGACATACTTTGATTCGGAGCCATTGTAGGAGTAGTGAGGAATGGCTTGGATTACATGGCGAGTCTGCTCAGTGCCTTCCTGGGTTTCCGTGTCATGTTCACCTGGGAGAAGAAATCATGCCACCCTTTAGCACTTAGGATTTCAGCTCATCGTTTATGTTTCTCTAGAGTCTTGAATCTTCCCCAAAATGACCCCATGAGGGAAGTGGGGCTAGTATTGTTAGTCTCCTTTTACAGGTGAGAAAATTGAGGCTCAGAGAGGGTGAATGACTTTTCCAAGGCCACCTAGGTCATAAGGGGTCAGAGTCATGGTCTCGTAACACAGAGGCTCAAACATTTAAGACTGAAAGAGACCTTAGAGTCCATTTAGCGTCCAACCGTCCTCATTTTTATGGATGCAAAAACTGGGAGGTAAAGACTTTCCCAAGGTCATACCAGTAGTCAATGGCAGTGTCAGGATTTGAACTTAGGCCCTCCCTGACTTTAAACCAGTCCTTGTCCCTTGGTACCACTCCAGCACTCCTCAATATCACCTTCTCTCTCTCCTCCACCCTCTCTTGTAAAGAAAGAGCTCCCCTCACTCCTACAGAGCATCCACTGCCATGGATCTTGTTAAGGTCTCCAAGGATTCAAATCTTACACCAAATGATAGGAAGAACACCAGAAGCCAGGTCACATGATCTCTAAAGGAACCTCCAGTCCTATAATTTCCAGATCTCTTCTGCTCCAACTCCATGTTTCCATCTTATATGCATTTTTCAGGCCAGATGCTAATTTGAAGGTAGTGTTTTCTCCTTATCAAGCACTCCATGGCCACCTCATCCCTCTACAATGTGTTAACATAAGGCCATTCAGCTTCTGCTTGAATCTATCAGTCATGGCAAGTTTATTCCCATTTGAAATAGCTTATTCAACTTTGGGACAGTCATATCACACCATGTAACATGTTCTGTGACTTTCAACATCTCAATGGGGAACGGGCCGAAGTTCTAGTTTGCTTACCTGCAACGACAGTAATTTTTATCGCCAGGTAGAATGCAGTGAGCTGCAGTTATGATCCATTTCTCATTGATGATGGAGCCACCACAGAATGCTTTAATCCTTCCATGCAAAACGACCTGTGGGAGGTAAAAAGTACCCAGGGTTTTCTGATAGGGTATTTTGAACTGAGGACAAGCTGGAAAGCAGGAACAAAATTCAATTTCTCATGACTCCATTAAGACGAAAAGGGAGAGTTCTCTAGGGTCTGTAGTGGGAGTTTTCCATGTCAGGATCAATCTGTTTCTATCTCTGTTTTCCAGAGAAAATGGCAAAGGAATTGGGGGGTAAGGGTAGGGAGTAAAGGGCTGAATGCTAGCCAAGGTGAAACAGAAAGACTGACTTCCTTGATTTGTCTGAGTCGTTATTCTTTAGGGCATCTGAGTCTGTCAGTGCCTAAATTGTTCCAAGGGGATAATAAGGTAGATACTGGGAGAAGTCACTTGAGATTCCTAGTGTGGCATCAAGCATGGTGACCCAAACAAACCAGTGGCATCTTCTTCCTAGGAAGAAAAAGGTTTGTCTAGGAGGGCCCCCTGGGGTCTCCTTTAACCTGGAATGCTATGAAAATGGAGCAGGAAAGTCTCCAAAGTATCTTCCTTAGACTAGACCAGGCAGTGGGGGAATTCCAGGAGGTAATATACTCCTGGAGTTCCACATGGGATGATGTGCCTGACTTCAGGCTTACTCAGGCCAAGTAAGGCTTATGCTAAAAAGACATACTATTCCCCAGTTTGACTGAGGAGTCCAGCGGAAAAGTCATCAAAGGTAGGGGCTTCTGAACCTTTCTTGTAGTCTAGTGAAGTCTATGTACTGCTTCTTAAGAATAATGTTCTAAAATGTATGAAATAAAAATACATTGACTTTCAAAGGAAGCCAATACTATTGAAATCTATTTAGCAAAATGTTTAAAAAAACACAAAACAAAAAAACCAAGGTTGCAGACAGACCCCATGTTTAGAATCCCTGACTTAAGGCGTGTGGAAGAAAAGAGCCCTGCTGTTGAACAAGTGAGCCCATCCACCAGTTTGTAGCAACATTGGATTTCTTTGTGGTAAATTAAGAAGGAAAATTTACTTCTCTCCTTTTTCAGGATCAATTTCCCAAATTTCTTCTATTTCACAAATGCCTCCAAACCCTGATCCATTTGCTTAGGAGAGAAGTGGGAAGTTTTGGCCACTAGAGGGCGCAGTAAACATTTGTTTAAACACACGTATACACGCACACATACACACACACAGATTGTTAAGATTTTCCTTTTAATTAAACATATATGCTAAGATAAAGATTTACAGGTAACTGAAAAAAATAGCCAATATCTTTTTGGGTGTGGGCTCAGCAAAAGAAAGCCATGAGTATTTTCGATGAGAAAAAAGTGGGGCCTTTTTTCCCCCTGAATCTCCCATCTCTAACTGCAGAAGTCTTGTCTTTCCTAGGTATCAAAGGTAATTTGGGTAGGTGCAGGTATCAGTGAGGCCTTGCCTCATTCCTGTCTGTTGTCCCACTTCTTTGCAAAGATCCCCACGGTGAAGGTGGGGCTAAGGAGGTTATTCCTTTGGGAGCCGGAGGCTGGCAGCCGGAGCTGGCTCAAGCTGTTTCCCTTATCCCCTGGGGCACTGAATCTGCCCCAGCTGCCCCCAATAACCTTTCTCTTTTGATTGATGCTGACAGACAAGCCCAGACATCTGACACTATTCAAATCAACTGTGAATGGCTATCTTTGTCCAGCTAAAAGGGGAACAATTCCTCCTTTTCCCTTTCATCAGGAAAGATCTGGATGTTGTTTTCATTTGGAGCTGATACTGTTTTCACACCTTGACCTGATCTAAGTTTCTCCCACGTACCTCAGGGTAGTCCCTCTCAGAGGGTTAATTAATAAAACAATGGCCCAGTGGTGGAAACTGAAAGACCACAGTTGGATTCTGGGCAAGGTGCTGTCCAGCTGTGCTGCCTGGTAGCTGGGAGATCTCTGGTAAGTGACTTAACCCCTCTCTTCTTTTATTCCTCATCTGTCAAAGGAGGGGACTTGATTGGGGCACCATGGAAAGAGCACCCAATTTAAAATCACAGGACCTGAATCCAAATCCCAACTTTGTTGTTTAATAACTGTGTGACCTGGGGCAAGTCCCTTCCCTTCCCTGGGTTTTGCTTTCCTCACCTGTAAAATGAGGGGCTTGGACCAGTTGACTTCCAAGGTCACCTCCTAGTTGCAAATCTATGATAGCTGGAGAATGTGCAATGGCTTATCTCATATTGTTAGGGGAAGAACTCTGGTGAGCCAGACTTCAAGAGGAGCCCGAAAAATACAGAAAAGGGCCCATTTCTGAGAAGGAATTTAGATTCATTCTCCCTGTGCTAGGGAGACTGTGACACTCTGGTTCACATAACTTCTTTGCATTTCTTTGTTCAAAACCACAACCTGAAGAGCCACATTTGTTTCTTTTTCCTCCAGATCTTTTCTACCTTATACCATTGCACATCATTAACATTTCAGGTAGACCTCTCCTGACCCAGTCTATCCTTTTGTTCTTTAGAGAAGAGAAATGCTTTTGGAAGGGTAGAATTTACTGTTTCTCTGTCTCTCTGTCTCTCTGTCTCTCTCTGTCTCTCTCTCTCTGTCTCTCTCTCTCCCTCTCTCCTCTCTCCCTCTCTCTCTCTCTCTCTCCTCTCTCTCTCTCTCTCCTCTCTCTCTCTCTCTCTCTCTCTCTCCCTCCCCCCCTCCCCTCCCCTCTCTCTCTCTGTCTCCCTCTCTCTCTCTCTCCCCTCCCTCCCTCTCTCTCTCTCTCCCTCCCTCCCTCTCTCTCTCTCTCTCTCTCTCTCTCTCTCTCTCCTCTCTCTCTCTCTCTCTCTCCTCTCCCTCCCTCTCTCTCTCTCTCTGTCTCTCTCTCTTTCTCTCTCTCCTCTCCCTCTCCATTTTCCTCTTCTTTCCCTCTCTTTCTCTCCAATAAGACTAAAATATGTCAACATGATAGGGGTGAAAGAAGCTTGTTTCACAGCTCCAGGTGTCCAACACCTATTTATGGACTGTGGGTTATTTTCACGGACTGCTGAGGAAAATGCCAATATCTCAGGCTGTGTTATTCATTGTTCAGCTTGAACAATCACTGAAGGATATTTCATTCAAACAGAAACAATTCTAAAAATAGGGACAAATATTCTGGTAAAAAAACAGTGAAGGAGATGAGGAGTGTGGGGAGTGAGATTTGTATGTACAGTATTTTCATTTCAAATAAAGATGACCCATTTTCATCTAAGATGGGGAGAACAATAACTCGTATTTATGCAGCCCTTTATGGTTACAAAGCACTTTGCATGTATTATCTCATCGATCCTGCCAACCCCTGGTGGGGGTAGGAAATTGCAGAAGTGCAGCATTTCTGAGGGAAAAGGAACCTCCAAGGCCATGTTGTCCAACCTCTTCATATGTGAACAAGAATCCTTCCTAAAACTTCCCTGCTCAGTGGCAGCTGACTCTGCCTGAAGATGTCTAGGAAAGGGGGAACCCATGTGTAGCCTATTTGGCACCCATTCTTAATGTTAAGAAGTCTTTCCTTATATTGAGTTCAAGTCTGCTTCTTTGCAGTATTCATTCATTACTTCTAATTCTGCCCCATCCCAAGCCAAATAGTATAAGAATATATGTCATACACACACACACATACATATAAAGGCTCTTCCATAGTATAGTATAGTATTTATCCATAGTATAAAGCTCTTCAATAGTATAGTGTGGTATAATATAGTATATATATTATATATATAGTATACTACTCTTCCACAGTATATAGTATAATGTTCTTTCATAGTATATATATATATATATATATATATATATATATATATACTATATCTCTATATATTTATACATATATATCAATAAATATACAGAGGGAGAGACAGAGAGAGAGAGAGAGAATATGAGGCTCTTCCACCGTATAGTATATACACTATATGTGTGTGTGTGTGTGTATGTGTGTATTACAAGGCTCTTCCACAGTATAATATAGTGTGTATATATATATATATAGTATATATAAAACAAGATTCTTGTATAGTAGTATATATATAATATATATGTATATATGTAGTATAAGACTCTTCCACAGGACAGCCCCTTCAAATGCTTGAATGCAGTCACCATGTCCCCCACCCCCCAAACCTTTTTTTTCCAAACTGAACGACCCCAATTCCTTCAAGTGATCACCATCTGATATGGGTTATAGTCCCCTTGCCCCATTCTTGTCACTGTTTTCTGGACATTCTCCCTTTTGTCACTGGGCTGCCCACAAGTGAACACATCCTTCCCAGACATGGTCTAACCAGGGCAGAGAATTGCAAGACCATTGCTTCCCTCATTTTTCATGCTCAGAGTCTGGCATTGTGCTAGGTGACCTCTAAAGTCTGTCCCAGCTCTAATCCTGTGGTTTTATTTTTTTCCTCAGCTTCACATGGGGTTAGTTTGTTAGGATGCCATGCCATATTACTGACTCCTCCTGAGCTTGGGAGCCAGCAGGGTGCAGGGTGAATAATGCTGGATTTCAAGTCAGAACACCCGAATTAAAATTCTGCCTCTTTTGCTTACCACCTGCATGACCCTGGACAAGTCACTTCTCTCAGACCTTGATTTCTTCATCTATATAATGGCAGAGCATAGACTTCGATGACCTCAAAGAGGCCTTTCATTTTTAAGTCTGTGATCCTAAATCCCCTATCCTTTTCAATTGAACAGTATATTACTAGACACACTCCAATCCTGTACTTGTACAGTTAGAGAAACATATTGTGCAAATATTATCTCCATTTGGAATATAAAGAAATTTGGATTTAAAAAGGTGAAGTCACTTGTCCAATGCAAAGATGGGGAACGTAGTCATCAAACCCCAAATTCATTATCTTTTTACCTTTTATCCCAACAGTAGTTCACTCTTTCTGAGTTAAGAATTTTTTGATAGGATTAAGGCCAGTCATATACCACCCTCCTTCCCATCCCTACATGAAAAGAGAAATTTGAATATGTGCCAGAATCAATGGAAACGACTTTGGGGGGGGGGGGGCAGGTATCACATCTGTTATAGCTGTTTCTCCCTGATCTGATTGAACCAATATGGAGCTCCCTTTTGATCTCAAGTCTGAAAAGGTGATGTACAAGAAATGGAAGAAAAGGGCCTATGACCAAGGTCAAATAAATACAAAAGAGTTGTCAGAATGGCCTGCAGTGCATGAGGACAATGATAATGGCTTTTTTAAGGTTTATAAAGCATTTTCCATATGTTACCTCATTAAATCATCACAACAACCCAGGAATGTAGGTAGCTGTATTTTACAGATGAGGAAACTGAGGCCCAAGGAGTTGAGTGACTTGCTCTGAGTCACACAGCTGGTAACTATCTGAGACAGGATTCAAATTTGGGTCTTTCCTGACTCCAGGTGAAGCACTCTGTACACTAGTCCCTCACATAATGGCATTAAATATTTTTGAGATATTAAGAATAGGAAAATGATTGGATAGATAGTACCATGTTTACAGACAAAAAAAAAATAATCCCCTTCCCGAGAATTTACTACTTCTTTTTGGGTCAGTCTTTGCCATGAATTTTCTTCAAACTGGAAGTGAGAGAATAGGTATGCTTCAGAGGCATTGGAACCTCAAGAGAAGGGAAGACATAGTATGAGGACACCAAATTGCCTTTCAATCCTAAGGAATAGACAAATGACAGTCTAGAGTATCAGAGCACTGGCACATGTGATTGGAGAATGGCTGCAGGTGTGATGGTGGCAAAATTGTGGCCAATCAGACAGGGGCAGAACCATGGACATGGGCAGAGGTCCCAATTTTTCAAGAATGGGGAGAAGCTCAGGGTTCCATTTTTTTTCATGACCTAACTTCTTGAAATATTCATTTATATCTGATGCCTCATCTTTGTTAATGTCCTTCTAAAAATGTACTGCACAGAACTGAACATTTCCCCTCTAGATATGGTCTAACCAGGGCAGAGGACAGTGGCACCATCATCTCCCCTCATTGTGGATGCTCCATCTCTGGCACTATGCTAGGAGACTTCTGAGGCCTGAATTGGCTCTAAACCTCTAGTACATACAGATTGTTTTTTAAGTGTAAAGCACTTTGCAAACTTGATTGATAAATGGTTCCTTCAACTAACTTCCCTCTGGGGCTAAATGGTAGAAGTAATTGGTAGATCGATTAATGGAAAAGATAGAAAATCTCATATTGAGGATAAAATAGTTGCTTTTTTCCTCTAAGAGCACAGCTCTAAAATTATGTGTCAATCAGTCAACGAATATTTATTAAGCCCCTACTCTGTGACAGATACCATGTTAGGCCCTGGAGATACAAATACAATGAAAGAAATAGCCTCTGTTTCATAAGGAGTCTAGCTATGTGACCTTGGGCAAGTCACTACAACTCTGTTTGCCTTAATCTACTCAAACCACTCCAGTATCTTTGCCAAGAAAACCCCATGGACAGTATGGTCCACAGGGTCACTAAGAGTTGGATATGACTGAATGACAGCAAAATCCTTACAAGAAATTTCCTGTTTAAATTATGAATTAACAAGCCAACAAACATGGACATTTCAATGGATAACCAAAAACGTGAACTGCCTACAAAGCTGTGAACATCTATTACATATGGTTTTTAAAAAGTCTATCTGGGGGGGAGGAGCCAAGATGGCAGAGTAGAAAGATTCACATATGCTAGCTCCGAACCCACAGCCCATAATTACCTGTAAAGAGGAACTCCCAACAAATTCTGGAGCAGTGGAAGCTGCCACAAACAACTGAGTGGAGGAGATTTCTGTTCCAGCGAGCCCCTGAAAAAAACCGACCCCCAAAGGTCCATCGTGCACCAGACCTGGAGCAGAGCCCCAGCCCTGCCCTGGCCGTGTGGCTCCGAGAGGAGCAAATTGGAGCAGGCTTCAGGGATGGAATCTCAGGCGGCCACAAAGGTCCCTCAACCCACAGGCGCTACAGGTCAGTGAGAGAGCCTTCTGGACTGGCCGAGAGGGGGAGCAGGGTGTCTCCATAACTCAGGCCCCCTTGGGAGGCAGCAGTGGGGGAAAGCAGTGGACAGGAGCTCCCAAAGTGGGCAGGAGCTCTCATCTATTACTGAAGGTCTCCACATAAACCCCCTGAGGGGAACTGAGCCTGGGCGGCGGGCCCTACCCCCATCTGAGAACCTGAATTTAATCTTACCCTGAATAGCAGGCAGGCTGCCACTGAAAGCCCTGAGGCTGGGGAGCATCATTTGAATCTCAGACCCCAAGCACTACCTGGGCGGATCTAGAGGTGAGGCAGGGGTGGAGAGGAATCTCAGAAGTCAAGTAACTGGCTGGGAAAATGCCCAGAAAAGGGAAAAAAATAAGACCTTAGAAGGTTACTTTCTTGGTGAACATCAGATATTTCCTCCTTTCCTTTCTGATGAGGAAGAATAATGCTTACCATCAGGGAAAGACATAGAAGTCAAGGCCTCTGTATCCCAAACATCCAAAATAGATATCCAATGGGCTTAGGCCATGGACGAGCTCGAAAAGGATTTTGAAAATCAAGTTAGACAGGTGGAGGAAAAACTGGGAAGAGAAATGAGAGAGATGCAAGAAAAGCATGAAAAATGGGTCAATACCTTGCTAAAGGAGACCCAAAAAAAATGCTGAAGAAAATAACACCTTGAAAAATAGGCTAACTCAAATGGCAAAAGAGGTTCAAAAAGCCAATGAGGAGAAGAATGCTTTCAAAAGCAGAATGAGCCAAATGGAAAAAGAGGTTCAAAAGCTCACTGAAGAAAATAGTTCTCTCAAAATTAGAATGGAACAGATGGAGGCTAATGACTTTCTGAGAAACCAAGAAATCACCAAACAAAAACAAAAAGAATGAAAAAATGGAAGAGAATGTGAAATATCTAATTGGAAAAACAACTGACCTGGAAAATAGATTCAGGAGAGACAATTTAAAAATTATGGGACTACCTGAATGCCATGATCAAAAAAAAGAGCCTAGACATCCTCTTTCATGAAATTATCAAGGAAAAACTTCCCTGAGATTCTAGAACCAGAGGGCAAAATAAGTATTCAAGGAATCTACCAATCACTGCCTGAAAGAGATCCAAAAAGAGAAACTCCTAGGAACATTGTGGCCAAATTCCAGAATTCCCAGGTCAAGGAGAAAATATTGCAATCAACTAGAAAGAAACAATTCCAGTATTGTGGAAATACAATCAGGATAACACAAGATCTAGCAGCTTCTACATTAAGGGATTGAAGGGCATGGAATAGGATATTCCAGAAGTCAAAGGAACTAGGACTCAAACCAAGAATCACCTACCCAGCAAAACTGAGTATTAATACTTCAGTGGGAAAATCTGGTCTTTCAATGAAATAGAGGACTTTCAAGCATTCTTGATGAAAAGATCAGAGCTGAAAAGAAAATTTGACTTTCAAACACAAGAATGAGAAGAAGCATGAAAAAGTAAACAGCAAAGAGATGTCATAAGGGACTTACCAAAGGTGAACTGTTTACATTCCTACATGGAAAGACAATATTTATAACTCTTGAAACTTTTCAGTATCTGGGTAGTTGGTGGGATTACACACATGCATACACACACACATGTACATGCATGCATGCACACACACATACACATATGCACGCACACACAGAGACAGACAGCACAGAGTGAATTGAATAGGATGGGATCATCTCTTAAAAAAATTAACGTAAATGTATAAGAGAAATGTATTGGGAGGAGAGAGGGTGAAATGGAATGGGGCAAATTTTCTCTCATTCAAGAGGCAAGCAGGAGACTTTTTAGTGGAGGGAAAAAGAGGAGAGCTGAGAAAAAAACCATGAAGTTTGCTCTCATCACATTCGACTAAAGGAAGGAATAAAATGCACACTCATTTTGGTATGAAAACCTATCCTACAATACAGGAAAGTGGGGGAGAAGGAGATAAGCAGGAGGGAAGGGATGATGGAAGGGAGGGCAATGGGAGGAGGGAGCAATTTGAAGTCAACACTCAGGGAGGGACAGGATCAAAAGACAGAATAGAAACAATGGGGGGTAGGATGGAGGGAAATACAGTTAGTCTTACACAACATGACTATTATGGAAGTCATTTGCAAAACTACACAGATATGGCCTATATTGAATTGCCTGCCTTCCCAAAGGGAATGGGTGGGGAGGGAGGGATGGGGAGAAGTTGGAACTCAAAGTTTTAGGAACAACTGTTGAATATTGTTCTTGCTACTAGGAAATAAGAAATACAGGTAATGGGGTATAGAAAATTATCTGGCCCTACAGGACAAAAGAGAAGATGGGGACAAGGGCAGGGAGGGATGATAGAAGAGAGGGCAGATTGGTGATAGGGAAAATTAGATTGCTCGGTGCATTGGGGTGGGGGGAGGGGACAAATGGGGAGAAAATTTGGAACCCAAAATTTTGTGAAAATGAATGTAAAAAGTTAAATAAATAAATTTATATTAAGAATTGAAAAAAAGTCTATCTGAGATTTAACACAGCAGTAACAAAAGTGCCTTGCTGGTCTATATCCCCAAGGAACTTCCTCTACTTAACAATCTGACTTCTTCATTCTTTGCAAACAGCTCCCTGCAAGGTTACCAGTGACCTCCTAAATCCCAATTCAGTGACCTTTCCCATCCTCATCCTCTTTGACTATTCTATAGCATTTGACATAGGTGACCCTACCTTCCTTTTGGATACATTCTCCTCCCTTGGCTCCAGAAAACTTTTCTACCCTCTCTCTATAACCATTCCTTCCCTGCCACTTTAACTGATCTCTTGCTCTGCTCCTGACTGGCTAAAAGTAACCTTCCCTTAGCCTTTAGCCCCTTCCCTTCTCTCTCAATACTCTCCTTTGGCAGTTAGTTCACTCCATGACTTGAACTATCACCTCTGTGCTAATGACTCCCAGGTCTGTACCTCTAGGCCTGACCTCTCTTTGGGGCCTTAGAAATGGCTGCAATTGCCTACATTCAGGACATCTCCCCATCCTATGTCTAGAGAGCTGGAAAGACTTTTTGAGTGAGATTCTGAAGACATTAATGAGAAGCAGTGTCTAGTTGATAATGGCAGAGACTCAAAAAAGAGAGAAAAGAAAGATCAGCATTGAATATTTTAAAAAAATACATGGAAGGGGCCACTGGCTTTTAGAGAAGGATCTTTGTCAAGAAACTCTTTTCCAATTAGCTCTTTGAAATTTTTCTATTACAAATTATTTCAAATAGCTCAGATGACTAAAGAAATACATGAAAGAGAGCAGGAGGAAATTCCTCAGGGATACAGACAAGTGGGGCCATTTTATTACTACTGTGTTAAATTTCCAATAAAAAACCAGATCTAACAGGTTCACAGCTTTGTAGGCAATCCTTTTTGTTATCTATTAATAACATGTTCATGTTTGTTGATTTATCAATTCATAATTTAAACAGGAAATTTAAGGTTCTTGCTGTTGTTGTCCAGTCACGTCCAACTCTTAGTGACCCCATGGAGTCCATGGTGCGCTCTTGGCAAAGATATTGGAGTGGTTTGTCATTTCCCTCTCCAGTAGATTAAGACAGAGGTGAAGTGACTTGCTCAGGGTCACACAGCTAGTAAATGTCTGAGGCTAGATTTGGTTTTCCTGACCCCAGGCCCAGCACACTCTCCACTGAGTCACCTAACTGCCTAAAGAGAAGGAAACGTATTGGGGAGGAAAGGAGTGAGGGGTTGTCTAGAGTGATTGCTTACTCACTGGCCTACTTGGATTTTAAAAAAGATATGCATTGGAAGTGAGAAGTTATGGATGGCAGAGGTTATGGAGAAGCAGTTCATGGATGAGTGCAGAAGCATGTCATGATCTTATGAGAATACAGTCAGGAGTGCTCAATCTGGGTAGAAGATGAAGCTGGACAGGCAAGCTGAGAATGCCAGAGAAGAATCTTTAAACTCTATGGGGGACACAAAAAGAATCCTAGCTCTAGTACTGGAAAGGAATTTTGAGATCATCATTTTACAGATGAGGAAACTGAGGCCCAGAGGAGGAAATGATTTGACCAAAGTCACATTGGCAGTAAGTCACAAAGTCAGAATTTGAATCCAGGTCTCCAAACTATAAATTCTGAGCTTTTTCAGCTATGCTTGATACCTCATTAGAGAAAAGATGGGGTGGCTGCTCAGGGTGAACGAAAGGAAAATAAGACCTGATGGAGTCTCATTAAGTGAGGCTGTTTAATTATTCTTCTTAGGTTTTCTCTCTGTCAGGAAGGATGTTATTTGGACTAAAAAAGGCAGAACTGAAATGGCTTAGAGGGAGCAGATGCCCATTTTAAGGAAACAGCTAGAGCTGCCCTTGGTGAAGTCATCACTTGACCTAGAGAAATTACATCCTAGGATACGGAAATAAAAAACACCTCCACAGGTATAGGGTTTAGTCTGAAAAATATTTAAAGCAGGGTTGGGGAACCTGCAGCCTTGAGGACACATGGCCCTCTAGGTCCCCAAGTGTGGCCCTTTGACTGAATCCTAACTTCACAGAACAAATCATTGATAGGATTTGTTCTGTAAAACTTGGACTCAGTCAAAAGGTCACACCCAAGGACCCTAGAAGGCCATGTGTGACCTGGAGGCCATGGGTTTCCCACCCTTGATTTAGAGGTTTTAGTGGACCACAATCTCATTATGAGTCAATATTGCGGTACTTATTGTTGTGAAGATCCAATGAAACAGCATGTAAAGTGCTTTAAAAACCTTAAAGCAAGGTATACATACTAGCTATTATTATTATCTGTCTTTATATGGCAGACAAAAATACTGAAGCAACCTTAGGCCACATTGAGAAGCATCAATCTGTCCCTTCCTTCGCCCAGGTCTAGGGAGGTGATGGATGAATAGATCACAGAATGGTACTCTGTCCTATTCAGAAAACAGCGGTAACATGTTCGGTTCTGATTGCCTCATTTGAGGAAGGACATTGATAAATTGTAGCGCATCCAGAGAAGGACAACCAGGTAGGTGGAAGGCACTGAGACCAGTTAAAGGCACTGGGATTATTTAGATTGGAGAAGAAAGGACCCAGGGGGAATATGATACCTGCCCTCAAGTATTTGAAGGGCTGTCTAATGGTGGAGGGATTAGGCTTACTCTGCTAGGAACTAGAATAGTGGATGGAAGTTGCAGAGAACAGATTTCACTTTGAAGGCAAGGAAGCCTTCTTGACAATTTGAGGCATCCAAACCTGGAAGGGACTGCCTCATTGGAGGTCTTCAAGCAAAAGCACCATGGACCTTAATTGACCACACTTCAGAGAGGATTCCTGCTCAGGTATGGGTTGGATTCAATGGCCTCCGAGGTCCCTTCTAGCCAGAGCTGGATGCTCTGATCTCTCATGACTGTCTCATCCTTACCAAGTCTCAAATTGACCTTAGTGCTTTCTCTCCCTGTCCTGCTCCACCTTGAGACTTCACTCTTGCTGCACTGGCATTCACCTGGCTGCCCACATTTGAGTCCTTACTATTCTCCTTACTGGCTCACTGCTTTTATGGTTACCATATGAACAAGCACTTAGGAAGCACCTGCTGTGTACCATGCTGTGTCCTACGTTCTGAGGACACAAAGGCAAAAATGGAACAATCCCTATTCTCTAGGAGCTTCCTAGGGGAAAATAATCTTTACATAGCTAAGTCAATACAAAATAAATACAGATGAATATAAAATAATTTTCCTGGAGATGGGGCAAGCCCTAAGAATTGGGAAATCCAGGAAGTACAGTGCCCCACAGTAGGTACTTAATATTGCTTCTTAGATGAAAATGCTAAAGGTTTCATTATTATATTTGCAGATGGCACAGAGAGGGGAAGGTTTCCCACCACATTGAATGACAGGCTCAAGATTCCAAGGAATTTGGACAGATTGGCCTGAAGGGTCAGAGTCCCAAGATGAAATCCAATTGAGATCAATGTAAATCCCAACACTTAGATTCAAAATTAAAAGAAAGAAAATCAACAGCACAAGTGTAGGGTCAACAAATGGCCCAGCTTACCAGAAGCCATTCTGAGGAAGAAAGATTTAGGGGTGTTAGCAGACTGCAGGCTCTGTATGAGCCAACATTATGATGTGGTTGCCAAAAATGCTAATAAAAATATTAGGCCCCATTACGAGGGGAACAGTTTCCAGATTAAGAAATGTGATAATCCCACTGTACTTTCATGGTTTTGGAGTCCACTGGAAGGATTGTGTTCAGTTCTAGGTGGGCACCATCCCAGTAACAACCAGTAGGTTTCTGGCTCAGCTTCTGCCACTCTCTCTGGCCTTTTGACTTGTTCTCTACCTACTTCTCTCTTTCTTTCTCTTTTTTTACTCCATTCTCTTTCTTGGCCTTCTTGGTTTTCCTTTTTTTCTCCACCTCTCTCTATACCTGTGTCTCTTTATCTGTCAATCTTTCTTTTTCTATCTCTATTTGTCTCCATCTGTTTCTTTGTCTCTCTCTCTCTATGTTTTCCTCTTGGTCACTGTCTACCTCCTCCCTCCACCGCCACCTCTACATACATTATTATTCTTGTTCATTATTATTTAAGACGCTCTGATCCTGAATCTCATTGGCCTTTCATAGTCCCAATCAATCAGAGACCTACTCGGGTTTTGCTTTGAGATCCCACTTTGAGTTTAATTATCTTTTTCTCATCTTCTTAGCTCATGCCACACATACACACACACACACACACATACACACACACACATGCACGCACACACACACGCACGCACACACACACCCAGTGTGTGGGACATGTGGTGCTCTGAACATAACTGTGAGTCTCTCCTCTCCCTGGCACTCACCACTTGAATCTTTAGGAAGAGAGAGGAAGAAAGAGGAGAGAATATGAGGAAAGAAGAAGAAAGGAAAAGACAGGATGTGAAGGAAGGAAAAATACTAACTCCTTCCAGTAACGTTTTAAGATTTGCCAAGCAAGGTCTCACAAGAGCCATGTGAGGTATGGTACAAATATGATTACTTCAGTTTTACAGTTGAGGAAACTGATGCTCCAAGAAGGGAAGGGGCTTGCCTAGTGGCACCCAACTAGTGTCCCAGTTAGTCCTCTTGGCTCCAGTCCTCTTTGCACTACATCCAGCTGTACCTCTAGAAATGGGCTAGATTTCCATCTCCTACCCCCAAATCTCCTTCCCTGTCTGTCTGCCTGTCAGCAGAAAGGGGGTGGGGTACAATGTTTGGGGGGGTGGCAGTGGTGGTGAGACTGAAATGTCTGGTCAAGGCTGTTGAGTTTCCAGAACAAAGCTGTAAGTTAAAAAAAAACATGGTGGCCAGGAGGAAGAGCTGTCCCTGGAAGAAAACCTGCCTTAGGTAAGCTCAAGGCTGACCTCTGGACAGAGCTAGCTGCCCAGGCATGGAATGAACCTTGTGAAAGAAGCCTGTCTGCCCCTTGTAGGAGGGATAGCTTCTTGGCCAAGTTATCTATCGCTTTCTCAAGACATCCTTTGGTGGAAAGGTGTGAAAAGTGAGCTCCTGAAAGTCACCCTGGGGTCATCTCCTTGCAGTCTCAGGAACACTGGGTTTTTTTCCTTGTGAGCCAGAGCGCAGGAGCTGCATTTCCTGTGTTGCTTGGCCTACACACCAGTGTAATACTTTCAAACTGAAGTTTAACAATCTTGCAGGGGGACTGGTTGGTCTCTTCATTCTTATTTTCCTTTCCTTTCTTTCCTTCTTCCCTTCCTCCTTGGCTTTTTTTTTTTGATGATAAAGAAATGAATGAAATCCAATAAACCTCTGTTGAGATCCTACCATGTACCTGGCTCTGTACTATACACTAGGGATACAAAACCAAAAGTGAAAGAGTTCCTGACCTCAGGGAGCTTACAAGGAATTAGACTGTGGGCTCCTTGAGGGTATCTTCTGCTTTTCTTTGCATTCTCAGTACTAATCACAGTACCTAGAACTTAATAGGTACTTAATAAATGCTCACTGACTGACTGAAGTAACAGTCAAGTAGATACAAAGTAATACCAGTAGCACCTTTGGAAAAACCTTCTTTGAGGACTATCCAACAGCTGTTATCATAGAAAAGTGGATATTCTCTACCCTTTCTGTCAACCTCCATATCCAATGAATGAGTTACTACAAGTTATCAATAGGTACAATTAATGGAATAGCGACTAGGAGTCAGGAAGACCTGAATTCCAATCCATCCTCATGTTTATTTAGCTGTGTGATCCTGGGCAAGTCCCTTAACTTCTCTGGATCTCAGTTTCTTCATTTGCAAAATAAGGAGGTAAGACTCAATGATCTCTAATATCGATTCCCACGCTAAACCTTTGTTCTCTGACTTAGATTGCAAGAATGACATGAGCTGAAGCTAAGAGACAATACGATGTTTCTTGGTTGTAGCAAAGAAAGAAACCAGGATCTAATGGCACACAAAGACAGTTAGGAATGGAACCCTAGCAACTGGGAAAACTTGAAGCCTTTCCTTCTTCTCTTCTTCTTTGGCTTTTTTTTTCTGATGATAAAGAAATGAATGAAATCCAATAAGCCTCTGTTGAGATCCTACTATGTGCCTGGCTCTGTACCATACACTAGGGATACAAAACCTAAAGTGAAACAGTTCCTGACCTCAGGGAGCTGGCTTTTCAGAGAAGAGTCCAAATGGACAATGGCTCTTGATGGTGTAAACAGTGGGAATCTTTCTAACTTTCCCCCCTTTCCTTTGCTTACAGAGGCATGCTTAGCTTCCTCTACCTTCTTGAACATATTTTCATGGCCTTCTACCTCAACACTGAGAGTACCTGGCTCTTTACATATAAGGGATATAGAATAAGTGTTGGATGCATCGCTGGATCAAGGGAAGGTCTTTTAGAGAATGAAAACACCCACTATGGTCAAAGGAGGTCATGGTAGCAAACATATCCCCACTTGCTAAGGATTGTTTTATCCAGATAGAAGGTGGCATGGTAAAATTGACATCAGAATCCAAAGGAAAAGGCCACCTTTTTCTGGATAACCAATTAAGCCACAGGAAAGGAGAAAAAAAGCAAATAGAAACACAGACACCCCTCTTATCCCATGTACAACATGATATAATGAAAAGAACATTGTCTTGGTGACCAGGAGACCTAGATTCGGAATCCTGTGTTGCTACACTGTATGTGTGAAATCTTGGCCAAATTATTTCCCTAAACCAAGCCTTACTTTTTCCTTTTGTCAAGTGGAGATTCCATAAATCAAAGTATTTGATAGCTGGAAGGGATTTCATCAGCTATATAGCCAACCTATTTATGAAGGAACCCTATATATAACATACCACCCTTGGACAGTTCTAATCATTCAGGATTAGAATCGACCTCTTTACCAATTTCCCCCCATTGCTCATGGTTCTCCCTTCAGGGCTAAGCAAAAGTAGCATCTACTTCCACTGGCTTCCAGACTTTCAAAACCTTGATCATAACTATCGTGCCATCTTGCTGCCACCACCCCCTGCTCCAGTCTTCTTTTCTTCAGGACAAACATACCTAGTTCCTTTGATTTATTCTCATATTTGTGAACTCAGGGTCCTTTAACAACCTAGTTGCCCTCTTCTGGACATTCTACTTTTTCAACATCTTTCCTAAACCAAGAATCATCTCCTAAAGAGAACCCTAAAAATAACAGTCCCAGGAATATCCTAGTCAAAATCCAGAGGTCTAACATCAAATAAAAAAATACTGCAAGCATCTCAAAAGAAGCAGTTTAAGTGGCAAGGCCCTAAAGTCAGGATTACATGAGACCTGGTAGCTTCTAACAAAAACAGGCAAACCGAGATCATGGAATGCAAAATTCCAAAAGGCGAAAGATAGGCTTACATAAATTGAGAGGGAAAATGGCACCAAGGAAGTCACAAGTAAAACTCTGATCCTGAAGGAAGGATTAAAAGAAGCAAAAAAAAGAAAGGAAAAGAATTAGAATCTTAGGGAGGTATCTAGATTGCCTGTTAGAAATTGGGGAATGGCTGAACAAATTGTGGTGTATGAGTGGGATGGAATATTAATGCACCATAAGCAATGACAAAAGAAATAAATAAATTCAGAGAATCCTGACCTGAGTTGGAGAACAAATCATCCAGGGATGATAACAGCATAAAGAAAAACAACTTTGAAAGACTTAAAATCTGTACTCTCCAGAGCATCTATGATGAAGCTTGTCATCTACCTCCTGAAAGCCATTAATACCCAAAAGAATGAATCTCTGGTGATGGGTATATTGGTAGTGAAGATGTTTTGAAACAAAGAAACCTTCACTAGCATCCCTCAAATGACCATCTCTTCATAAAGTTGGTCATGTTTCCACTAGGGCCTCTTGGGTTAGGCCAAATACAGTCTGTTCACGGTACCTGCCAAGGGATCTGCCCCTTCCTGGCATCTTCTCCACCAACAACTCGAGTCACTTCTTTATGGATGGGAATGATTTGTGTGACTTCATCTGGAACCTGTTCCTCTTCAGTAGAGTTCATATTGTCCATGTCCATATCAGAGAAGATGGTTTCAGCACGGGTGATTTTCTTATGAAGGAGAGGAACTGAAACTCTTCCACATGGATATGGTACTAGAAGAGAAAGAGAGTGTCACTCTTGTGGTGTTTCTCTTTGGAAAACAGAAAACAAACACTGAGAAAGCCCTGCTTGGCCCCCCAGTCACAGGGCAGCCTCATCAGCAAGTATGAGCCAATGGGTGGATTTTTAATTTTAGCTAGCAGTCATATAATGTTTTAAAATTTGCCAAAAGATTTATGAATATCACATCCTTCTATTCTTGCAACAATCCTGAGAGGTAGATGCTCTTATTATGCACTTTTTACAGATGAGGAAATTGAGGTGAACAGAGGTTAAATGACTTGTCCAAGATCACATAGCTACTAAGTATCTGAGTTCACTTGAACTTGGGTCTTCCTAATTCTATGCTTGGGGCTCTATCTGCAATGCTACCTAACTGGATGGAAAGTCCAGTCAAACAGTTGGTTTAAATGTCTTTACAAAACATCTTGAAGGTTCTCAGAGCCTAGACAGTTGAATGACTGTTTTGAATAGCCCCCTTGCTGAGGCAGAAAAGGGCAGTGTCCTCCAGCTTCAAGACTGTCTTTATAACCTTGAACACAACCTCTGCTCCCTGCTCCCCAGGTGGCTCAATGTCTCAGCTTCTGAACCTTCCAAACACAGATGCCAATGGCCTATCAAAGGAAACAGATAATGGCTCCTTAACCAAAGGTCAGGTGAGCCAAATGTGTATTTTCACAGTGAAGCCCTGGAAGCAGCTCCATGACTAACAATCATGGTTCAATTCACATTATCAAATCAGAGGTGTAGAGCAAGAAAGGGCTTTATTTTGCAGATGAGGAAATAGAAACCCAAGGGGAAGTCACACAGATAATCACCATCAGAAGCAGGATTTGAGCTCAGATCCTCTGACTCTTGAATCTATGCCCTTTTTGCTACACTGATTCAATTTAATAAGCATTTGTTAAATATTTGTGTGTCAGGCGCTGCTCTAAGAACAGACAAAATGAAATCTGTTTTCACAGATTATGTGTTTTATTAGGAACAAAACATTGTGTCCACAGCTGAGTAAATACAAAGTACAGGGAGAAGGATTGGACCCGAGATTTTCTTGGTATAGGGAAGTTCCAGGTGAGGAAACTCCCTTTGCCAATGCCATTGGACACTTCTCTATAATATGGATTTTAGAGGGCAGTGAGAGGTTTAGGGTCACATAGCCAAAATATATCAGAGGTGATACTGGAACTCAGGTCTTCCTGGTTTTGAGACCAACTCTCATTCTCTACCTCTGCTACCTAACACTGCCCCTCATTAATACAAAACATCTAAAAATTCATATAAAGTAATTTCAAAGGCATCAACAACTAGGGAGAATCTTAATCAGGCCTTTTGTAGGAGGTGGCCCCTGAGGTCAGCCTTGATGGAAGCTTGGGAAAGAGAATCGTCTGGTCACAAGGGACAGCCCTCACAGCAAAGGTGACAATGGAATGTCATATCTGGAGTACCTCAATTGCACCATTGTGGTAGAAGTGGAAAGTTTGTGGGCTGGAGAAATAGGCAACAGGCTGTCTAGAAAGGTCAGTTGAGGTAAGACTGGGAAGGGCTTGCGTTAAGTCCCAACTACAGGAGTTTTCATTTTATCTTAGAGGCAGCAGGAAGCCAATGAAGCTGTCTGAGCAGGAAAAGCCCAGATGTGTGCTTTAGGACAGTCAGGGGGCTTTTCTTACATAAATTGAATGAGTAGTATTGTAAAGTATCAGCTTAGTTCCCGACACGTAGTAGGTGCTCAAAAAATGTTTGTTCCCTTCCTCTCCTCCCAAGTGGAACAAATGCTAGATTAAGGCTTAGAAGACACGGTTGACTTCCCGGTATAGCTCTTTTATTTGCCTGGGCAAGTGGCTTTCCTTCTCTGGGCCTCACTTTCTTTTTCTGTCAAGCCATTGGGTAGAGTTCAATGATATATAAGGATTCCGCACGATTCTGTTCTATATGATGTCAGTCGATAAACATTTTCCTCCACCTCCCATCCCAGTAGCTATCAAACTTACTGGGATGTAATTGGGCCACCTACTTGTCCCACCGTTAACTAGTCGGTTTGTCCAAACCAGAGCATCAGAGATATGAGGAGAAGAGACTTGTCCTCAGTCACATGGTGACTGCTACCTAGTACCTATGTGACATGGAAAAAGTAATCTTACCCCTCTGTGCCTTGCTTTTCTCAGATGTAAAATAAGGGGGCTTGAAGTACATGAGGCAGTGTAGCAAATGCTTAATGTGGAGGCTGAGAGCCTGTGTGAGCTTGGACAAACAAACTTGTTTGTGTGGCCTTCTACCTCAGTTTCCTTTTCTGTAAAATGAAGGGGTTGTACTAGATGACCTCCTCGAAGTTGAGTCTTATTAGTCTGGGTCCTTTCTAGAGTAATATGGCTGAGTGTGTGCCTCCCACTCCCCTCAGATCAGTGATGTCCATTCTCTTCTCTCTCATGGCCTCTCATCACAACCAAACGCAAAAGCCTTGGCCATCCTTTTCTCAGGGCTGTCTCAGTCTCTAAGCCTCAGTGAACATCCAGAAACCCTCCTTCATCTCACTGACCAACTACTAAAATGGAAACGTGCAGCCAGACTCAGTGGCATCCAGATTCATTTCTGTCTCTTCCCAGGTGCCTGAACGCAAAATGTCCCATTTTGCTTCTACCTCTGCATCTTGTAACCAACATCTCTATGGCAACCAGCTGCAGTGAGGTAACAGCATGTGCTGGGCAAAACAGGAAATTAGGTTACAAAGGCTTCTGTATAAATATTAATCATTCGTAATGGCTGGGGAGAGGGGTAGAACGCCAGTGAATGACAGCTAAGCTTATTTCTTGTTGAGGCTGTTTTGTTCCCCCTCCAAAGCAAGTCAGGCTTAACAATGACTTGTTTAAAAGTTGGGGAGTAGGTCTTATTTAGTTTTTCCTCACTTATGACACATAAGAATTTCTCCACTGCAATGTTCCTGCCCAGGTGGGCAGTGGATTTGCCGAGTCTTAAACCATTGATCTATAGGGGACTTGATTTCCCTTCCCAAGGTTACCTGAGCTTTAGCCAGCAGGAGATTTAGAGCCTACCAAAGGGGCCAGGAGGGCAGAGCCAAGGGTCCGTGCCAGAAGGCATTCTGGACCAAGGGGGCCCTGACATGGGCATGGCATTTAGAAACACTGAGATTATGAGAGAGAGTTTTTCTCTCTTGTTTTTTGGGAATCAGAAAGAGTAGGGGATTTGGAGCTTGGAACAATCAGGTTTAGATCCTGCTTCTTACCTTTACTAGCTTAGTGACCACGAGTCACTTTACCTCTGCTAGCCTCAGTTTCTTTGTCTGTAAAATGGGTGTAATAACACCTATCTCACAGGGTTTTTGTGAGACTCAAATGGGAAAATATATACAAAGCATACTGCAGACTCTAATGAGCAATCTAAGTACCAGTAATTATCATTATTCATGTTATTATTATCTCTTTTTAAAAATGCAGTTCAAATAGAAACTTCCCTAGGACAAATTACATACAGTCCTGCTATTTTTATCATTCATTGTTTGATGAGTTTTTTCATAGATGGATGAAATGACTTCTTCACAATTTATTATTTGTGCCAATGTGACCGGTGTCAGTGAGTGACAAACAGTTGTGGTGGGCTTTTGATCCCCAGCTCAACTAATGCAGGGAGAGGAGATGTTGGGGTAGCTTTACCCTCCTTTTGGCTCCTCCCTCTTGGGCTCCTTAGCCTTTAAGGATTACCTCAAAGTTCTGCTTCCTCTGGGGAAGTGCTTTCTGGGCCACTCAGTTGTCAACATTCACCCCTTCCTTAATAGATCTGGTATTCATTTATCTGCGTGTGCCTTGTTTCCCCCTAGTAGATTGTAAACCCTTTGAGGATTTGGGTAACTGGATTGTTGTGTTCATGTCCGAAGGTCCTAGGATCCTCCTTTATACTTAACTAGAATTAAGTTGAGGGAGTACTTAAGGCCAAGCCAGGTGAAGTGACTTGCCCAGGGTTTCATATTTAGTAAGTATTGGAGGTGGAATTTGAGCCTGGATCACCCTGGATCCACCTTTATACCTTGCAATACATAATAAGGTGTCAATGCTTCTCAAATTGAGTTAAATTTACCCCTTCCCTGAGGCCAGTAGGTATCAAAGTAGAGAGAGTTAGGTTTGAAGACAGGAGAGATATGGGTTCAAATTCTACCTCAAATACTTACTACTAAGTGACCTTGGACTGTTCACTTAACCTCTCTCAAACTATTTCCTAATCTATAAAATCTGAAGGCCTCTAAAGTCACTTCCAGCTCTAGATGTGTGGTTCTATGGTCTTCGATCCCGTGTTTCAACACTGAAAGGTCTGCAGGAGCTGTCAGGGGTTGCAAAGTCAAGGGCTGCTTATCCATAAATGCTGAAGCAACAGTGACCAGCAGTCCTCAGACCACTGCTGCTCAGGCTCCCTGTCTCTCTGTACCTATTTTTAGAGGGAGGGGAAGAGGATGTCTCCCTGGGGGCCAAATGTCCCCAGCAGCCACAGTGGGGTTAAAACTTAGCTCTTGCAGATGCCAGTGTTTTAAAGACCATTCACTTAAGTTGCTGCAGGGACACTCCTGGTTACTGGTAGTGTCTTCAATTTCCTCTGCTGGGATTTGCCTTAATGCTGAGATAGGCAGCCTGCCTGAGTGTGCTGGCAAAGCTCAAAATGTGGTATACCAGACTAATAAGATTCCATCTTTGAGACATCAAAAACACCCTTCTCCCATACAAAACAGGCACCAAAGAGGTGCTTCTCATTGGCAACTTCTAGACTTCATTCAGCCAATCACCAAACATTTATTTAAGTACCTACTGTGCGCCAAACACTATGCTAGGTGCTGAGGAGACAAAGACAAACAGTCCCTGTCTTCAAGAAGCTTATGGCAGGAGTGCAGGGCTGGTTTTGGGGGCAACAAATCAGCTTATACAAATAATATGTAAATAAGTTTATAATACCATATATAAAAGTACATATAAAATAAATATAAGGCACATCTGTGGAGGGCATTAGAACCTGGGGATATTAGGATAGGCTTCAGGTAGGAGGTGGCCCTTCAGCAAAGTTCTGAATAAAACTAAGGAGTCTAAGAGGCAGAGATGAAGAAGGATTGCATTCCAGGCACGAGGGGGCAGCCTGGACAAAAGCATGGAGGTGGGACACCATGTGTAAGGAATAGCCAGAAGGTCAGTTTGGCTGAACTGTAGGATGTGGAAAGGGAAGTAATGTATAATAAGCTTAGAAAGGTAAGTTAGGACCAAGTAGTAGAGGCTGTTTCTCTCTGGTGCCAAAGTATCACTATTACCACATGAGAGGCTGGCTTGTTCTATTCGAGAGTCCTCCAACTTCATTTTCAAAGAAAGGGCATATGCAACCATATTTCTGTGCATGACATCAGAATGGCTCTTGGACCTTTCTGAAAACATGAGTCACCCAATCAACCCAGCCCTCCTCTGAGGTGGCATGATAAGCAGTAGCCTAGAAACGTTGGCCCAGAGGATTAATTCCCTGCTGCCCAGATGCATAGCATTGGTCAACCTGACCAAAGGGTACAGATGCAAGAGTGATTTAGAATATGCCAAGCTTGTTGGAACATGGCATGAAAGCCAGGGGTTTTAAATGATCTCTGTAGAGTCTCTCAGTCAGGGGCTAACAGAATCATGCCTGAAACACTTGCTCTCTGAGTTTCTGGCCCTCTTAGGATATTTGCTATAACCACTCATTGAATTTGATTTACGACTCACAAATATTTAAACCAGCCATGCCAACTGACGTTGCCCTATGTCTCAGAAGCCCAAGAAAACATTGCTAGACTAAAAAGAACTCAGATAGTGGGGAAGGGACAGAGATCAAGAATTCATCTCTAATGAAGGAAGAAAGAAAAGGAGAGGGAAGGAAGAAAGGAAGGAAATTTAAGATGATTGAGAATTCCCACACTAGGAGGGTGAAAGTATTTGGGATTGAAAGGCATGGTTTGCCTTTTGTTTTGCTTTGGTATTTCCAGTGGCCAAAATGGTGCCTGGCATTCAGTAGGCACTTAATAAATGTTTTTTGGATTGAATTGTGGAATTAGAGAGGAGCCATTAGAGATCTTCTAGGGGTGCTTCCTTTTTTTGGTGACCTGGACCCCTTTGACAGCCTGAAGAAGTCCATGGCCCCTTTTCAGAATAATATTTTCAAATGTATAAAACATACAAGATTACAAAGAATACTGATCACATCTATATATATATATATATATATATATATATATATATATATATATATATATATATATATATATATATACGTAAATACAAGTCCCCAAACTCTAAGGAAAGAACCTCTGACCAGTCAAAGGTTGTTAGATACAAAAAGTGAGGCTGAGAGGAGGCAACTCTACACTTTCCATTCTAACTCTGCTGTCCTAGTGGCTTCTATCTCCAGAAGTCCCTCTTCCATCCCAGGCTTCTGTCCTTTCATGCAAGCCACCCCTCTTGGTTGGATGGTCTGCCTTCTTCATCTCTCAGGATCCCTGGTTTTCTTCAAGGTAAAACTGGGGTGCCACCTCCTGCAGAAAACCTTTACTGATTATTCCTCCTCCATTTGGTAGGACTTTCCTGCCTCAAGAAATCCTGCTCATACATATGTTTATGGGTCGTATCCCCTAGCAAAATGTAACTTCTTTGAAGTCAGGGGCCATCGTTTGGTTTATCTTTGTATTTTAGTGGCCTACCACAGTGACTGGTACATGGTAGTTGCCTAATAAATTCTAGTTAGAACTTAATAAATGCTGCTGGTGAATTGATGTGATATGGATTAGACGGGGAACTAGACATTTTTCAGGTGATAAAAACTGTTTAAGGATTAAATACAGGCTTGGTGAACTTATCTGTAAGACTTTAGAAAATCTGTTTCAATTTGGACCTGCTGGTTCACAGGACTTCTGGTCTTCTGCCAGTCGGTATCCCGTAGTACAGGAACACACCACCTTGTTCAAGGTGTTCATCTTGCAGAATTGCTTACAGCCACCATTTTTAATACTACAGCTGGCATCTGGAACGGAAGTCAGTTATTCGATCAACAAGCATTGAATTAAGCATTTACTATATGGAGATAAGCAAAAAGAGAGCCAAGGAGCTTACATTCTAATGAGAGAAGACAACACATAAAGGGGAAGCTGGAAAACAAAGGAGGTGTTGAGGGTAGAAGGTATCACATGGGCACTTTGGTTACATCTGGAGAAGGAGGGATGGTTGTTCTGGGCCACTCGTCAAAATAGAAGTTCTGGAAAAACATCACCAGTGGGAGAAGTGAGGATTCCTTTATGTATGAGATAGACTAGATGGTTGTTGAGATTGCCTTTCAACTCTCACATTCTGTGATTCTGGGCCTAGTGAAGTTTTTTCTTAACTGAAGTATGTATAAAACTTTCTATATTTACCCATGTTGAATTCACTGTAGACAACACCGGGAAAAATTTGGAATATTTAGTCTGGAGAAATTCAGAACTCAGTGGGGATAACATAGGATTATAGATTTGGACCCAGAAGAGACCATAGAGGTCATTTAGCCCAATGACTTTATTTTACAGATAGGGAAACTGAGAGATGAACACAAGAGATGTCTTTAAGTGGAAGAGGGATAAGACCAGTTCTTGTTGGCTCCAGAGGACAAAATGAGAGGCGCAGTAAAGCAGATTAAGGTTTCAGGACAATTTCAGCTTCCCCAAAGTGATGTGGGCTGCCTCATAAGGAAATGGGCTTTTCTTCATTGGAGATCTTCATGTGGAGGCTGATGTGGGGTGGAGGGCGTTCTCATTCATGTCTGGCCTCTGACTGAATTGAGAGCATGAAGGAACTTTTGAGGCCTCAATGCCCTCATTTTTTCAGAGGGGAAAGCAGAAGCCCAGAGGGGGGAAGTGATTTGCCTGATGATGTATGGGTAGTAAAGTAGCAGGGTAGGGGTTTCTGACCTCAAATTCAATGTTTTTTCCATTGTCCAGCACTGCTACCAGGTAAATAAAACAGCATGTATTTTCTCAAGGGGGGCACTACAGATACTGGAATTCCACCACTGTCTCAGAGATAATCCCCAAGTGCTTAATCTGGGTTTTTAATGAATATAAATGTGACTTTGTACTTTTCTTTAAAAAAAAATAAGACCTTTTCCCCTGCTCCAGCCAGTGCAATAACCTTGGCTATTTTCCCCTTCACTTGGTATCACTCTATTTCTACCCAGAAACGGGAAAGTGTACAGCCAAAGCAAACAAGTCCTGGAGAGAGAGTTGACAATGGAACGAGCCCTTTGGCCCTGTCAGGTTCTGTGTCATGTGACCACTTTGGTCATTTCCCACCTACATTCTTGCCCTGCATATTCAAGGGGGCCTCTGCTGATAGTGAGTGACAGAGTCCCCAGCAAAAAGGGTTCTAGGCTTGGAGCCAGATTCTCATTGTAATAGCATAGATCTAGATAGAGCTGGAAGGGACCCCAGAGGTCATCTGTTCCAACCCCCTCATTTGACAGATGAGGAAACTGAAGACCAAAGAAGGAGAAGTGATTTGCTACATACATGCTTACAGAGCCTCCTCCTGCCATTTTACCTGTAAACTGAAATCTAAAAAAGTTGAGTACTTTGAGATCATCTTGTCCAACCTATTTAGATTAGAAATGAGGAAACTGGGGCCTAGGAACGGTCTTTAATTCCAGTTCTAGTAGGCTTTCCACAGTTCTCTGCAGTAGATCAGCTTTGGGCATGCTGTGGTACTGAATGGAAAAAAGGCACTAGATTTGGTTCTGGAAGACTAAGGCATTTGTTCTAATTCTCTTCTACCCCACCCTCAAGTAAATGAGAGTCACTAAGGCCCTGTACCATTGTCCCTTTCTAGCAATAAACTAAATTTTGCTTCCCTACTACTCCAGTGGCTAATAGCTTCTCACCATCCATTTCTCTCCCTATCTCTGTTTTAATCAATCACTGGGCACATAAGAGCAAACTATCCCCACTCCCAGTTCCCATTCTCTCATACCCAACCTCTGAAGCTAACCATACTGGCATCCTACTCCAACCCTAACCCTTCTTCTGTATGTTCTGGAATTCCTTTTCCATAGTAAGCAAACTTGTCTTTGACCTGGACCTTTCTCTCACATTCCTTTCGTCTTACTAAGCCTTACTGTGACCTGGCTCCCTCTAGCTCATAGCTCATGACCATGCTCTATTCCAGGCCCTCTCCACCACAGGCTAGACCTTCAGTCCTGCATTCTCAGACCTGGGGGCAGGGTATGGGTTGGAATGCTATTTCCTTCTCCCCCATTCTAAACGCTCTCTTAATCACCAACGATCAGAAACATCTCCTTTGAGGTTTGAAAAAAACTTTCTGCCCAACCTCTGCTCACCATCTGCCTTTCCCCATCTCCTGCCTTATAGCAGGGGACTCCAAAATCCATGAGGATGTTCTCCTCAGATTCATTCTGTAGTCTCCTTAAATCCCATGACTTGTTCCTTTACCTCAACCATACATGAAGCCATACTGGATCTTACCATTACCCACAAGTATTTGATTTTCCTAATGATAAATTCTAACATTTCTCTATTCCTCATAGAGACCTCTGATCTCTCTTACCCTCAGGTCTTTCTGACTATTACTCTTTCTCTTGCTTAACTCTTCCATCTTTATAGTTAGCCAATTCAACTCTACACCATCCTTTCTTCTCAAATTCCTTGCTTCTTTGTCCCACCCATCACCATTCATCATTTCTTTGTCAAATCTCATCTTGGGACTGCTTTCATCATGCACTCCTCTTTCTCCTGGTTCTCCTTCTACCTATCTGACTGCTCCTTCTCTATATTCTGTGATGGTTCATCATCCCTATGACACAACCACACTGTGGGTTGCGGGCCATCCCAGGCCCCCTGTCCTTCTTTTTCTCCATTCTCTCTTTGGGTGACCTCCCTATCTCCTTTGGGTTTAACTGGCATCTCTATGCAGATGACTCGCAGATCTCTATAGCCAGGCCTGGTCTCGTTTCTTCTCTGAGCTCCAGTCCTAAATCACCAATTACTAATTGGACATTTCAAACTAGATGTCCTGGAGATGTCTCAAGGTCAACACGTTCAAAACAGAACTTTGTTATATCTCCCAAATCCATCCCTTTCAGAACTTCTCTATTTCCCCACCATCTTTCCAGTCTCCTAGGTTCTTGACCTCAGTCTCTCCCTTGATTCTTACTGTCCATTACCCCAAAAAATCCAATCAGTTACCAAAGATTGCCATTTCTATTCCAAAAACATTCTGGAAACCCTACCCTTGTTCTCCTAACAGAGCTGTCACCTTAGTACAAGCCCTCTCCAGTTACTGCAGGTCTTCTGATTGGCCTTCTTACTTCAAGTCTCTCCCTACTCCAGTCCACCCTTCACAACTGCTACTAAAATGATTTTTTCTTAGATGCAGATTTGACTTTATTACCTCTCTACTCTTTCAACTTCACTGGCTCCCTATTGCCTCTAAAATCAACTGTCCACTCTAGCTTTCCTTTCACATCCTGAGTGATGCTACACTTCTAGCATCTTTGGACATTCCTCTTCCTCCACCAGCACTCTTCAATCCACCCTAACTGGCCTTCTTTCTATTTTTTATACGTAACACTCCATTTCCCATTGCCATACTTTTGCACTGGCTGTTACCCATGCCTGGAATACCTTCTCTCCTCTTCTCCATCTCACAGAATCCATCTCTTCCTTCAAGATACAGCTCAAAAACCCCTACATGAAACCTTTCCTTGCATCTCCAACAGCTAGTGCATTCCCTCCCAAACTACCATTTTTAAAAATGTTTTTGTATTTATATTTCTTTTATATATACTTCTATATGCACTCATATGATAGGAGAGTTTATATTCCCTATTTCTGCTCTCTTTCCATCTAGTCCTCATTCCTCCATGACAATATCAACAGAAAGGCTTTCTGGATAATGAGGTCACCACAAAGTTCATTGATGTTATTTATTTAGCAGAATCTACCTAATTTCCAGCTCTCATAACCTGCCATCTACTCCCTCCACCCCCCAACCCCAACATGTAGAATAAAGCAGTACCATTTAGCAAAGTGGAAGTCTTCATATTTGAAGTAGAAATGCCACATTTGAAAGAATTTGTTTGTATGTTATGAAATATCTACCCTTCCTAGCTGATTGAGGAATTATGAGCTCTGTACCCTTGAAAGGGTGGGCAGCTAGGAGGCATTGCTATGGATATAGTGCTAAGCCTGGAGTCAGGAAGATTCATCTTCCTAAGTTCAAATTTGGCCCCTGACAGTTACTAGCTGTGTGACATTGGTCAAGTCACTTTCCCCATTGGCCTCAGTTTCCTCATCTGTAAAATGAACTGGAGAGGGAAATGGCAAAAACAAAAACAAAACTCCAGGATCTTTGCCAAGAAGCCCCAAATGGGGTCATGAAGAGTCAGACATACCATTGAAAAAACTGAACAAAATGAACACTCTTGAAAGGGTGGCGTGGGGTAGTGGTGCAGAAAAGCCCATGAAATTGCAGCAGGCACTAGACTGGTTGAAACCCAACTCTCCTACTGGCTGACTGTGTGACCTGAGTTCAGCCTTAGTTACCTTGACTGCAAAATAAAGGAGCTGGACTAGAATCCAGTCTCTAGGTGATTTCTAATGTCTTTTCCAAGCCTAAATTCATGACCCTTTGATTTTGGGACAAGTCCCTTTCCTACTCAGAGGATCTGATTAATGAGGAGCCTGGACTTCCTCCATGAGGGAGTTAAAGTCGATCAACTCGTAGGTCCTTTCCAACCCTCTGCGTTTGTAGTTCTGTGAATCTGCTGGCCAGGGTACAGCAGTGATCTCAGTGCAGGAGAGGAACAGAGGTCCAGGGGGAGGTGGGAAGGGAAATTAAAAAGAAAAGGGATCATCCATATCATCCATTGCTCCAGGCTGATCTCCTTCCTACCTTAGTTTAGCTTGATAAAAATGTATTTATTTCTATGCTTCCAGAATAGATCCAAGAGATATGTTTTTATTATCATTTTGTTAAAAATACTGTATAGACTGGAAAGATATTAGTGCTGGAAGAGGCCCTAGAGCCAACTTTTTCATTATACAGATGAGAAAACTGAGACCCAGAGATGGGAAGTGATTTGTTCCCTTTGAGCTCCTTTACAAAACCTCCAACCACAGGTGACGGGTTTAAGATGATGAAAAAGACCTGTGTTTTCAGATGTGATCAAAGTGGGAATTTGCTTTGCTTCACCGTTTGCTGCAAGAGTTTGTTTGTTTTTAGTTAAGATTGAGAGGAAGGGTGAGGCACCTCACCTCCCAAAAGAAAGCAAAAGGAAAGCATGTCATTATAGCATTTGAAAAAATGCTTAGAAAGAGAACAGAAGGCCAGAAAGAATCATAAGCAAGAAGTCCTGCTTCACGTGGAATTTTTTCTATATTTAAAAAGAAAAGCCAGCTGTATACCCCAGTGATTCATAGTTTCATGTACAATTCTCTTTCTCAGTTCAACTTTGGGTAAGGAAATGATTATTTCACTTGCTGTTTGCTAAAAGTTCTGAACAAAAACATCGAATTTCAAAGTAAAAGAAAATTAAAATGAAAAAATGAAAAAAATTAAAAAATTAAAATAACCCCTCCAAACTTGTAACTTGCTGAGCTGAGTCAGGCTACAGACCCAAGTGCCCCTGAGCCCAGACCAGCTACTGGTCCCAGGAGAGCCAGCCATTACAAGGGCTTTCCCTTGAGCTCCCAAAGTTGTTTTTTTTTTTTTTTTTTTTTTTTGAGACGATAAAGTCATTTAGGAATATTTAATGCTAGGGACCAGTTTCAATTATGCTTTATTGAATGAGTAATTGGGTTATTCCCTCAGCTCCCAGGCTTTCATTATTTAAGCTGATAATAAGTAACTACTTCAAAGATTTCTTCTTATTTCTACCTTAAGGGGAGCTGCATTAGACTGGGCCATTTTTGAGCAGGGAATGAGTGCATTTCAGGTGAATGCTGCTAGCTAGAATTTGAAATGATTGAGCTCCACCCCCAACCACCCCTTCTCCCAACAAATAAATAAATGAAAGACTAGAATCTGTTTTCTACCACTGCAGAATTTAGCCATTCATAATGCTGCAAGAATGGACTCCAAGCTGGGATTCAGAGAACCAGTGATGTCAGGGGTGCAGCCAGCTGGCCTTCCTTAGTCCTTATCCCTTCTGCCTCCTCTTCTCTTTGCCTAATATTGTAGTCTTTTTAATCTAGGGGCCAGGGAGGGCATATTTTGAAGAGAGACAATCTTCAGGTTGTGCTTTCATTCTGGACAGCTTTATGGCTCCTGGTTTGCTTCTGTTGCCCACACAAACAAGTCACCTCCATGTCTGCGTCCCTTTGATTTCCTTGCTTGTTTTAGCTTGTGTGACTTCTTACATCTGCTCATCTCAGGCCTAGGAATTGTGTGCTCTTCTATTGGATCCATGAGGCCTGTGATGTTATACATCCACAAGGCCCAGATCTTTCCTCTTTCTTCTATTTGAGTTTTAGAGAAGAAAAGGAATTGTTTATGAGCACCAGATTCCTATCACAAGTACAATCCCGACCTCATCTGGAGATAGTAAGCACCAAGTTGATGAACTTGTAGTTTTGGTTGGACTAACATCAACCAAAGCTCAGGAAATAGCTTTTCAGGATAGAATTAAAACTTAGCTTGGGGGTAAAGGGTGGTTGGGTGGAAGGAGGTTGTTGATAGTGATCATAGAATTAAAAGATCTTGGGATCTAGGTATGGAGTTGGAAGGGACCTCAGAGACCATATAGTTAAACCCCTCATTTTACAGGTGAGGAAACTGAGGTTCAGGCTAGGGAAGTGACTTGTCCAGGGTCATATAGGTATTAAGCCTCTGAAGTGGGATAGGAACCTCAGTCTTATCATTCCAGAGGCAAGATGCCCTATAGATAAATATGTTGGTGAAATATAGATGACCAGATTGATTTTATCCATAAAAAGATCAGGCAAAATGGTTTGGGGAGGAAGATTTGGATTGTATAAGGAGTGGGTACTGGTCTACCTAGTTGGAATTCAGATATGAGTTTCCCTGGTTCTATGTGACCATAGCCAAATGGATGGTGGGGGGAGGGGGTAGTCATGAAATTTATCCAAAAAAGCAATTCCCTACTGGCACTTTCTATGACTCCAGGAGGGAATGATTCCAGTTTGTTAAGAATCTCTCTGATTCTCTGCTTTTGGTAGAAAGGGACTTTCAGAAGAGCCCAGTCAAATGGAAACTCTTTGAAGGCAGAAATTCTCATCACTATTGTCTTGTATTCCCAACACCTATCCTGGCACAGAGTAAGCAAATCATAAATTCTGGTAGAACTGAATTGAATTGTATGTAAGTTTCTAGAGGGCATGACTACTTTATCACTTTTGTCTTTGCACGATGATCAGCAACAAACAGTAGTACGCAACTAGCAAGGAATTACACAGGAGAACATTATAAAGGATGTCATCCAAGAAATGTATGAGAAAAGAAGAAGATGACAGGAATGAAGGATAACCAGTGAACCACCTTGGAGCTCCTTTGATATCTTTGTGATGTAAAGAGAATGCAAAGAAGGTTCCCTGGCAGATTGAGTATCCTCCCACTCTCTCCCCTGATGGTGAACTTATGGGAAGACATAGAGAACAGTAAGGCATGATGGGCAGGCATGGATGAGATCCAATTTGCTTCTTTGGAGGAAGTGCTTGCATTGAGGAGAATGATCCATTGGAGTATTATTATCTTTACCGTGCCTTGTGCATAGTAGACATTTAATAGATGTTTGTTGAAGTTGAGTTGATGAATTGACAAATCTAACTCCTTCAAGGCCATCTTAATGACAATCAGTAGTCTCCCTCTTATGTCCTATGGTTTGGCTGTAGAGGGAGCCTGCAGGCATTTAGAGGGCTAAGTTTCTTTGTCACTTCCAGTGCTACCTTGCTGGTCTAGGTATAGTCTCTGAGTCATTGTGTATCCCCATAATGACAATGTGGTTCTAGGCAGTGACCTCATGACCATTACAAATGCATCTGATGTTTTAGAAAGCAGAAAGTAAACATTGTGAAAAAAATTAAATGTCCTGAAAATGAAAGTGTTGTATTTGTCCATTTTGTGTGCCCATTTTGTGTGTTAAGCAGATTTTCAACAGGAATCAATTCTGGACAGTATTGACTTACCTAATTCACAGTTTTTTCCTTCATATCCCCTTGGGCACCAGCACTCATAGGCATTGATTTCATCCTTGCACACACCTCCATTTAAGCAGGGATTTGACTCACACTGATCGCCATCTTTGAGATAGAAAGAGTAACATAATGAATTAGCAGAGAAACTGCCCACAGAACCCACTTCAACTCCTCAGACTCCCAAGTACAAAGAGGAAAGGAGCCTATATTCAGCATCAGGACAGAACTGGTGATTTGAAATATAAGCTAGTTGTCCTTCGACATTAATGATCTCAATATTTTTTGGAGTTTCTAGGAGAATTCCTTGAGGAATGAAGGGTAGCTTAGTATGGTGAGAAAAGCACTGTATTTGGACTGTACATATCCTGAGGATGAGAGTAGAATGTTAGAGGTAGGATACTTCAGCAAATGACTCTCTCTCAAGGGTAGCCACTCTTCTTACAAGTCCTCTGGTTTGCAAGGTTTTGTTTACATTTTAAAGGATACCCATGGAGATGAGTCCATGGAGAATCAAGATCTCTTCCATACACATGCATACATATCTAGGCCTCCTTCTAGTGTTCTGAGTCTGAGTCCAGTACTGCTTCTTTTATACAATGTTGCTTATCTTGTAGAGATTGTTCATTCACATACAGTACCTTTACTTAGATTTTCAAGTATTAGCCAAGTTGCTTGAGACTTAGGGTCTTGCCATTAATATAGAGATGTAGGTAGTGGGAAAGAGAAGGAAAAAAGAAGTTGATAGAGGACGAGTAATGATAAGGAATATGGTTTACTAGAACTTTTTTTTGTATTCTTCCACTAAAGTCTTTTTCTGATGCCTCATCCTAGCATGGAGATGATTAGTCCTGAGTCCTTGAAGACTAGGCTAGGGGAACACAATCTCTGGCAGCTGCTACTACTAAGCTAGGGTGTCTTTGGATTATATATATGTCTATCTAATAAGGAACTACCCTGGCTAGGGGCAGAGCAGTTAATCAGCATAGAGGTAGCTCCCTACTCTTCCATTCCTCAAAATTAAGAATCCTTACCCTTTCTCCCCTTCATTTCAGTCACAGAATATGTATTCCTACTATTAGGCAGGCTTACCCCTTTATGTATGCCCTCAATCTACTTTCCTCCCTACTTTCTCTAGGACACTGCTCTAGCACCCATCCCTCCTATGTACACATTGTCTTTTCCTTTCCACTGGCTCTTTCTTGTTGATCTATAAACATATGGTCCTTAATAAAAATCTTCCTCTGGTCTTTCTATTTTGTCTAACTACTGTCCCAACTCTTTTTTCCTATTTGCTGCTGAATGTTTATACTCATTGCCCTCAACTCCTCAAACCATTGCAGAGTGGCTGCTACTTTCACCCTTATTCTGAGTGGTCTCGTTAAGATCACCAATGATCTAATAGTTAAATCCTGTGGTCTTTGTTTGGCTCTGTCTTCCTTGATCTCTCTTCAGCACTTTGCACTGTTAACCATTCCTCCCACTGACTACTCTCTCCTCGCTTGGTCTCTGAAGGATCTCACTCTCAGTTCTCCATTTGCTTCTCCAACTACTTTTTTAAAATATCCTTCATTAGCTCCTTGTTTTCCATCTCAACTCCACAATATAGGTGGTCCTCAGAGGTTTACCATTAGCTCTCATTTCTCTCCACAGTCTCTCCTTTGACAATCTCAACTGCTCCCATGGCATTACCTACTGCCCCTTGGTTGGAAATTTCCAAACTTGTCTCTAGCCCTGCCATTTCTTCTGCACTCCAAATTCCTATAGCCTTCATGAAGGTATCTCAGCAACATCTCAAACTCTTTCTGTCCCAAACTAAACTCATTATCTTTCTTTCTAAACCTACTCTTCCTTTGGCCTCTACTAGTTTTGTATCTAGCACCACTATATGTGTAGTCTCCCATGGCCAAAACCTCGGGTTATCTTTGAGTCTTCCTTCACTGTCATTTTTTACTGGGTACTATACATTTCCTCTCCCTAATCCCAACCCCCAAGCACCTCTCTCCACTTTCTTGTTCCTGCTGCTGTCATTCTAGTATCCTAATCATGGCCTACCTGTACTATTGTCACTCTTTTACAGATCATAACTTTACTCCTGGAAGGGATCTTAGGACATCTTGTCCAACCTCCTCATTGTACAGATCATGAAACTGATTTCGATCTAGAGATGGAAAGGACCTGAGGATTCATCTCATCTAACCCCTTCACCATAGATGTGAAAGGACTTGCCCAGAACTTGTGACACATAGGATCATAGGTCTAGAGTTGAAAGGGACCTCAGACATCATCTCGTATAACCCTGTCATTTTACTGATGAGGACCCTGTGGCACAGATAGTCGAAGTGATTTGCCCAGGGTCTTCTTCTTCTAGTCTCCATTATATCACTGCCAGAATAGTTATTCTTTTGCATTGATTTGTTCATGTTAATCTGCTGAAAAATCTTCGATGGCTCCCTATTTTCTGCTAAGGAAGGTTCAAACTTGTGCCTGGCATTCAAGAACTTCTCTAGGCTGATATCATTCTGCCTTTCCCAGTCTACTTCATGTTGCATTCACCCTGTGCTCTTAACCCACACTTTGCTTTTTATCCTTGTGCCATTTTTCCCATATGGCTTCCAATGCTGTGCTGGTTGTACTGCTGTTGCCAAGTGACCTCCTCTGTTCCGAACACTTGCCCCATCTCTGTGATGCAACTCAAGGGCTATATTTTTTCCTCAAGGGAAAACTCCTCACCCCAATTATGTGAACGCATTCCCCTATGCTGCTTGTCCCAGCACGTTTGTCCAAATACTCTAATTTCTTTCTATTGCTTGAGAGCAACAACAAAAGATGGTAGCACTAGTTTATATTCTCGGCATTGTTGGGTACTTGTTTCCAAACAAACTCTGCTAGCACTTTCCATTATGGGCTAACTTCTGAATTATTGAGGATGTTGCAGTGAAGGCCTGGGCTGCAAGCCAGCTATGCAGCCACTCGTTGGCTAAAGCCGGGCCTGGCAGCCAGTGGCACTTCATCTTGTCTTCAGCCTTCCCTTAGGGGCTTCTTGGGGTTTGCTGGGGGGTTAGGCAGGGCTAAAGGTTAAGAGGGGTCAAAGAAGACAGGCTGGTAGCTCATGCCAAGTGAAACATTCATCTTTAGAGCTGCTAAGTTGGTCTTTACTGAAAACCGATGTTTGGCTAAACAGTCATAGAGTCAGAGATGGGCAGAGTGGGAAGGGACCTTGGAGATCAGCTTGTCCAGTCCCCTCAGTTTACAGAGAAGGAAAGTGAACTGCCAACCGGGCATAAGGGGCAGCTAATACATAATGGGAATAGGGACTAGATTTGTGTTTATGTTGATAAAGGGAACTCCCAGGGGAGGAAACACCCTCTATCACCTATTCCGAAACTTATAGTCTTGGCCAGTTGGCTGGGGGTACTGAGAGATTAAATGTTTTGCTTAGGATCAGTAGCTAGTATGTTTCAGAGGTGGTTCTCAAACCCAGTTCTTCCTGGCTCTGAGTCCATCTCTCTATGTTGCCTCTGTAATAGTAATAAGGATAGGGACTGAACCTATGTTTTCATTGGCTTAGGTGTAAAATATCCCTCCACAAATGGAGATAAGAAACTGTAGCTTAAAATTTTAGAGAGTTAGTTTACCTGGTGCCTTTGAGAGGTTGGTCATCCACCCAGTATGTGTCAGTGAGGAGAGCACTGGGCTTGGAGATGACAACACCTGAGTTCAAATTTAATCTCTGGCATTTAGTACTTGTGTGACCATGGACAACTCATCTTATCTTCTCTGATCTTTTAATTTCTTCATCTATCAGATGAGATAATGCCTGTAGTGCCTACCTCTCAGGTTTGTGGTAAAGCGCCAATGAAATATGTTTAGGTATGCTAGGCAAGCTACAAAGCACTATGCAAATGTCAACTATTGTTAAGTTCCAGGCCCATTTTACAGAAGATCGAACTGAGGCTGAAAAAAGGTTCAGTGACTTCTCCAAAGTCACTCAGCTGGTAAGTATCTGAGGCAGGACTCAAGGTCCCTGCCTGCCCAGGGTAATGCAAGATTACACTACTAATTAATTGGTAGTTGAACTGGAGCTAGACCCCTGGCTTTTCATCTTGTTATTGGTGACTCTATCTATTGCTCTGAAGCGAAGAGATCTTAAGTATACAGCTTAAAGTCCCACAATTCCTAGGTGTGTGCCTAAGGCGGGATTGAGGCTGGAGTCCTAGGACTTGGAGGCTTTGCATTTGAGTGAGGGCCTTGGCTTCCCTTGGTGGGAGTGAAAGAAAAGAGAAAGACCATACCCATATTGTGATAACTATAGTAATAGTAGCTGTCAAAATGCAAAGCAGTATCTAAACTGAACATTTTCATTTGCTAGTGATGTTTGTGCTATAATTTATCTCTCTTGACAGATTAAGTGACTTGCTCAGGTCATATAACTAGTAAATATCAGAGGCAACTTTTGAACTCAGGTCTTGCCAACTCCTAGGTCTAACGCCCTTTCCTCGACTCCACCTAGCGGCTGGGTTATAAAAGGGTTTGACCTGCTTCTCCAATGAAAACTTTCCAACATTCAGAATCAAGTTCTTCCCCCTTTTCTGCACTTCCTCTGGCTGCCTCCCAGACCTGGAATGCTTTCCCTCTTGAACTCAGCCTCCTGGCTTTCTTTAAGACCCAGCTAAAGTCCCACCTTCTAGTGCCTTCCCTGTATTTTCTATTTATCTCATCTTTAGCATCTTTGTACATAGTTTGTATACTTTTTCACGTTAGATTGTGAAGTCCTGAGATGGTGGTGGGGGGGAGTGGGGACTGCCTTTTGCCTTTCATTGCATCCTCAGGGCTTAGCATAGTACCTGGCCATAGTTTACTCCTTTTTCAGTCATGTCGGACCCTTTGTGACCCCATTTGGGGTTTTCTTGGCAAAAACATCGGAGTAGTTTGCCATTTCCTTTTCCAGCTCATTTTAAAGATGAGGAAACTTAGGTAAACTGAGGTAAGTGACTTGCCCAGTATCACACAGCTAGTAAGTATCTAAGGTCAGATTGGAACTCAGGTCTTCCTAACTCCAGGACTGGCACTCTATCCCCTGAGGCATCTAGCTGCCCACATAGTAGGCATTTAGTAAAAGCTCATTGATAGATTACTGTGCTGGCAAAAAGAACAAGGGGTTACATCATCTAGCTCATGATGCCCAACCTTTCCCCTGTCCCCCGCTGTTTACCCAGATTATAACAGTGCTCATGAGAGAAGGTGGCAAGGCTGGAGTTAAAAAAACATGGAACTTCAGACTTAGAAGTGCTGGGTGTGATGTCTAATTCCCTGGTTTTCTAGCTGTGTGACCCCACCTCTCTGAGTTCAGCTTCCAGGGGATTATAACATCTGCATTCTTGACCAGTATCAAGTGAGGTACCTTGTCCCAGTTCTCAGAAGACCTCCAGCAGAGGTAAGACCTCCCAGAAGGGCCTCACTCTCGAAACCTGGGTCATAGCATGAATGAGTTGATGGTTCAGCAACCCTTCTGACAGATAACATTTATATATGTCACATTTGTTTACAGTGAAATGAAATTGATACTTACCCACATATTGCTTCCAAAATTCAGTCTATGAAAAGAGAGCAATAGGAGAAAATGAATGGTGATGCTACTTATCTCTTTATATATTTAAAACAACTTTTACTAATGCCTTTAGTTTTTAAATTGCATTCAATTCTGATATATTCCTCAAATGGAATGGATCCCTCTCTTGTAATAAAGAAAATCATTTAAGCAAAAAGATTGCTGATACAGCGACCATGTCTAATAACATATGTAATTTTAACCTCAGGATTGGAGGTCAGGAAAATAAACTGAAGTCAGATTATACCAGATCTTGAGATCAGATCTTAAATTTAAACCTTTGAAATCATCAAATGCTACAAATCAAGGTTTGATTTGTTTTGTTGATTTTTTTAGACTCAAGAAAAGTGATGGAGAAAATGTTTCTAATGACATTAAATGTAAAAGTGTGCTGAGCATACATTTTTTTTTCAGAAAGTGGGTTGTTAAACATTTACCTAGTGAAGTAGATTTCACCATCTGCCTTTTAAAATCATGAATAGTGACTTTTAAAAAAATGATTTAAAATATAATCATCTGTCTTATATCCTAAGAAATCAATTAAATTCAAAATCCATCATATTCCATCATCTACATTGTCTGGGTATGTGGTTATTAAACTGTTCTTTTACCCTTCACTTGTATAGTTTTGTGCTTTCATCAACAGGGGTATTACTTTCTCTAACATAGATTGGAATCCCTTCCCTTAAGTTGTTTTTGTGAGTTGTTGTGATCCTACTCTTCCCCTCCAATCCTTCATTTGTGGGTCAACCACACAGCAAGGAGTCTCTTTCTCCATATTTTACTAGGCTGCTTCTTCTGAAGCCTTTCCACTTTACAGGGATCTGCCAGGGCTTGAATTCTACTGGCAGAGCCTTTGAGAACCTTGGAACAATTATACATCATGATGAAGAATGGAAAGAGGGTGTTAGTACGAAATACTTACTGTCTTTTCTGTGTTTTCAAAAACTTCTCGGGCCTCTTCAAAACTACATTTTTCTTCTCTGCATTCTCTTTCAAGGTTTCCTTGAACAAATTCTTCCAGTTTACCTGAATTATACCTCTTTGGTCGACTAAGAATCTTGGAGGCATTTTTGTGGTCAAGAAAAACTGAAATTAAAGTCAATAAACATACTATAAGCATAAGGTCAGGAAAGACTGGTCCAAAGAAAGATTTTATTTTCAGTCTAGATGAGCCCCAACGTAATTTGCCATTAGAGCTCAGGATGAGAGTCTTCCCATGAGAAACTTATAGACCTATTTTTGGGAATTTAAATTTAATTTTTCTTTTAACCAGGGCCTTTATGGTACTAAAAGACCACTAGGCTTTCTTTTTTAACCTGAGGTTAAAAAGAAATCCTTAAATTAGAACTCATCAGATCCTTGCTAATCACCTTGAGACAATCCAGTGAGTTGCAGTCAGTCACTGTGCCAACACCGAGGATGCAAAGAAAGGCAAAAGATGATACTTTTGCTCCAGGATCGTATAGCCTAATAGGGGAGACAATGTGCAGAAAACCGTGTACAGACAGGCTATCTACAGGATAAATAGGAAAATATTCAAAAAGAGGGAAGGCATTAGAATTAAGGGAGATTGCGAAAGATTTCTTATAGAAAGTGGGACTTTGGCTGAGACTTGAAGGATGCCAGGAGACAGAGATGAGGAGAGAGAATATTCCAGGCCTGTCTAATGAAAATCCTGAGTCTACAGATGGGGCATATTGTTTAAACATCAGAAAGGAAGACAATGCCATTGGAAAGAAGTGTATATGGGAGGTAGAAGGTGTTAGAAGGCTGGAAAGGATAAGGGGGAATGCCAAGTTCCAAAGGGCTTTGAATGCCATCGAGATTTCTTTATATTTGATCCCAGAGGTGATAGGGAGAGCCACTGGAGTATTGGGTGGGTGGGCAACATGGTCAGACCTGGGATTTCAGATCACTTTATCCTTTCAGAAAGCAGTAGCCCAAATGGTTTAGCCACACAGTCTTGATGTTTGAGGTCTTAGGCATGAAATCCACCAAAGGACTGAGTAGGAAAAGCTGTGTATAATAATCTCAGCAACAGCTGATCCTTGATATCACCAGTTTCCATTCCTATTCTTTTGGGCAGGCCAATGTCAGAGGTTGTGGGATCCTGACTGTTGATTGTTGTGATTAGGCTTACTATACTCTATTGATTTCAATATTCTGATTTGATGCAGCAATATTTAAATTAATATTCACAGAAATATAAATTTAATCAATATTAAAGACTGACCATATTGGGTTGACTCTTCAGGAGCTTAAGCATTTGTAATGCTTGTATTAACAAGCAGGCCAGAGAGAGAACTGGATTGAATCTGAGCACCTTCATGGAGGCAAGATGGAACTTAAATACAGAAAAGACTGTAGGAGGGATCTGGGGGTGATCTGGTAGTCTAGGTGATGGTGACCCTCTTAGGGAGGGTCTTGAGGAGAAGTCCAAGGAAGATCTTAATGGGACTGGGGTGACTGTTCAAGAGTTGGAAACAACTGCAGGCAATCAGGAGATATCCGACAATGGACAGCTTGGGTGGGAAGCAGGTGGGGCAATCCAGAGATAACAGATAATGGAAGGCCATGTTAGGTTCAGAGCAACAGATTTGCGTATGAAAGGCCAGACAAGTGGGAAGATTCAAGGAGAATTCAGGGAGGTTCCCAGAGTCTGAACCCCATCACTATCACCTTGAGCATGATTTGCCTCTACAAAGTCCTTAGCAACTGGCCTACTCTTGAAACCCTCCAGTAACAGGGGAATTCTTTGCCTCACAAAATTTTTGTTGTTCAGTCATCTCAGTTGTGTTTGACTCTTTGTGACCCCATTTGGGGTTTTCTTGGCAAGGATACTGGTTTGCTATTTCCTTCTTCAGCCCATTTTACAGATGAGGAAACTGAGGCAAACAGGGTGAAGTGGCTTGCCCAGGATCACACAGCTAGGAAGGGTCTGAGGCTGGATTTGAATTCTCAGAGTAAAGTCTTCCTGATTCTAGACCTGGTGCTCTATTCCCTATGCCACTTAGCTACCCTATCTCAAGAATATATATTCTACTTTTAATGGCTCTCTAAGGTATTTCATTGACATACTAGACCAAAATCCACTTCCCTAGAATTTCCACCCCTTTGCCCTACTTCTGCCTCTGTGGCCAACCATAATAAGTGTAATAATATCTTCATTAATAAATGTAATTCCTTGTAAGACAATCCTCAGCTCTTTAATTATAATTATTGTGACTCTTGGGGAAGCTAGATATCACTACAATAGATAGAGCACCAGGCCTGGAATCAGGAAGGCCTGAGTTCAAATTTAACTTCAGACAATGACTAGCTGTGTGACCCTAAGCAAGTCACTTCACCCTGTTTGCCTCAGTTTCTTCATCTGTAAAATCAACTGGAGAAGGAAATAGCAAACCACTCCAGTATCTTTGCCAAGAAAACCTCACATGGAGTCACAAAGAGTCAGACACCACTGAAAAATGACTAAACAACAACCATGACTCTTAGTTTACTTTTCTCTACACTAAAAACCCACAGTTTTATTGACTCCCATCATCTCTTCTTCCTTCTTTTCTACTCATTTTGTTGATCCTTGGAAATTACCATTTTCCTGAAATTTTGCCCCTAAGATTACCTACTAAATAGGATGCCATTTCCTCCTATTCTTGATCTCTCTACAACTTTTTATACTGTTAACCACTTCTTTCTTCCTGCTGTCCCTTGGGTTTTATGACACTACTTCTTTTTTTCTGGTTCTTCTCCTATTTCTCTGTCCCTTCCTTCTCGACCTCCTTTCCTGGATTATCAACCACGTCCCATCTCCCATGGTCCCTGTCCCCGGCTGGGTTCCCTCCTTCCCCTTCATCATCATCATCATCTTCTTCTTCTTTGTTGTCATCATCACCATTGTCATCCTCCTCTTTCTCCTCCCTCCCATTAGCTCAGTAATCTTTTTTATTAAGGTGACTTCCAAAGTTCCATATCCAGCCCTAATCTCTCTCCTCATCACCTATTTGTCATCACCAGCTAACTACTAGAAATTTCCATCTGAAGACCCTATGGGCATCTCACACTCAGCCCAACTAAAATGTAACTCATCATTTCCCCCTTAAATCTGCCTCTTGTCCAAATACTGCCATTTCTGTTAAGGGTACCATAGTCCTTCCAGACACCATCCTCAAGTCTTGGTTCTCTCTTATCCTTTCCCAGTTAGTTACAAAGTATTCTCACTTTGACCTTCACAACATCTTTCTCATTCATTCCTTTCTATTCAGCCTAGATTTGTTCTTCTTCAGTTTTAAACCAGAATAATGCATTACCCTTCTATGTGGGCTTCCCTTTTCACCCTTTCCTTTTGCCTGATCATCCTCTTGCATAGCTACTCAAATCATCTTTATAAGCTCCAAGTCTGAATATGCTGCTCCCATGCTCAAACATCTTTAGTGGCTCCCTCTTTTCTCTAGGGTAAAATACAAATTCTTCAGCAGAATACTTAATGCCCTCCATGGAGAGTCCAGCCTATTGTTGCAGACTTCCTATTTTTCCCTTTATTGAACTCTTTGATCCAGTCCCACTTGCTAACATCCACTAAGTTGGCATTGTATCTCCACCTCCAAACTAAACCTCACAGTCTGTGACTTAAGGAGAATCACATATAAAAATAAAAGACATACATAGAATAAAAGAGGCTGAAAAAATGAGCACTCATCAGGTAAGTCTATTGTCCCCAAGCTTCACGTCTTGGCATTGGCTAGCCCAGAAGCCTGGAAAGCATTTCCTCCTAATCTCTACTTTTTAGCCTCCCTAGCTTCCTTTAGTCTTCCACTCAGATCCCCCCCCCCACAGGAAACCTTCCTGACTCCCCCTGTCATTAGTACTCTCTCTTTTCTCAAACTATCCTGAACTTACTAATATGTGGCCAAGTAGTATCCCTTGGTAGTATATAAGCCCCTTGAAGGCAAAGATTGGTTTTCATCTTGTCTTTTTGTCTCTAGTGCCTGGTGGGAAAGAGTGAGGGCTTAGAATCAGAAGACTTGCCTCCCTCACCTGTTGTGTGTGGTGGCAATAATGTTATTCAAGACACTTCCCCTCTCTGGGCCTCAGTTTCCACATCTATAAAATGAGGGGCTTGAACCAGATGACCTATAAGGTTTTCTCTAGTACTAAGTTGCTGAAATGAAATGGATGCTTAATAATTGCTTTTTGAATGGAATTGACTCCAAGCCTGTAACCCTTTCCACCAACTGAATAATATGGCCTCCATTCTCCTTATAGCCTTGATCACCCTCCCCTGGATGTACTCTAGCTTGTCAATATCCTGGTGAAAATATGCTCCAACTCCTAAGCAAGTTCTCAGTCTTGCTTCCCTCCCCTAGAGATCTCTATTGAGTACAAAGAGTCCTAAAATATCAACTCCAAGAGCTTAGAGACAGATAAAAGCCCTTCCTTTCTAACTGTGACAGTGGCAATAGGCTTTGCTGATAAATCTCAATGTTCTAATGAAAAGTTAAATGGCTACATTGCAACCTGCAAACTTCAAGTGAAAGAGATAGATCCTTAAAATAGTAGCAGGCAATTAAACTTTGTGGAGCTGTTCACCTTTCAAGTACCTTGGATAACTTTGAAAGGTGAAGAGGTTTGTCTGTAAACAGTGGACAAGCAAGTTGGCATGGTGGTTCTGACTTTACCTGGCTGGAAAGGGCAGTATAGAACAAACACCATGGCCTAGTAGTAGATAGCTTGCTGGACTTGGAGTCAGGAAGAATTGGGTTCCAATCCTACTTCTGGCACTTACTAGCTATGGGATCTTGAGCGAGTGTTTCTACCTCTGACCCTTGGTTTTCTCATTTGTTAGGCTCAATTCAATTTGCCATGCATTTGTCAAATTGTCTATAATGTACTAGGTGCTTTGCTAGGCACTGAGGATACAAAGACAAAAACACAATGGCCTCTGCTGTCAGGGAGCTTACAATCTACTGGGGGGAAACAGCTTGTATTCAGATAAATAAAGCAAAATAAATCCATGGTGGGAAGCGGGGCTGCATTGGAGAAGGAAGTGGAAAACCACTACCTTTGCAAAACAAAACAAACAAAAACAGCCCAAATGAGGTCACAAAGAGTCAGACTCACTGGAAAACTAGGCAACAACAAAAAGATCCTTTTCTATTCAGGAGACAACAGATTTAAAGTTGTATCATAAGCTCCTAAAGATGGGCAGGGACTGTCTTTTGCCTCTTTTTGTATCCCTAGAGCTTAGCACAGTGCCTGGCATATAGCAGGTGATTAATACTTGTTTATTGAATTTAATTATCGAAGGTAAAGGGCATCTTGTTTCCAAGGCCTAAGCTTAACCAAAAGAGAGAGTCTGCAGGGGCCTCATGGAAAGAGTATTAGACTTAAAGTCTGAAGTCCTAAGGCAAATCTCAGAATGCTTTAACATATGAGCTGAAAGAAGTCTTAGAGATCACCTTGTCTAATCTCCTTATTTGACAAAGGTAGAAACTGAGGCTCAGAGAGGCAATGGGAGTTACCTAAGGTTATACAAGAAGGCAGGGACAAAGTTAGGTCTTGACCCCAAGAATTCTGACTTCCAATCTAATATACTTTCCACTTATACCCTGACCCCTCCCTACTTGGACCTTAGTTTCTAACTCTGTCACTTAAGAAAATTTGGCAAGATGATTTAAAGGTCAGCTCTAATTTAAACAATCCATGAAGCTTGTAGCATCTAAGAAAATCATGAAATTTTCTAGATGATCAGAATTGATATAAATGAATAAATAACAGAGCCCTGACAAAAAGAGAAGTTAGAACCCTACAAAGCCATGTAGGATTTTTTATGCCATTGGCTGACTCTGGTATCCTGACCAGAGAGCAGGAAGTACCCCTAGCTGTTCATTTATACCTGTGGCCAAAAGAAATTGAACAAGACACTAACCTGTGCCTTCAGCACCAAAAAGATATCCTGAACAGCAAATGATCAGGAGGAGCGGTAAGTCAGTCATGTTCAGACGGGAGCGCACAACCTTTGCTTGTTGATTGTGCAAGGAGGGAAGTTGAAAGACGGTTCCAAAGTGCAGATGAAGATGTATTTGCTTCTGGTAAATAGTTAAAACTGCTGGATCCTGGGATTTGGCCCCTAGCCTGTTAAGGTAGAGGAAGAAGGATGGCCAGTGGCCATCATGGACTTATTGGCTTTGCCACCATTCTTTGGGGAACATCAAGGAAATGTGGGGATTGTAGAGCCGAGGAGGAAGCATCATGGGTTATTAGGCTCCATCTTTCTACAAGTTTCCCCCCTGACCCCTCCCACAACCCCAAGCCATCTCCTAGCTAATCATTTAACTGGAGGTATGATCTGGGGTGTTCTGGAAACCACATTGCAGTGCCTGGGATTTCATCAATAGCGACTCATTCTTTGTGCTCAGCATTATCCTCTTCTTGTAAAGGCTCCCACATTTGACATAATTTTCCTGTGTTAAGTACTTTCCTTTTCTCCCCCTTTAAATAGTATTTTCCCCCAATTATATATCAAGAAAATTTTTGGCATTCATTGTTCCAAGACTTTGGGTTCCAAATTTTTCTCCCTCCTCTTCCCTCTTCTGAAAATGGTGGGCAGTTAGAAATAGTTTATACATGTGCTGTCATATGAAACATATTTCCATATTTGTCATGGTTGTGGAAGAAGAAACAGATCAAAAGGGGGAAAAAACCATGAGAAAGGATGAAGGGACAAAAACTGAGTACTTTCTGATCCATTATCTACCTGGCTTTTACCACTCCCCTGTGAGGTGAGTTAGGTGACCCACACGTTATTTTGTCCAACCCCTTCTCTTTACTTAAGGGGGAACGAAGGCCAGAAACAGCAAAGAACTTGCTCAATATCACACAGCTTGTCAGTGGAAGAGCCAGGTTTCAGGTCTATCAGACAAATATGCTATTCTACTATAGTCTGAAGCCTTCCAGAAAGAGATGACTATCCCCATCTGACAGATGAGGAGACTGAGGCTTGGGAAAGTTGAAGTTGCCCAGGGTCAGATAGCTGGCAGATGCCACTCTGATGGGGCAGTGTGATGACAGCCTCAGTTCCACCCTTCCTTCCTGCCCCCCAAACATTTTTTTTACAATCCAAACATATGACCTTGGAAAGTCCTTTCTAGCTTTAAATGACGATGACAAAGTATAAATTTGGACTCTGAGGACCTGGGTTCAGATCTCGCTTTGACTTGTGTAACCTTGGGCAATGCATTTCAATTCTGTGGGCCTCAATTTCCTTCTCTGTCAGATGAGGATATTGGATTAGAAGACCTCAAAGTTATCTTCCTTTGAGTTTTAAATCTGAAATCCTGTGATAGTCAATGAATTATTAGTTGCTTTGGTGGATCAATGGTCTCCTCAGTGGGGAGGAACAACTTCAACTGATGCCAAGTCCCCTGAACTCCAGTGACTAGATCCAGGGCACCTTCTGTGGTGCCCATGCTCAAGGAGGTGGAAGGGGAAATGCCTGGCTTGTGGCTAGCAGGGTCCCCATCACTAAGTGTACAGGCAAACCTTCCCATTGGTTCAGCGGCGTATTTGCTCACTGCTTAAGGCTGGGCCAACTGAGCTGTTTCTCAAGTGTGCTGAGAGATACCCCATGTTCCCCTGCCTCCAAGTAAAGCAGCAGAGTTTGCTGAGAAAGGCCAATGTACCGGAAGAGATTGAAAAGTGGATAGAATGTGCCAACACAAACAGCACCAATAAGATATGACTTGAATTTGTTTAATAGCATTGCACGCCCCCTCCATACAAATCAAGTAGCTGGTATTTATTAAGCACCTACTATGTGCAAGGCACTTTCCTATATGTTGGGAATACAAAGTGAAAATAGTCCTTGCCCTTAAGGATCTTGCAGTCTAGTCAGGGGAGACAGCATGCATGTGTGTGTGTGTGTGTATGTATGTATGTATACATCTCTGTCTATATACATATGTGGCACAATGTGTGCTGGATCTGAAGTCATCTTCATCAGCTCAAATCTGGCTTTAGATACTTCCTAGCTATGTGATCCTGGGCAAGTCACTTAACCCTGTTTACCTCAGTTTCCTCATCTGTAAAATGAGCTGGAGAAGGAAATGACAGACTATTTGAGTATCTTTGCCAAGAAAACCCCAAATGGGGTCATGAAAAGTTGGACACAACTGAAAAATGAGAAAAATAAACAGCAACAATGACATATACGCATGTGTGTATGTGTATATATGTGTGCAATCCACAAAATAGATACAAGGTAATTTGGCAGCAAGAGGCATTAGCAGCTGTGGAGATCAAGAAGCCTCATATAGAAAATGGCTTTTCAGCTGATTTTTGAAAAAAAAATGAAGAATTTTAAAGGGGTTGAAGAATAAAAACATATTCTAAGCTATGACCAGTGCAAAGGCAGGGAGATGGGAGATGTGGTGTCATGTAGGAGGGACAGCAATGGAGTATTTTATATGTAGAGGGGACTACAGTGCAATAATTCTAAGAAGGTCGGTTAGGGCCAAGTCGTTATGGGATTTAAATGCCTAACAGAGGAGCATGCATTTGATCCTAGAGATAATTGGGAGCCACTGAAGCTTAGTGAGAAGGGGAGTTACATGATTGGATCTGAGCCTTAGGAAAATCAATTTGGCAGCTGTTTTAAGGATAGATTAGAAAGGAGAGAGATTGAAGCAGAGAGAGCCAATGATATTAGGGACATAATCTACTACATGTGTTTGACATTTTCCCTAGTGGTAGTTCTGATTAGAGCTCTGTGGTGCAGTATATGGCAGCAAAGTATAATAGAAATAACACTGTACAAGATTTTAGTCCAGTGCTAGCTATATCAACTTGGGCAAGTCATTTCCTCTGCAACAAAAGGTGGTTGGAAGATGAACTATCTCTCGTAATATTTGTAGCTGGAAGAGACTTTGGAGTTCATCCAATGTAACACCCTCATTTATCAGAGGCTAAAATTAAGGCTTAGGGAGGTAAAAGAGCTTTCCCAAGATCATGAGCTGGGATTTGAACTCATGTCCTTGGTCTCAAAATCCAATGAGCTTTTTGTTAACTGCTCCCTTTCTCTCTCTCTCTCTCTCTCTCTCTCTCTCTCTCTCTCTCTCTCTCTCTCTCTCTCTCTCTCTCTCTCTCTCTCCTCCATCTCTCACTCCCTCTCACATGCACACACGCTCGCACATGCACATGCACATATACATATACATTGCTTCTTAATAGATGTTTTCTAAGATTCCCTTCTGGTTTTCAATGACTATGGCACTAAGAACCAGCACAAAAAACACCAATTGAAAATATACCAGTTGACTACAGTGGGACCAAGTATTTTAGTGGCCCCACAGCTTCATGGGGGAGGATTCTATTTGTGGGTGAAAAACATACATTTAGGGTCATCTAATTTTATGTGACTCTTATCCATCCTATATTGGTATTCTTTTTTCTTTTTGGAAGCTATGTTAGTAAGAATGTTCCTCACCAGGAACTGTTCTCACTGATGAAATAACAGGTTCCATTTATAAAAGAAATATTGGGGGAAATAAGAAGATCAAAGAAGGCATAGGGTCATTGTGCTGTTTAGGCTGGATGAGTTCAATAAAATACAAGCTCTTTGAGAACAAGAACTGTGTTTATTTCTGAATCCCCAGTGCCTAGTACAGTACCTGGCATATATTCAAATAGAGCAGTTCTCACTAGTGTGTGTATTCTCTCCACTGATGCAGATTGCAAACCTGTGTTCCTGCCTATCTTGAATGGCTCTTGACCATATCCTCCCATGAGTTTGTCACCCAGGACCCACCTTGTGTACTGGGGTCGGGGACATGGCCTTCTTTACTTTCTTCTGACGTCACGATGATATTAGTGGAGCACGTGAGTTGTCCATCAGTTGTCTTTTGCTCTCATCACTTGGAAGGCTTATCTTTTTCAGTTTCTTCAATAACCTACTTTACTCTGGTTAACCTACTACTCTGGTAGTTCCTTATTTGCTGTGTGGTAGACCACTTACACTCACCATTTGTTTCTCCTTGCCCTCTGAGTGATACTTATTTTAAGTTCTTCAGAGACTGTAGTGTTATTGAGGAAATCCAACACAGAATTCAAGTTGAAAAGGCATTTTCAAAATCTCTTTATGCAGATGACATTGTCATACTGAGCTTCAAAGGATAGCAGAGCCTCCTGGGAGGAATCTACAATTACTGAAAGGAGTTTGACCTAACCATCCATACAGGAAAAATCAAGTGGATGAATAATGCTTACTGTACAACACAGTTAGATGGACAACCTATAGGGCTCATTCAGCCATGTATGTGTGTATGTATGTTGTATGTATGTGTTTGTGTATGTATGTTTTTGCGGGTACCTTGAACAGACATTGAAGATGGACAATGAGTTGGGCCCAAATTAAACAGAATGGAGTGAAAGGATAATTGTGCAATTACTCTAATGACCCCAAACTTCTTCTAGAAACAAAGGCCCGTTTTTTTTAACACCAGTATTTTATGGGTGATTTTGTATGCCTGAAAGTCATAGAATGCTATAGTCTGACACATGGTAGGTACTTAATAAATGATCATTTCATTAAATTGAAATGAATTGAATGACAACACACAACAAAGAGAAGGCAGAACCGTTAGACTCTTAATTTGCTTCTATTTTCTCTGAGGAGGAGAATTGTTTTTGAACTGGAAGGAGAAATTAAAAGTCACAGGACCTCAGAGTTGGAAGAGAAATCAGAGGTCATTTAGTCCAATCCACACCTAACAGAAGGTCATCCGGACTCTATTTAAAGACCTTTAGTGAAGGTCTTTGACCTCCTGAGGCAGCCCATCTTCCTTTGGCACAAATATAATGGCTCAGAAGTTTATTTTTTCCCACCGGGAATTAAGCCTACATCTGCCTGTCTTCAACTTTCACTCTCTGTTCTTGTTCTTCCCTCTGATGCTGGGGTGGGGAACTGTGGACTTGAGGACATATGTGGCCCTCTAGGTCCTCAAGTGCAGCCCTTTGACTGAATCCAAATTTGGTTGACACTTGAGGATCACATGCGACCTCGAGCCCACAGGTTCCCCAGCCTTGCTCTGGGCCAAACAGGATTGGTCTGTTCCCTCTTCCTCAGTAAATCTCCTCCAATACTTGAAGAGGGCTGCCATACCCCTCCTAAGCCTTCTCTTCTCCAGAGTAAATATCTCCAGATCCTTCAGAACCAAGAGTAATGGATGAAAGCTGCAGCATGAATCTTGACATCTGGAAAGACCTCCTCAAAATTACAGCTGTTCCTAAGTAGAATGCGTTCACTTGAAAAGTTGGAGACAGTCACAGAAAGGTTGGGTGGCTGCTTGTGTGAGATGTTACAGAGGGGATTCTTGCTCAGATAGGGGCTGGACTAGATGCCCTCTGATGGATCTTTCTGATTCTGTGGTTTTTATGAATACCAAAAACATAAATTATACTTTTATGTACTGTAGGTACATCTTTTTTTGAACAGAAGTGTGGTCTTTGTGGTAAAATCATCTTTGCTCTTAGTTCAGCCTGCTAAGGATGGCTACCAGTTTGGAGCAAATTTGTATTTTTTTATTACTTGCCAGCACAGAATCCACAGGTCAAGATGGAATTTCCTGTGGATGCAAGGTCTTTGAAATGCGCCTGTTTGTGGATGAGATTTTATTGTGGACATAAGGCTCCAGGACTTACAGAGCCTCTTGCAAGAGATCTGTGATCACTCAGAACAGTCTGGCCTATCCATCCACGTACAAAAGACCAAATGGTTGCAGAATGTCCTCTACCCATATTTTACCATGCATTTGAATGAACATCATATAAAGCAGGAATTCTTCACCTAGGATCTATGAACTTTAAAATATATATTAATATATGACTTTAAAAATGTGAACTAAACTGTGAGCTAAAACTGCAAACTAAAAAAATATATTTTGAAAATTGCATTTCATTTTAATTGGTTTCCTTTGTAATGATTTCTATTTTATTTTATGCATTTAAAATCACATTTCTGAGTAGGAGTTCATAGACTTGGACAGTTGGCCAAAGAGGTTCGGGCCACACCAAAAAGACAAAAACCCTTGTTCTATAGCCTATCCAGCAGTATATATATCTGGGACAGAAAATGCAGGACAATGAGCTAGGCCTAGAGCTGAACAGGAGGTGAAAAGAAGGGCACATTGCTTTCAGAAAATCAAAAAATATTTTAATTGACCCTAAGTTTCCCATGACAGCAAAGGGTCAAGATTACTGAAATGACTCAGTTGAAAAACATCTTTCCTGGTGTTGTGGTAAGGCATAAAGACTTCTAAAGAACTGGAGATGAGCATCATACAGAGTGCAATAGAAAGATCCATGATGGATGTGAGCTTAAAACTTAGAACTAATGAAGAACTACAAAGAACTGGTAGTGAAGGATGTCAGAAAGAGAAGATGACTTGGTAATCATTTGGTAAGAGTGAGGGATGACAGGTGCAGCACTGATGATACAGTCAGCAGAAAGTGAGGAAGGCCTCCAACCCACTGGGTAGACAAGCATTGCCCAGGATGGGCAGGTATGGAGGGAACTCCTGAGTCGAGGAGCTCACAGATCCATTTGAATTTGGGTTAAGTACTTGTCAGAGTTCTTTTTGCAGTAAGACATGTTTTGGCTGCTGGACTTCCATGCCAGTCCTGAGCTGGTGGTTGAGAAAAAGACAACGAGTGAGTATGAAGGGGGAAACTGACACCTGGAACTTGGAAAAGATAATGCAGAAAAGTAGCAAAGGTACAATCCAGGGGAATTATCCCTGCTCCAAGATGCTAGCTTTTTCCAGGAAAGATTCCTGGGCTGTCTAGCTTCTAGCTACCTTTTCTCTGTCTACTCACTCGTTGGACAACTCTAATTATCTGGACATTTATAATCTAGATCTGCATCTCTGGAACGAGCCCATTGGTTTTGGTTCCAAAGAATGCTTTGTCCTCCCTTGCAGCATTCTCCTCTGACTGGTGAACTGGAGCCACTTTCATCCCTGTGGCCTTCCCCTATGACTAATGAGTTCTTTTCTGAAATCTCCATTTGAAGGAGTACCCCAAGTCCAGCCACAGCTCAGGCCCTTACTTTCCTGACTTTTCCACTTTCTTCCCATCCCCCTCTTTTCAAGTCCCTTTTATATGTTATCTTCCTCCTTAGATTGTAAGCTCCTTGGTGGCAGGAATGTCTTTTGTCTCTTTTTGTAACCCTGGTACCTAGCACAGTGCTGGGCACACAGTAGGTGTTTATCGTTTATTGATTGATTATAGTAACAGACCCCAGAACAGTAACACATACTTTAGCTTTATTTTTATATGGGAAGGTTTGCCCTGGTGAAGATGTGACTCAGAGAGGGGTACGATAGCTGCCATCAAGCATTTGAAAGTCTGTCACGTGGTAGACATGCTCCAGAGAGAGGCCAATTTAGGCTTGGCACTAGAAAAAAAACTTCCAAATTTGAGAGCTATGCCAAAGTGGGACTAGCTGCTTCAGGAGGCAGTAGGTTACTTCTCATTATAAGGCTTCAGGCAGGGCTTTGAGAGACCTCCATTGGGGAGTTTGTAAAAGGGATTTTTGCTCAGACAGATAGGTTAGAGTAGGTACCTTCTGAGGTCCCTTCCAACTCTCAGATTGTGTGGTCCTCTGAAAGTCCTAAAGTATTCAGTATAGCATTACTGAGATATCTTATAGCCTCCTCACAGTACAACAGCTAGGAACCTCCTTTGATGAAAATGGTCATTCTAGTCATATAAACGTTCTTTGGGGCTTAAAGCTGGAAAAGATGTTTGTTGGCCGTTATCATGAAGAAAAATATTGACTGTCTAGTTTGTCCTTGGCTCTCTGCCTGTTGGGGGATATCATGGGAAATGAATAAGTGTTTATATAGTGCCTACGATGAGCGAGGCATTGTGATAAGCACTTTTGTGAATATTTTCTCATTTGATCCTCACAACCCTGGAGAGTAGATGCTATTATCTCCATTTTACAGCTGAGGAAATTGAGGCAAATAGAGGTTAAGTGACTTGCCCAGGATTATATAGCTTGTGTCTAAGGCCATATTTAAATTTAGGTCTTCCTTACTCCAGGGCCAGTGTTCCATCCACTGCACCACCACTTGTCCCATATTTATCTCCATTGTCTATTTTTGAGGAAAACAAGATCTGTAACTAGAGTGAAGCAACTGGGCCATTACGCCCACCTATACCATTCAGTGACCTTGATAGCAGTGGTCTCCTGGTATCCTGGGATGTCTCCCACCTCCTAATCCCAGTAAAACTGAATTTATCCTAAAAAGTTGATTTGAGGGTACGTTTTATGACATTTACTCTGGGTACATTTTGTGCCGCATGCCCTGGGCAGAAAGCTCACAGGGTACTGCTCTATTCAAAATGGTCTATTTCAATATCACAATGCATTTTCCTCCAGTAGACATGGCCTCAATGAAGATTTATTGAAGTAGCTGTCAGGTGAACAAAATAGAGAACCAGTCCCAAATTCCTATAAAGACATCCCTTTGTCTTCTAGAGTATGACAGGGCTAACTATCGCAAAATCTGGAATCTGCTTTTTCACTCTGTCTGTCTTGCCAAGAGAGCTTGAACCTTTGCCTTGCTGCCCCCTGCAGGTCTGTATTCAGTGCCAAGATTTCAGAATGGCTGTTATACCTCACCTTAGGAAGTTCTCAGACATCGTTTGTGTTCTCATTAGATCAGAGCTTTAGAGCTGAAAGGGATCTTAGCAGTCATCAGGTCCAAACCTTTCATTTTACAGAGAAGGAAACTGAGGATCAGTGAAGTGAAGGAATTTTCTTGAGATCAGTTTGTTTTCCAGTCATGTCTGACTCTTGGTGACCTTATTTGGAGTTTTCTTAGCAAAGATACTAGAGGAGTTTGTCATTTCTTTCTCCAGTTCATTTAACAGATGTGGAAACTGAGCCAAACAGGGTGAAGTGACCTGCCCAGGGTCACACTGCTAGTAAGTCTGAGGCCAGATTTGAAGTCAGGAAGATGAGTCTTCCTGACCCCAGGCCTGACACTCTATCTACTGTACCACACAGAGGTCATAAATAGAAGAGCGCAGATTTGAACCTAGGTCCTTTGGCTCCATATTCAAGATTCAGTATTTCTCTGCTACCCCTCACTTCACTGTACCACACTGTCATTTTCCACAAGTTGCTTTTAGAATTACATGGCACTGGTACAGTATTGAATGTCATTATGTCATATAATGCAGAATCATATTAAACTTGCAGTCCACTAAACCCCTCAGATCTTTTAATATGAACTGCTGACTAGCCACATGCTCTATAGCTTTTATTTGTGTGATTGATTTTTTTTACCCTAAGTATAGAATTTATCCTGATTAAATTCCACATTTTCAGACTGAGCCCACATACTCTGTTCTCCATCCAAACTGGTCTATTATTGGTTCCCTTTATATCCTTCAGTGCCTTTGTTTAAAGAGTCCCTTATGCCTAATATATGCCCGGCTCACACCATCCAACTCCTGAAATCTATCCATCACTCAGGATGTAGAAGGAAATGTAACTTTTGGACTTGGTTCATGTAGGAATTTGTTTTGCTTATTTGTTACAGATATTGATTTTGATTTTCTTTTCTTTTCCTATTTGGGAGTGAATGGAAGGAGAGATGTGTAGGGATAGTGTAGACAACAAAAAAGAAAGAAAGAAAAGGGAGCCATTGAAGCATATTTAAAGAAAATAGAAGGAAGGTCAGGAAGAAACACAGACAAACAGGACAGTTTTGAAAGTCACATGTTACACTTATAGTTAAAAGGAAAAGCAAGCTATATATAACAGACTCAGTTTCATATATAATCCCCTTTTTGTATTCTATTATATATATGTACATATATATATAAATACTCATTTTATTTAGTTTTTATAAAGTTAGAAGAAGAAAAAAAGAAACTATACCCATCTCTTAAGGTCTAACTCAAATACCACCTGTTCCACAAAGCCTTCTTTGATGTCATCAGTCAGTAACAACTTTTCTCTTCACACAGCATTTTGTTGATACCACTTTCATGGACTTAATCACAATTGCTATATAGCTGAGCATCATGTACTCCCAAAGCCTTTGAAGAATAAAAATAGTGGCTTGCCCAAAATACAGTGGAAAGATGCATGGTGGGTATAAGGAAGGAGGCCAAAGCATAACTCAGGTATAACATATGCCAACAGTGACTCATGTGGAAGTAATGATATAGAGGAAATAATTCAAGAAATGTAAAATTGGAGAAAGACATGGAGGTCATGGATGTAGAGTAAGAGGTAACTGATGGCTAATTCTGACAAGCATGGAATGTTGACTGTTGGGCTTTTTTTTCAAAGCCGTTATGTTTTTATTAATGGAATCCACCCTACTCAAGGGAGATGAAGTCTCATGGGCTTGTAAGTGATGGGGAATTTGCTCAGGCTGTGTCCATTCCTCTTGGCCTTACTTTCCACATGGCAGAAGGTCTTGCTTTTATCAGTCCTCCTCCCCCATTCTGCCTACTACTCCTGGAAGGATAATTCTGTCCAGGAGTGGCTCTTCATTTCCCTTGGGATTTTCTATGGCAGTAGTGGTGGGATAGATATCTCCTTCATTTTTTTGCTTAGGTGTGCCAGGGTTGACACCATTGCTATCAACTGCCATCATAGGAGCTGTCCAGTGAATGAGCCAGATTAACAGGACAGTAAATGAATTTCCTGAAGTCCCTTGCCTACTGCGGCTCCATTTTCACTATATTGGCTGCTCTTTGAGAAACATACTAATGAAATTTAAAAAAAAATATCTAGAAGAAGGCATACAGAGTAATGAGTAATTCTCTGTGGAGGATTCAAGGGAAATCATAGATAAGAGTAACACGAGGTAGGGACAGGTTGCATTTGGCACCCATGGAATGCTGTTGTGTTTGTCTTTTGTTTTCAAAGAAGACCATGCCATATAATGAGCAAATGAAAGAAAATTACTAAAACACTCTGGGAGGGAAAGACACAGAGTTACTACTGATAATCACTCTAAGCCAGTCATTAAGTGGAGCTTGGGCAGGGACTTATTGTTGTCCAACCTATGGCCTTCAGAGTGCACTGAGTTTAAGGTTTTGGGAATGACAAAGAAGGAAGGAAGGAAGGAAGGAAGGAAGGAAGGAAGGAAGGAAGGAAGGAAGGAAGGAAGGAAAGAAGGACATCTAAGCAGTAAACCCCAAAGGAAGGGGAGAAGGGGACAGCTTGGAGAGGATGAACTGGCTTGCCCAGTTAACTGAGTCCCCACTCAGGCAGCTCTGTCTACTTGCAGGTTGTATTCATCCTTCATTTACAAAGAAGACCATGCCATCAGAGAAATGATGACAAGACTTGCACTTGACTTTGTTTTGAGTGAGGGAGAGCTGTGCAAGGTTACCAGCCTCATTTTCTTCTCCTGGGTCATCTGCATCCAGTGATCAGATATTCATCAGGATGACTGGAGATAGCCCAGGATGCAATGGGGGACTGTGGCCTTTTCAGGTATTTACTTAGAGGGAAGGAATGCCCATTGAGTGAATAGACCTCTTTAAGAAGTGATCAGGGAATGGTCCTTTTAATGAGCAAAAGAAAAAAAAAACTAAATCATGCTGAGAGGGAAAGAGAAACTGTTACTGTTGATAATCAGTCTAAGGCAACCATTAAATTGAGCTTGGGCATTGAAAATGAAAAGCATTTTCAATAGAGACCCCTCCATGGACTCTCCCTGAAACTGAGGCCTAGATCATCTAATGAACATTGTATGTGCACCCACAAGTGTCCAAGGACAAAAACTGACAAGTCCTTCAGAGGCCTTAGAGTCCAAACCCTTTATGTGATTCAAAGGAAATTGAGTTCTAGAAAGCTGGATAGCCCAGTTAAAGATCCTAGGATTAAAAATGTCAAAGGTTTTCAAAGCTTTTGAGCCAGACCTCTGCAGATTATTTATAGTATCTGTAGATATACAGGTACTAGAGAGGAATTAGGGGAAGTAGCCAGCCTTTCTCAGGACTTCCCTTCGTTCTTAAGTATGTGGGTCTACTGGGGGCACCAGCCTGGGTCTTCTGCTCTAAGATTCCTGTAGAGTTGATGGTGCTCCTCAGTATTTCCCTTCTCCTCCTCAGCGCAGTCTGACATTCTCTTTCTCCTTGTCCAGGTTCCCTCAAGAATACTGCTTCTTATATCAACTCTGTACAACCCCACTCCTACTCTACTTCCAGACCCTCAAGATCTCTATTGGGAAATGAATGTGTTTATATAGATCCTGCTATGGGTGAGGCATTGTGATAATCACTTTTACAAATATTTCATTTCATCCTTACAACCATGGAGAGTAAAGGCTATTATCTCCATATTACAGTTGTTTGATTGATTGGGAAGAATCCCCGACCTGATGACATCCTGACTCCATTAATGCATTGACATGATCCCTATATATGCCTTAGCTGTATATTAGAATTTGAGCTCTATAAGTACAGAGTCCTATCTGATTTAAGCATTGAATCATCCTTTCCTGACTCCTTGTCAGGGAAGCAGTATAGTAGAGTCAGAGGAACTGGTTCAAACCTTGCCTCTGCTGCTTACTATTTGGAAGTGACCTTCCCGAATATGTATCAGTTTCCTGCAAAATGAGGGAATTGGATTCAATGGCCTCTGAGGTCTATTCTCACTCCTCTGATCCTCAGTCATTTATTCTCTCTGGGCCTCAGTTTCCCTTGCAGATGAGGAGGTTGGACTGCAAGGCCTCAGGTTCCTTCCAGCTCTAGATCCACAATGCCATGAAATTAACACAGTGCCCTCTACATAGGAGGCACTGAATATATACTTGTGGGATTTAATTTAATTCACAAAAGTCTCTTCCTTGGAAAGTGGATGAAATGTTCTCCAGCTTCTCTATGGCCCCCACTAGCTCTCATGTCATATGGTTTCATGTACAGAAATGAACAAACCTCCTGGATTTTGCAGGTTGAGAAAACAATCATTGAAAAGGAAATTGGGCCAGCCAAGCTGTTAAGGAAGAAACAGTAGTAAGCTTGTCTTCACAGAGTCAACCTAGCCAGGCACAAAATGAAACATGCACTTGTGACAACCATTGGGGAAAAACAATTAGGATTGTCAGGCAGCATTCTGGTTAGCGGGAGAAACTTGTGGTCAAAGTACAAAAATGCTGAGCGCCCTTGTTTTTCCCTGGTGCCAAACACCACCAGTGTGCGTCCCCTTTCCGGAGCTTATGGGTGGTGACTGACCCAGACAGGGGTGTAGGTCCTCAAAGATATCACGTTGATTCCTGGGAAATGATCTGGGGCTGCTTCTCCTCCCCTGCCCAGATCCTTTTAAAGTTCCAGAGCTCCCAGACAGGAAAACCTGGCAAGAAAACAAAAGGTAAAGTAGTTACTTCATTCCTGGCCTGGAGCCAGGAAACCTATTCTCTTCCTTCTAAAAGGCTATGAGAGAAGTAGAATGGCCCAGTGGATAGAAGTTAGGAAGACCTATTTTACATCCTGGATATGACATATTAACTTTGTGACCCTGGGCAAGTTAATTAGCCTCTCAGTATCCTAAATAATTCTCTCACACTAGAAGTTAGAGAGTAGTTGCTGATTTTCATTTGTGGGGAGGGGGATGTTCATGCAGTAAATTCCCAACAGTGATGAAACCACAGGCCCAGATTCCAATTCCTGTCCCTTTTCTTTCCTAAAGAGGGAACTATGGAAGGCAACTGTTCTCTTGCCCTCTTGTGTTGGTAGGGGGCAGAATCACAACATGAACAAGGCAAAGATAAAGAATCAGAAGCATGGCTTGTAGAGTTGAGAGAATGTAAAATTCAGACAAAGCAGAAACATAATCTGTCTTTTCATTCACTTAGGTTTCTGACATCAATATCACCCCTAACTCCTCAATCTTGCTCATGGATATTCATGTTCCTAGTAGTTGTCATTTCTATCTCCATGACATCTCCTGACTTCTAGCACCTTTTCCCTACCACTTACACAGACATTGCTATAATCCCAGCCCTCTCTTCATTGAGAAACCCTTTTGATGTCAGTTGACCGTGGAGAGAGGTATAGGGCCAAGGGCAGATTGCATGAGTAATCCAAGCTAAGAATTGAGAGATTGATGCTAAAGGGCTCAAGTGCTAACCTTTTGAGGGCACCTGATTGTAGGGATGAAAGCTAAAGTTGGAACCATGCCATAGAATATGATACTGGACTGTAACTGATACCATACATAGCACCAGTAAGAAACAAATTTTACTGGCCCAAGGTGATTACAGCTATCACCAAGAAGAGTGAGACTTGTGCCCACTGAGTACAAAGAAAAGTATTACTGACTTGTGCCACATATTTTGACAGTATTAGCATCAGCAAAACTTTAGAATTGGTCTGCATTGACTTTTTAATCTGTGGAAGGGGTTAACAAGAATACAAGTCACGTATCGGTCATGACTGATCACTTCACAATGTATGCATAAACATACCCCACCAGAAACCAGGAAACATCCACAGTTGCTAAAATATTGAGAACATGTATTTTTCAGTATATAGACTTCCTATTGGGATCCATTTAGACCAAAACAGAGACAGTACTCTGCTCAAAGTAATGTTAGCTTTGGCTGGCATTAAGAAGTCTAGAACAATGCCTCGGGGGGATACAATATCTGAACATTTCAACCATACATTGATAAACCTGTTAGGTAGACTGAGATCAGAACAAAATAACAGTGGAGCCAACATCTGATTTTCCTAGTTATCTATGCCATTTCGCCAGGAACATGCCACTAACTTTATATGCCATTTGTTAATGTTTGGGCATGAGGCAAACCTACTGATTAATTTGTGTTTTGGAGTTCTGGATGGTGGAGAAATGGCAGCTACCCCCAACCATTACATTTCTTAACCAAGAGGGAAGCTAAGGTAGGCTTACCACCTAGCTCCAACTTGAGTCCAGAAGAACTTTGAAAGAAATGCACAATGATATAATGACTGAGTTTCTTGTCAAGACTTGTAATAAAGAGACAGAATTCTGGTGAGAAATCTTGATGTTCATGGGACACACGAGTTAGCAGACTGATAGAAAGCCATTCCATATTTAGTAGTGGAGAGATTGGGTAGCTTACCTATTTACAAAGTAGTCCTGGAGACAGATAGAGGCTTTACAAATACAATCCACTGCAATGACTATTGCCAGTAGGTAAGTCAGTTGGACTCGAGGGTGAGCAAGTTGAAATTAATAGACTCTGAGACCAAGAAGTCATTCAAGGTCAGCCTGATCCCAGAGAGGGTACCTCAGAAAGAGATACTTCAGATTCAGGAGACTTTGGGTATTGGACCTCAAGAATGAATAACACTGATGAGAGCAGCCTAGGCCCTCTGCAAGCTCAGGTTAAGGAAGGAAGAACTAGAGTTCTTCTGATAATCACGATCATTTAATATACATAATGGGAATAAGGGGGCTAGGTAGCTCAGCAAGTCACAGAAAAGCAAAGGTTATACAATAAGTGAATAGAGTCTAAACTGGACTAGAGCCCTTTTATTAAGGAGATTTGTTCCGTGAAGTTTGGGTTCAGTCAAAAAGCTGCACCTAAGGACATGTGGCCTTGAGGCTGCAGGTTCCCCACCCCTAGACTAGGCTGATACCTTATGTGAAACTGGGAAAAGTTACACATGTAGCTAGGTATTATGCCAGTGTTTACCCACAAAATGTGCTCTTTCATATAATTACTTGTGTTCATTAATCCACATATGAATTGCTTTTTAATTGTTCTTGTGTTATATGTATATTTGCAGTCCACTAGGTGGCGCTGCAGTTCAGAGTGATGGACCTGGAGTCAGCAAGACTTAGCTTCCTAAGTTCAAATCTGGCCTCAGACACTTCCTAGCTGTGTGACCCTGGGCAAGTTACTTCATCCCGTTGGTCTCAGTTTCCTCATTTGGAAAATGAACTGGAGAAGGAAATGACAAACCACTCCAGGATCTTTGCCAAGAAAACCCCAAATGAAGTCACAAAGAGATTGACATGACTGCAACAACTGAACGACAATAGTATCTTACAAGTATTATGTAATTTTTAAAACTGTGTTTAGTTTGTTGTTAGTTACATCCAACTATATAGCTGTCTATCTCTTTTTTTAATCTGACTATTTTGCATACCTTACAAATGTTATTAAGTGACTGTAATAATCATTCCACTTGCCTAGTTGCCTAGGGGATGGGGGTGTAAATCACCAAAGGCCCTGGAGATTGAATTTCTTCCCAGTTCAGGAAGACAGAAAGCTATCTAGAGATAGGAACTGGAGGTTGGAGTTTTTTCTTACTACAGTAGGAGTTTAAATTTTCTGGAGAGGGAAGATTATTAATTACTAGATAAGATCATCAACTGTAGCATACAAACTTTTCCAGAGACTCATTAGTACAAAGCATTCAGGGATGTATTTACAAAGGAGAATGTAGAACCTTCCCACATCAGTAAAGAATTATCCAAGATTTAGGACAATGGATTTCACCAAATACATTCCAACAGATTTTTTGAGGACAGTCTATATTAAAACTTGGGACAGAGTAATAAGCTTCATTGATTATCTTACCCACTTAAAAGTGATTATCTTTGCTAGATAGTATTACTTTTTGGCTAAGACCACTTCTTATTGGAATCATTCAATAAGAACTGAGTGTGAACAGGACCTGTACACTCCCTTGAATCATTCAAAGCCATTGTTGGAAAGATTTGGTTATGCCCTAAGGAACTGGTACAAGAGGAAGGAGTTATTTCAGAACCTAATAGAGATTCTAAGGGTCTGGAAGTACAGTAGAAGGAGTGGGGATGTACAGAGTTGATATAAGAAGCAGTATCCTTGAGGCAACCAGGACAAGGAGAAAGAGAATGTCAGATTGACCTGAGGAGGAGAAGGGAAATACTGAGGAGCACCATCAACTCTACAGGAATCTTAGAGCAGAAGACCCAGGCTGGTGCCCCCAGTAGACCCACATACTTAAGAACAAAGAGAATTCCTGAGAAAGGCTACTTCCTCTCTAGTACCTGTCTATCTACTGACACTATAAGTAATCTGCTGTTTCTTTATCCAAACATTTCTAGTAACCTGAATTTTGTTTTCACCACAAAGAGGTCAGAGGTGAACTAGAAATAGATATAAATGCAAATTTTAGCCAAACCTCCTAGGGGCTCAGTATTTGTAATTGAACTCATAACTTTTCTCCTAAAATAAACTCCCTAAAGCCACAGAGAAAAGAACCACATAGATCTTAGATGCCATTATATTGCTACTAGGCTTAAAACAAGCTAATTATTGTAATGGTGTGTTATTTATATACCTGTTTTCTCTATTCTCCCCCACCCCCACTAGAATGTGAGCCCCATGATGATGGTGTCAGTTTCATTTTTGTTTTTGTATCCCCAGTACTTAGCACATAGTAGGCTCTTAAGAAATATCTTTTGTCATTGTCCAGTCCTGAAATCTGTGAGTCTAAAATCACTTATTGTTCCAGGATATCAGTGGTAGAAAATGCCTGAGGAATCATTTAGTTCAATCCTATTGCTTTATGGATGAGGAAACTGAAGTTCAAAAAAATGAAATGATTTGCCCAAGATCATAGAGTGAATTAATGGCAAACTAGAATGAAAACCCAAGTCTCCTGACTTCCAATGCTTCCCTTGACACTGTGTTGCTGATATTTGTCTTCCAAGTGCAGAAAACTTTCCACAGCAGCACTTTCACATTTCTGCTGGAGAGATATGTTAAGATATACTCACCATATTTATGAATTCAGTCTGGTGGATGTAATGACCATCATTCATCCTTATGATCTCCTTGTATTAGAACCTGCAGACAGGCAAAGCAACAAGGGGAAAATCGCATGGAATAGCATTATCGGGTGTGCCTGGATAAAAAGAAGCTCACAGGCCATTCTTCTCCCCACCTCAGATAATTAGATCTTTGATGCATGGTTCCCTAGAAAAGGTTTGTGTCTCAGCATACATTTCGAGCTTTTGCAAAAGCAGCCCAGGCCTACCACTGCTTCATTCTAGAAATATCAGCCTGGGGAACGGGATCTGGTCGATTGTGATGACCCTGACCATCGAATGTCCTGACGCAAAGTAGATATATTGAATTTGTACTTGTGTGAGTTTCAGAAGGCACATTTGAAGACAAATCCATTGGTGAGTCTGAACCTCTTGAATTATGATCCTTGCAATAAGCTCCTTATTGCCTCCAAAGGGAGTAAGTCCACCATAGCAACTTGCCAAGAAAAAGAAACTTGGAGTGATGCGATGTGGAAATGAATAGTTCATTTTCTTTGGGGGCCAAACTTGCTATACGTCAACAGTACTGGCTGTCATAGGAGATGGAGGACCAAGGCACTTTTCTCTCAGGGTTCTTGGGAGGAAAGGGCTTGGGAATTATGAATTCTTATTCTCTTCAATAAAGTCCTCCTTTAGTGCTTTATCATGGTATAGAGGTGACCCTAGACTTTCAAAGACTCCAGCAGTGGGCACTCTCCAGCTGGAAAAGCTTTGCTTGTGAGCCAGCCAGTGGAACATGCGTTTGACATCTGGGGATTGTCCAGGCTAACTTTAGAGAGCCTCAGCTCCAGCTTGACCCTAGGGTGATTTAGCTGAAGGAAATCCAGCAGAATGTAAACCCTCTGAGGGCAAGGGCTGTTTCATTTTTGTTTCTGAATCGTCAGGGTATAGCTCCATGCCTAGAATGGAGTTATGTGCTTAATAAATATTTGTTGAATGGATAGGTCCAGAAGACCTAAATGCAACTATTTTTATGATCCAAAGAGAAGTGAGTTTGTCCCCAATATTATCATCAATGTGCTATAAAACAAATAATGATAGTGACAAGAGCACTGGAATGAGTCAGGAGATCTGGGTACAAATAAAGGTTTTTAACACTTCTCAGTTCTGTGACCTTGAGTGACTCATTTCACATTTGTGAGCCTAGATGTACTCCTCTGTAACATGGAATTAATATCAATTGAACTACCTGCTCTCTCTTTGGGTGTTGTGAATATGATGGAGCTATGGCAGCCAGTTAGAAAATTCAGTCTTCCTAGTGCTATCTTCTCGCTATTTCTGAGTCTATCTTGGAGCCCAGATTCCATTTATTCCTCATTGGCTCTTTTTGCCCCACCCACTGGCATATATACCCCTTCTCTCAAATTCAGCTCTCAATACTAAGTCACTTAGACTTTATTATGACGTTGTCAACCAAAACAGCTGAATTAGAAATAGCATGGTGGTATCCTTCAAGAAAATGTATTTATTCTCTAACTCTTAATGTAACTCATTTTCTTTTCCTTTAGAAACTCTGGGTGTCATAATCAGTATTCATTCCCTGACTTCATATTTACCATTTTCTTTAGACCACACCCTTCAGTTTTTCAATTTACTCCAATGAAAGTTCTTTCCTTCCTGAATTCCTGCTAGGTCATAATCCCTATTTTCTCAAAATTTTAATTAGACTTGTCTGCAGAAACCTCCCTCAAACTCCACTTTTCATCTGAAAGAAGCTGTCACTACTAAAGATTTCTAAGAAGACAAAAGGCAAAAAAGAAAACACACGACAGGTTCTACTTCTTTGAAAATCTTGCCAAGATGAGTCCCTTTCTCGAATGACAGAAAAGAATGTCAAGAATAGTGAAGGATCCAGTGATGAGGATAAACATGATTATTAATTCATTAGCGAGCCACTGTCTTCTTCTCCACCCCTTATCGTTTCCCTTTATTGGGTCTTTTTCTCTCGAGGCTGAATGTCCCCAGCTTATTTTTCAGAAGCTAACTTGTTAATTCTGTTTATCTCTGTAAGGGATCACAACAACATTTGTGAAGCAAAATGAAAAAGCTCTCTGCTGGAGGTTGGATGGATCTGCATTTAAAAAAGCAGTCAATTGAATTGTCAATAAAGTCTCATCATAACTATTTCCTATGTCAAGGTAGTTTCCCAAGAAACTGTCTGGGGTCATTAGGGCTCCAGAATTAGTCTTGGCCTTACCATTCCCCCCCCCACTCTTTAATCACTCACTTTATAAACATTTACCAAGTGCCTACTGTGTGCACCTCAATAAATTCTGAGGATACAAAAAGAGACAAAAGATAGTCCCTTTCCTGAAAGAGCTCACAATCCAGTGGGAGAGACAACATGCAAACAGACTTATGCCAATAAGCTTTATACAAGATCAGTAGAAAATAGTTAACAGGGGGAAGGCACTAGAATTAAGAAGGGTTGGGAAAGGCTTCCTGGAGAAGCTGGGATTTTAGTTGGGACTTAAAGGAAGCCTGGAGGTAGAGAAGAGTAGTGAGAGCCTTCCAGGCACGGGGACAGCCAGAGAAAATGCCAGAAGCTGAGGGCTTCTAGTTTGTTGAGCAACCAAAAGGCCAGTTTCACTGGATCAAATTGTATATGGCAGGAGGTAAGGTATAATAAGAAGACTGGAAAGGCAGGAGGGGGTAGGTTATGAAGGGCTTTTAATGAAGGGTCAAACAGATCATTTTGTATTTGATCCTGGAGGTTGGGATCCTAGATCCTTGGAGCCACTAGAGTTTTCTGAGTAGGAGAGGATGACATGGTCAGACCTGCCTGCTTGAGGAAAATCACTTTGGTGACTGAATGGAGGATGACTTGGAGTGGGGAGAGAGTAAAGGCAGGCAGACCCACCAGCAGCTACTGTAGTAATCCAAGTGTGAGTGACTGCAGTGTCAGAGGACAAAAGCAGGGAAATTTGAGGAATATTGCAGAGATAAGATGGACAGATGTTAGCAGCAGGTGGGATATGGGGGTGGATAGGAGAGATAGTGAGAAGTTGAGGGTGATTCCTAGATTGTGAGCCCAGGCGATTGGGAGGATGGTGTGGCCCTCTGCAGTAATAAGGAGGACAGGAGAAGAAGAGGGATTGGAGGAAAGAGAATGAGGTCTGTTTTGGACATTCTGAGTTTAAGATATCTACTGGATATCCAGTTCAAGATGTCTGAAAGGTAGTAGTAAAGGAGAAAGAGAAAGAGTGGTCAGAGAGGTAGGAGGAGAACCAGGAGAGAGGGATATCCTGAAAACCTTGGAGAAGATAGTAAGGAGGAGAAAGTGATTAACAGTGCCAAAGGCTGCAGAGAGGTGAAGAACAACTATGACTGAGAAAAGGCCACTAGATCTGGCATTTCAGGGATCACTGGTGTGTGTGTGTTCATCCTTCATTGCTGAGGAAGACCATGCCATCAGAGAAATGATGACATGACTTGCACTTGTCTTTGTTTTGAGTGAGGGAGGGCTGTGCAGGTCACCAGCCTCATTTCTCCTCCAGAGCCTTCTGAATCCAGTGACCAGATATTCATCAGAATGACTGGAGATAACCCAGGATGAGGCAATTGGGGTTAAGTGACTTGCCCAAGGTCACACAGCTAGTGAATGTCAAGTGTCTGAGGTAAGATCATTGGTAACTTTGAAAAGAGCACTTTCAGTGAAATGATGAGGGTAGAAATAGATTGTAAAGGGTTAAGAAAAGAGTGGGAGGAAAGTGGAGAAACCTGTTGTAGACAGTCCTTTCAAGCATAGCCATTAAGGTCACAGGAGATCCAGGACATTAATTAACAGGGATGGAAGGATCATGTGAGGGTTTATTTTAGGATGGGGCAGATATGAGTATGTTTCTAGGCAGTAGGGAAGGAGCCAGTAGTTGAAGAGACTGAAGATAAGTCATAGAGTGGTGGAAAGAAAACCTTGTAGCTTACCTTCAGGCATTTTTAAGGGAAACCTCCAAAAGTCCTACTCTGATGCCCCATGATCCTGGGTCCTCCAAGGAGAGGAAATACTGTGAATGGTCTTACCAAGCTAGAAAAGTCTCATCAATTCTGGCTTTACCCCCTCTCTGGACTTAGCTGTCTTCTCACCCTGGAGAAACCTCTACCCTGAGATCCACTTTCCTGACTGGTAAGTCCCTAATTCAAATGCACATTTCATGAGAGGTCTCAACTCTGCTCACTTTTCACTCCCAGCTTGATTTTCTCTGGACTTGTTCATCTCCTTACCAGCTCCCTTAGCCCTGCCCAAGTCCTCTTCCCCTGATACCTCACTTTCCAGCTTCTTTTTATCTCTAATTCCCTAAGGCCCAGTGAATGGTCTGTATGTTTGTTATCTAAGGACCAGGCTGGCTAAGTTTGGAGAGCTTTATCACCATCCAAAAGGTAGAATGAAGAATTCTTTCAGACTCAGTAACTCAGAAAATTGTGTACTATGACATGAAGGGGTGGCAATCTGCACTTGTAGAAAGGACATCTGTCAGTGACATTTTGCTTTGGAAGTACTGAAAGGCTATCCCTCATCAGAAAGATTAGCCTCAGAGAACTGAACAAGGCCCAATAGGTTGGAATTACAATGAGGCACATTTGGGCTTGATGTAATGAAAAATTTCTTAACCCTCCTACCTTATTTATCTGTGTACATGGTGTATTCCACAGGTAGAGTATAAGTTCTTTGTGAGAAGGGAAGATTTGGTTTCTGTTTATGTATCCCTACCACCTAGCACAGGGTCTGGGACATGGAAAGTACTTCACAAATTCTTGTCAAAATGAATTGATCTATTTGGTTTCCAGACCTATGATGTCATCCATGTGGGGAATTCCTAATACAGATGGACACCTCTTCTCTGACTTCTACCTTAAGGGAGCTGCTTAATTGAGAGGTTAAGTGACTTATCCAGGGTCACACAGTCAATACGTGTCAAAGGTGAGACTTGAACTCAGGTCTTCCTGAGTCCATGGGAGCTCTCTGTGAGCTATGGGCATCATTCAAAAGCCAAATTTGCTGCCTTAAGGGCTGCCACCTGTTGGATGATGTAGAGGCTCTGAGGCTTGTTCAGGTAGGGTTGGACTTTTGAGTCCCCTGGTAATGCTGAGATATTTAATCCAGCTTACATTCAATCTGTCCTCAACTCCATGATGACCTTAATATCAAAGTGAATTGAAAAGATGTAATCAAAGCAATGCTTATCCATATATTTTGCTATTCCATTTTCCCCATTTTCTTCTTTCTCTTTTTCTTCTCTGTCTTACTCTCTGTCTCTGTCTCTCACAGATTGCTGATGTCTCTAGACTATATATATTTAACTATAGAAGAACTCAACCCGAAGGTCTCCTCAACATGTCCAAAACAGACCTCATTATCTTTTCCCCAAACCCACTTCTTCTCCTGTCCTCCTTATTACTGCAGAGGGCCACACCATCCTCCCAATCGCCTGGGCTCACAATCTAGGAATCACCCTCAACTTCTCACTATCTCTCATATTCACCCCCATAACCAACCTGCTGCTAACATCTGTCCATCTTATCTCTGCAATATTCCTCAAATTTCCCTGCTTTTGTCCTCTGACACTGCAGTCACTCACACTTGGATTACTACAGTAGCTGCTGGTGGGTCTGCCTGCCTTTACTCTCTCCCCACTCCAAGTCATCCTCCATTCAGTCACTAAAGTGATTTTCCTCAAGCAGGCAGGTCTGACCATGTCATCCTCTCCTACTCAGAAAACTCTAGTGGCTCCAAGGATCTAGGATCCCAACCTCCAGGATCAAATACAAAATGATCTGTTTGACCCTTCATTAAAAGCCCTTCATAACCTACCCCCTCCTGCCTTTCCAGTCTTCTTATACCTTACCTCCTGCCATATACAATTTGATCCAGTGAATCTGGCCTTTTGGTTGCTCAACAAACTAGAAGCCCTCAGCTTCTGGCATTTTCTCTGGCTGTCCCCGTGCCTGGAAGGCTCTCACTCCTCATCTCTACCTCCAGGCTTCCTTTAAGTCCCAACTAAAATCCCAGCTTCTCCAGGAAGCCTTTCCCAACCCTTCTTAATTCTAGTGCCTTCCCCCTGTTAACTATTTTCTACTGATCTTGTATAAAGCTTGTTGACATAGACCTGTTTGCACGTTGTCTCTCTCATTGGATTGTTAGATCTTTCGGGGAAGGGACTATCTTTTGCCTCTTTTTGTATCCCCAGAGCTTATCGTAGTACCTGATACATAATAGGTGCTTAATAAATGTTCATTGATGGACTGACTCCAAATTAAGCATCTTTTATAGACACCTACTCTTTGAAGACAGCAATTGTCTTGTTTTTCTTTCTTTATATCTGGGCACCATAGTTGTGGGGACCACAATAGGCACTTCATAAATATTTTATTAGTTCCTTCAACCAAACCTCCCTCCTTTGCCATGATTTTGAGGCTTATCCTCCCATTGTAGTCTCTCTCCTCTGGACTCTCTCTAGTTCCCCAATATCCTTCCTAGTATGAGACCACTAGAGCTTGATGGTACCCCAGGTAGGGTTTTCCAGGGACAGGGTACAAGGGGCTTTCCATTTCCCCAGAGACCTGGACTTTCTGCCTCTCTTATGCATCCTGTGATTGCTTTGCCTTTCTGGGGCTCCTCAGGCAGACCACTTAGACTCCCAGCTCTTCTTCATGGGATCTATTTTTCTGATCCAGTCTTTCCTCTCCTGAACTTGGGCCAATTATTTTTCAGAATTGAATATTGACCTTGGCATCCATCCTCATGATATTTCATCTTTTTCGAATTGGTTCATTATCCAGTATTCATAGAGCACCACAAACCCAGGAGATAGCTACTTTTATTATAATACTTATTTTACAGATGTCAAAACTGTGGCAGAAAGAGATGAAGTGACTTACCCAGGGTCACACAGCTAGGAAGCATCTTAAGCTGGATTTGAACTCTGGCTTTGCTGACTCCATGTCCTGTGCTCTACCAATGGTACCACTTATTTACTCTTTTTCTAAGTATTCTAGGGCATCAGCTTCAACATCACTCTCTGTATGGCCATCATGTGCCATGTCTGTGCAAATGAGTTGACCTTCCTGGGAGAACAGTCCCTTGGTGAATCTTTGTTTTCCAATTCAGGCATTTTTCTGTTGGGCTAGAGTTTACCCCTGCTACTGTAAATATTATATTAGCACGGTTATAGGATGGGGGTGGGGGGAGTGTATCTTAATGTGATTGAAGGGAGCTTCTCTGTGTATGCTTTCTATTTCCAAAGCAACATGTCAAATTAGGGGAAGGATAGAGTGTGGAGTATGTACTCGGCATTAAAAGATGTCACCTTTTTTTATGGCATGAGTCATGCTTTAGGCAGGTAAGCTATATATAAACTCTCTCCATAAATATATATGTATAAACCTCAGAGAAATTGTGACCAAATTGAGAATGATAGGAATAGTTGTGTCCCACTTCCTGGCTGTTAGACTTAATATGTTTGAGCCCTCGCAAGTTATAACTAGGGAGAGGTAGTTGGGGGTTGCCATGGCTGCCAACATTTTGGGGGATGTCCTTCCCTATAATTGTCTGGAGCTTTCCAGATCATACTTCATAGCCCTTTGCTGGCCCATCCCTTTGGAGGCTGTTAGAAGGAAGGTGGGTGCTAGGAAAAAGCAAGGAAGTAGGGTGGAGGAGGGCAGCAGACAGTCAAAGGAGAAGAGAGAGGGGACAGGCTTCCTCATGACTCTGCCTGTGGTCCAGTTGTACCATCTGTCTTCAAGTCCACCTGTGCCAATGTGTTCTCCTTCTCCTCAACTGAATTTGTTCTGAATACCTAAATTCTTAGTCGTGGCCCTGGAGAGGTTTATGGTTCACAGGTTAGGAACAAAGTTGGAAGCCTAAAGGGTTTTACGGGCCACCTTTTCTGACCCAATTTACTAAAAGATCTTGGGAAAGAACCTTATTCCTCTTTAGCTTTTTCATTTTCAAGAGATAGTGAACTAGAGATCTCATAAGGATGCCAAGGCTCATTCTGTCCAGTCCTTTGCCCTGGGGTCACCCCCAGCCCCAGGACTCATGACTGGATGCTTGGCCCAGGCTCTAAATGGAGCAATAAGGAATTTAGTGTGTTTGTCCTTCGTTACCAAAGAAGACCATGAGAGAAATAATGACATGACTGGCACTTAACTTTGAGTGAGGGAGGACTGTGCAGGTCACCAGCCTCACTTCTCCTCCAAAACCATCCGAATCCAGTGACCAGATATTCATCAGGATGACTGGAGATGACCCAGGATGAGGCATTTGGGGTTAAGTGACTTGCCCAAGGTCACACAGCTAGTGAGTGTCAAGGAATTGAGTACTGGAAAGATGAGACTATAAGAAACACTTGCTCGTTTGCTCACTAGCTCTCTGCTAACCTTCTACACTCAATGCTATGATTGCTGCTTCCCAGCATGAACTGAGAAGAATATAAAAAATGCACTGTGTAGTCTGATAGCTTTGACCCATTTGTCTAACCAAAGCTACTAGTTTGTCTAACCAAAGTGGGAGAATAAACTAATCTGTGGGCAATAACTGGGCACTTTCAGCCATGCCCAAACTCCAGGCCACCACTGAACACCTGACTCCACATTCTGTCCTAAGCCCTAGGGGGTGAGGCCAGGCCCTGAAAGGAATGGGCCCAGTACCTGCCGTGAAAGGAGGGATAGTTTCTATGACATCACCAAGCCACTAGGAGATCTCTCCAGTTCTTGACAGCAGCAACATGAAACTGACTTTTCCATAGAGATGGAGTCAGGTTGGATATTTACCAATGTCACTAGTATATTTGGGTTAAGTCCACTTTGAAGGAGTAGACTCTTGATCCTTCCTATATCTTCATGTTGGAATGTGTCTTTGCTGTTTGAGAAGTCCACCAGCAGACATATGAGGATACCCCCCCTTCTTTTCTCTCTTGCCATCCCCCCATAAAGACCTTTAAGGGTTGTTGTGAGGATCCAATGAGATGGCACTGCAAGTGTTTTGAAAGTCTTTTATTGTTCAGTCGTGTCTGACTCTTCGTGGCCCCATTTGGGTTTTTTTTTTATCAAAGATACTGGAGTGGTTTGCCATTTCCTTCTCCATCTGCAGTCCTGAATGCACTGTCTACTGCTAGCTATGATGCTGCTGCTAATGCCTGCAGAGCACTAGCCCAAGTAGGGTACCTCCTTTCAGTCAGGGGTGAAGTGAAGAATGTGATTCCTGGGGCACAGGCCACAAACTTTGGGTCAGTAAATGAGCAACAGTCTGAGATATCAACAAAGCAAAAAGTTAATCAAAGTAGGCGCTCAACTATCAGTGGATAGAAAACATGAATGGGTTCAATCCAATCGATGTTTATTAAGTGCTTACTTGGTGACAGGTACTGTGCTGGGCACTGGGAAAACAAAGAAAGAAACGAGAGAGTTTCTGCCCTCCAGGAGTGAGAAAGCAAGCTCGAAGTAAAGAGAGAGAAATGTGGGTAACTACCCTGATATGATGGCAGTCACACCAGATCACAGAACAAGAGACAGATAGGGCCTCAAAGGTCATCTAGTCCAATCCCTTTATTTTACAGATGAGGAAACTGAAGCCCGTAGAGGTTAAGTGAGCTGTCTAAGCTGTTGGAGATAGTAAGTACCCCTCTAAACTGTGCCTCATAGGTTTAATGAGCAGGTTGTGAGAGAGGAAGGAAAAATTTCAAATTACAGTCCTTTCACAGCCAAAGCAAATTGGGCTCCTTGCAGACTTTCTCCTGACTGGGCCACTATTGTGATGTGAATCCAGTGAAGAGTGGAAAGTCAGTCACCTGCCATTTTACTTTTTGTTTTCGTGTACATGGTACCTGATGCCTTTTCTCCAGGAATCACCTTCCTCCCAAGCTCTTCCTGCCCTGCATGTCTGACTGCCTTGGTGGATATCTGGGTGTCCCAAGATGAATTTCTCCTCTTCTCTCCTATCCAGCTGCACCTCTCGGTCGCTTTAGTTCTGTCACCCAGACTCTCCCCTCCCTCACTTCCTGCCAGTCATCAATGATTCCTTCTCCCCGCCATCCAGTGATCAAGTTCTGCCAAGTTTTATTCCTTCATCAAAGCTTTCATATTCATCTCTTCCTTTAAATCCCCGTTGCTACCCCACCCCAGGCCATGCCTCCATAACCTGGCACTTACACTACTCTCATAATCTCCTCCCTGGTCTCCCTACCTCCAGTTTCTCTCTGTCTCCAATCCAGTCTCCTCACAGATACAAGACTAACCTCCTTATTTTTCTTTTCCTTTGTTCAAGACCTCCAATGACACCCCATCGTCTCTTGAGTACTGTCTAGATTCTTGATATTCAATATCTTTCCCATTCTGGCCCAAACCTAGCATTCCAGCCTTACTTCTCCCACTCTGTTCATGTACTCTTGTGTACCCTATTCCCCAGTAATTACTCCTTAGACATGTCCTGTGCTTCCCTAGCTTTTGGCCTTGCTTTATACCATTCCCTCTGCCTGGAATACCTCCCTACCTCCATTCTCACCTGTTGATATCCTGCCCACTTTTAAAAGATGGGACCAAGAATAGTTAACATTTATTCAATGCTAACCTTCTCCCATCTTTTACAGGAAGTCTTCCCCCTCACCCTACCCAGGACGTCCTCTCTCTGAGTTACTTTCTGCCTCACATTCTTGTTTGCATGTTGTCTCTCTTATATTTGCTAGCTGCTTGAGGCCAGGAGCTGTGTTTTTGCCTTCCACTGTATCTCCAGCAGTTAGCACAGTGCCTGACACATACTAACATTTTAATCAATGTTTATTGACTGACTGACTCTCCTCAGCTGAGTGATCTCTTCCTCCCCCAGCTCTCAGGATACTCATTTCATATTGTGTAATGAAAAGACATACAGACAGATGTAGACATTCAGGTATAGTTGATGGGTCACCTAGAACGTAAGGTTACCTGCCTCTGAGTTTAGTTTTCAGGGTCAGAAATTTGATTTTAGCAGGTTGCTTGGGATTGATTTGTCCCTAGGAGACTGATTCTTGCTAAGCAGTGTGCTCAGGGACTGGTAAGCTGGTGAACCAGAGCTCCTGTTTCTTTCTTGATGGTGGGAGAACTGGTCAGTACTGGGCATCTGAGTAGGCCCTTCTCTCCTGGAGGGAGAAATGCTCAGGGTACCAGATGCTAGCTCAGAAGGTGGCTTGGCAGGTACATTCTTGGCAGACTGGTCCTCACAGTGATTACTTGGGGCCAACAATATCCAGTTAAACTTATGTGCTGCATACATTCATAATTCATGCACTCATAAAGTCAATCATGGAATGGCAGAGCGAAAGACTTGAGCAGTCATCTAATGATCCAGACTGCCTAGGAAGGTGCTTCCTCATTGAGAATCTTGAAGGAAATGATGAATTACTGCTTGTCAGGGATGTTAAAGAGGGAATTAAAAATATATGGGTTGAACTAAACTGTCACTGAGATCCCTTCCAACTCTAAAGTTCCAAGGATCTGTGATAGCCCAGTTCTGGAAGTATGAAAACTGAGGCTCACATAGATTGAAGTGGTTTGTGCGCGACCAGACACTTAGTTTGTTAGAAGCAAATCCGGAGTCCAGGTCTTCTGATTCTTTATCTAGTGAGTTTTCTACTACACTGACAGTGGCCAAAAATCACAGACCAGAAAGTGCCAGATCATGTCATTTGGAAAATTCTAAATGGAAATAATGAAAATGATGATGATGCCAATTTGCCAAGGATTCATCAAATATTTTTCTCCAACCCTCTTGTGAGGGTGGTAGCACAAACAGTATTACCCTGATTCTACCGAGGGGGAAATGGAGGCACAGAGAGATCACATGACTTGCCCAAGGTTACAAGGCTAACAAGTGTCAGAGGCTACAGGCAGAGGAGAGTTAGATTCCTCTGCAAATACTCATTTTCTCTCTTCAAACAGGTTTTGCTGTTTCCTCTGTCGAATGAGATTTTAAAATAAATTACATTTAAACATAAGTTCTTCATATCAGCCAGGCTTTTATCTGTTTTCATTATTCAGGGTTCTGGCAGTTGCAGTCTGTCACCTCTCTCAGAGATTTCCCATGGCTCCCTAGAATGGTTTCTGAATGGAAATAGCTCCATCATGAGAGATTCTTTCAAGGGGTATGCATGGGGGGGCAGCCTGGGCTTTCCAAATGAGACCCCCCTCATTCAGACTCCCCTGACTAAGGAGACTCCAGGGGCCAGATAAGGATAGCAGCATTGATCAAATATTGATTCCATCCTTGGTAGCGAAGCCAGTATAACTCATCAACCAAAAGGCTGCTTTTCATTCAGTAGAGATTTCTCAAGGCCTGAACAGATTTGTCTAGAGAAGACCTTTTGTTATAAGAAGGAGAATCACATGCCAAGTAGATGAGCAGGTTCTTCCTATCTTTCCTTGCTCTTCCATTATGAGAATTTATCTCTCCACTTCCCCCTCTCCCCCGCAAAAGAAAATATTCACTTGCACCTGGAGAGGGGCTTGGTTTCCAATTCAGGCTCTTTGCGAAAGTTGTTTAACCCCTCTGAGCTTCAGTTTCCTTATCTGAAAAATGAAGAGGTTGGATCAGATGGCTGGTAAGGACTCTTCTGGGCAGCTAGGTGGTGGAGCACCAGGGCAGGAGTCAAGAGGACCTGAGTTAAAATCTCACCTCAGACACTTGACACTAGCTGTGTGACCTTGGGCAAGTCACTTAACTCCAATTGCCTCATCCTGGGTCATTTCTAGTCATCCTGATGAATATCTGGTCACTGGATTCAGATGGCTCTGGAGGAGAAGTGAAGCTGGTGACCAGCACAGCCCTCCCTCACTCAAAACAAAGTTAAGTGCAAATCATGTCATTATTTCTCTGATGGCATGGTCTTCTTTGGCAACGAAGGACAAACACACATTAAAAAAAGGACTCTTTTAGGCCCAGATCCTAGGGGCCTGGGTCTACTGAAGAAGTCAGGTGATTAAAAGAGGGAAGGGGTTTGGAATCCATTGGATTGGGACCTCACAGTGCAGCTGATCCTCATGTGTATATGAAAGATTACCCATTAATTTCCCCCACCATCAACAAGGTCCAACCCTGATTTGAGGGCAACACACTGATAAGCAACACTTTCTCTTAAATCATTATCCCACCTGCTTCCCTTCCCTTTCTAGTTCTTCTTTATATATTGTCTTTTCCCACTAGAATGTAAACTTCTTGAGAGCAGGGACTGACTTGTTTGCTTTTCTTTGCATCCCTAGACTTAGCACAGTTCCTGGCATTTAGTACGTACTTAATAAACATGTTATTTCTCTCTCTCTCTCTCTCTCTCTCTCTCCCTCTCTCTCCCCCTCCCTCCTTTCCTCTCTCCCCCCTCCCCCTCTCCCTCTCTCCCTTCCTCTCCCTGTCATGTTGTTATTCAGTAGTTTTCAGCCATGTCTGACTCTTTGTGAATCTATTTGGGTTGGTTTTTTTTTTGGCAAAGATATTAAAATGGTTGTACCATTTCATTTTCCAGCTCATTTTATAGATGAGGAAACTGAGGCAAACAGGGTGAAGTGACTTGCCTAGGGTCACACAGCTACTAAGTGTTTGAGACCAGATTTGAACTCAGGAAGAGGAGTCTTTCTGACTCCAGGCCTCCCTTCCCCCACTCTATCCACTGCAGTGCCACCTAGCTGCCTATCTATTATCTGTCCATCTATCTATCTATCTATCTATCTATCTATCTATCTATCTATCTATCTATCTATCTATCTATCTATCTATCTATCTGTCTGTCTGTCTGTCTGTCTATATATCTATCTATCTGTCTATCTAATGTGCCCCTTTGATTACCCAGATACTTACTCAGCTTCAGCTCTCTCTGTGGCCACTTGACCAGTTCCTTTGAAACCTGTGTGAGGAAGCCAAGGTCCTGAGTCTGGGTCACTCACTCTATTTCTTGATCCCAGTTTGTACCTTTCCTCCAGATCACCACCTCACAGATATATCCTCAGTCCCAAGAAGACCAGGCAGAAGATTGTGTGTATGTGTGATTGTTCTCTATCTCCACTGCATGCACAAGTCACACTGATGAAGAGATTGTAACTTCATTTCCATGGGTTAAGAAGTGCAGGATGGCCTGATGCGTTTTGCATCAGATTGGGGGACAGAGGACCTTGGTTTTAATTCTGGTTCTGCCGCTTATTTGACTCTGTGACCTTGGCCAAAGAGAGTCAACAAAATACATTTCAGTTTGTAAAATTTTTAGTTGTAAATTCCCAGCTACAAACTTCCAAAGTTGTATGAACTAAAAAAAAAAACCATACAGGCAATATTTTATGGCAATAACTAATGGATACAAGTGGATAATAAACTACAACTTCACAAAGAATTATGAATATTTTGTCCACATTTTCAGCTTTTCCACATAATTGGGCCTCATTTTCTCATCTGTAGAATGAGGGGCCTTAGGTCATCTCTAAGGCAACTAGGCAACACAGTAGATAGAGTACCAGCACTTGAGTTAGAAAGATCTAAATTCAAAATCAGTTTCAGACACATATGGACTGTGTGACCCTTTGCAAGTCACTTAACTTCTGCCTTCCTCAGTTTCATCAACTGTAAAATGGGGGTAATAACAGTACCTACCTTCCAAGGCTGTTTGTGATGATCAAAAGAAATAATATTTGTAAAGCACTTAGCATAGCACTTGGCACATAGTAGGTGGCTATTAAATACTGGTACCCTTTCCTTGTTCCCCTCCCCCTCCCTTAAGGTTTCTCTCTGCTCTACCTAGAATCCTCTGTCCCTTCCACTTCCCTTTTCCCTCTCTCTTCTCCTCCACTATCTCTGGCACCAGCTTTAGGTAACACTATGACAGTTTCTTTGTAGGGCCCTATCACCTTCCCTGTGCTGATCTGTCTTGCCCCATCCTAGATACCCAAAGACTTTGTGTCTACCTTTTCCATGTCCTACTCTGACATCTTTCTTCAGCTGGCTTCCCAGCTATGTCCCATAGTTTAGCTTGGAGGCCCCAGCTTGACGATTTGCATGGAGCACTGTGAGAGACTGGTCAACTAAATTGTAAATGTCTTGAGGACAGGACCTGTTTTGTTTTGTGCATTTATACCCTCAGGGCCTTGCCTATAATAGGCTTTGGAATAAATTGGAATGGAAATAGATATTTCTTCACCTTGTGACTTATACAGAAAGTGGTACTTGATAAATGTTTGCTGATAAAATTTAAGTGATTCACATCTAGGGGCTTCTGAGCTAGCTGGTGAAATGTCCAAGATTTATAGGAGTGTTTTTGTCAGGCTTTTTCCAATCCCTAAAGCACACATTCATCGAAGTTTCTAACAGGTCCCTTACCTTGCCTCCGATTTCCCTATAAGATGAACTCTGTGGTGAGAGTCAGAAGGCCTGGGCAAGAGGACCAGTGTTGCTTCTTTGTGCTTCTTACTAGCTCAGTGACCTGGGGCAAATAACTGAACTCCTCTAAAGCCTATATAATAATCTTGGCCCAAGAAACAAATGAGAAAACCAATAGGAATATTCAGGGTGATCCGGAAGTCTTAGTACATTTTTATGCAATTAAAGCTTAAAACTGCACCAAGACTTTAGGACCACCCTCCATTAGGGAAGGGACTACTGTGTTTGTGAGACTCTGATGCTCCATTTACATTTACCATTATCACAAGAATTTAACTCAAGAACTGAAAGGGATGTCAGGAGCCATGTAGGTTACTCCCTTGGTATTTATAGAGCCTGAAACTGAGGCCCAGGACAGTGAAGAGACTTGCCCAACTGTAACATTGCTCTGTCCCTAGAAAGGATCTTTGGAGGCCACATAGTCCAACTCCCTTATTTTACAGATGAGGAAACTAAGGTCAAAGGATGTAAAATGATTTGCCTAAGGTCACACAAATAGCGACAAAGCCAGCATTTGAACTTGGGTCTTGACTGCAAGGTATTTTTCTTTTATTTTCTATAACAATAGTGACAAGTACTTACAAAATTAACCACATATGAGCACCCTCAGGCCTTAAATGATCAGGGTACTTGGAAAATTGATGGCCTCCCTCTTCTCTAAAAAGTTCCTGGAGTTGAGACATTTAGGATCCCATACTTAAAGCTGGAAGGAATCTTCCAAGAAAACCTAGTACATCCCCTTCATTTTATGTGCCATCCTGTGAAATGTCTCTTGTTAAATGCAGATAAAAAAAACCTGAGGTCCAGAGAAGGGACCTTCCCAAGGCCATACAGTTAATTAGTTGGGATTTGAACCTACGTCTTCCATTCACAAAGCTAACACTGTCATAGCCTCCTTTGGTTACTGGGTTTTGGGGATTTCCTGTCTTCATGCTGCCTGGTCTTGTGTATATTTCTAAAGTTTGAGCCCTCCAAACTCTCAGCCCCCCAGAATTCTCAGGTGAATGAGGTAAGATGAGGGGCAGGGTTAGGGATATGACACCATCAGGCTTCAGTTTATAGGTTCAAACACCATCAAAATTGATGTAATGGGTTGAGTACAGATAAAAAGCCTTCCACCAAGGCTGAGTTGAGCTTCTGTCTGTGTCTCTCATCTTCCAGGTTCATTCTCAGGATCATGTTTCTCATGGCTTGTTCATGGCTTACTCATTTCCCTAGGATTGCTCCCATCCTCTTGTGCTGATCTCAGGGGAGTTGGAGAAGCACCAAACTGGGTGGTCATGTTTTGGAAGAACTCAGATTCTCTGGAAGAGGATTCCAGAAACTCAGAGGCCAAAGGGACCATTAAAAGGCCTTCTACTGGCTCAGAGCCTCTCCATTCTGTGTGTGAGGGCAGCTCCAGGGATCTGGAAACTTTCTCTAACATCAAACTTAGATCTGATTTTCTCTAACTTCAATTCTTGTAATCATGCAATCTCCCCCCAGTTCCCTTTACCAGGGTAAAGTCTTTTTAATTCCCCTTAAATCTGAGTAATCCATTTTTTTCTTAAAAGTCAGCAATGTGTCCTTCCCCTGAATGAGTTCTTTTTGATTATGCAGCCCAGGACTGGGCAGAGTGATTCTAGACAGTGTCTGGCCCACCCTGAATAGGCTGACAGCCTCACCTTTCGTCCCGTGGATGGATGAACGCGTTGTCCTTTGTAGGAAGATGATGCTGTTGGCATATCATCGATACAGTGTCTGAATCACCAATCATGGTTTGTTTGATCTGGAAAGAATATGAGAGACCATTCTGTCTACCTTCATGCCCCCATTTGATGGATGGCCTGTTTATGAAGATCATTAATCCTGTCTGGCTAGATTAGTCAACTTGGTCCATAATAAATTGCATTCTCTTTATTTCTGACTTCGATGCCCAATTTACCTTGGTTGCATTTGAACTAGGACCTGCTCTTTCTGAGTGCTGGCTAAAATTTCTCTGTTTATGTTTATGCCAAAAATGTCATTGAATAAGAAAGGGAAATTGGGGAGAAGCAAATGTAAAAGATATAAAGAGTAAAAATGAAGTAATTTCAGGGTGGATGGAGAGAATAAACACCTGGGATACCACAGAAGCCCTCCTGTAGAAGAGGAGAAACCTGAGCTGAGTCTTGAAAGAAGCTAGGGATGCTAAGAGGTAGGGAGGGAGACCATACCAAGTATGAGCATACCCTGCACTGAGGCATGAAGATGGGAAATGAAACATTATGAAGGGACGATAGCAGGTAAGCCATTTTTGGCTGAAATGTAGAGTATATGAGGGTGGATAATGGGGGATAAGTCTGGAAAGATAGGGTAAAGCCAGGTTATAAAGGACTTTAAGTACCAGTAAGAGCAGTTTGTATTTTCAAGAGGCAATAGGGAGTCATTGAAAGTTCTTAATCTGGGGAGTGACAAGCTCTTACCTGTTATTTGTTTTTTTTTTAATTGTAAATCATTTTACTGCTATTTTTGTTATTACATAACCTTTATTTCCAAATGTATCCCTTTCCCTCCCATATCCAGAGATCCAGAAGAAAAAGGAAGAAAAATATTGATTCAACAAAACTAGTCAATAAATCCGTTAAGTCCACTACATGCAGTGTTCTATACCCATACTCTCCCATTTGTAAATTTTTTTAAAAAGAGAAGGATGTATTTTTCTTATCTCTTTTTTGAGACAAGACTTGGCTGTAATAATATTTTGCTTCTCTTTTTCTCCATCAACATGTAATCATATATATAATAAAATATATATATTTATAAACTATATATATATTTATAAACTATATATATATGTATATATATATATATATATATATATATATATATATATATAGTTTTTCTGATTCTCCTTATTTTGCATCAAATCATAGAGGTCTCATCACGTTTCTCTTGGTTCTTTGAATTCATGGTTGTTGTTTCTTAGCATAATAATCCATTATATGAATCTACCACAGTTTCTTTAGCCCCTCCCAAATGAATGGATCTCATTCTGTTTTCAATGCTTTTTTTCTCTTGCTATTACTGCTACTGCTACTTAAGAATATATGGGATCTTTCTCTCGTTAACCTGGGGCATAAGTCTAGCAGTGGGATCTCTGGGTCAGGAAGGGGCTCTTGGCATATCAATTTGACAGCCATGTGGATGATGGATTGGACAGGGAGAGACTGCTTAAGGCTAGGAGACCAATTAGGAATCTGCTTTAGGTGAGCAGTGATGACCTTTCCAGGGAAGAGAAAGAAATGAGATTGTACGGTGGTGAAATGAGTGGGACGCAGCAACTATTTGGTTAGGAGACTAAGGAAAACTGAAGACTAAGAAATGATGCTTTTTGAAATTTTATTTTATCTTCTAAAATCATATTTACTAAAATTCTAAATTGTAAATTTTGGGGGAGGGGAATCAGCTGACCATTTTGAAAATTTTGAAATTATTTGTTTTAAATTTCTATTGTGATTCAGTAGCTAGAACGCTATATTTGGAGTCAGAGACCTGGATCCAAATTGCTGCCCTGTTCTTTACTGTGACTATTTAACTTCTCTGGGCCTCAGTTCCTTCAAGTATAAGATGAAGGAGTCTAGCCAGATGGCTTCTGAGGTTCTTTCTAGCTCTAAATCTATGACCCTATGATTTTAGAAGCCAAGAATTGTGGGGGATCACTTTTTTAGGGTTCACAATGGTTCACTCTGCAATACTGTGCTAATGACAAAACAATATTAACATACCTCCAAACATCTATCACATCTTTACAACTCTGATTTGAATCAACTCACTTTGAAAGGTGAGGGGTGGAGGAGTCAGGGGCAGGTAGTAGAGACATTTTTTCTCAAAATCAAGGAGAGAAGAATTTTACATCGGCACTTGCTGAGGCAGGCTAGGTAGCACTCCAGATAGAGTGCTGTGCCTAGTCAGGAAGACCTGAGTTTAAATCCCACCTTGGACACTTGCTAGATATGTGTCCCTGGGCAAATCCCTTAACCCCCACTTGCCTCAGTTTCCTCATCTATAAAATTAGAATAATAATTTACCTCCCGAGATTACCGTTAGGATTAAGCGATAATTGTTAAGTTCTTAGGATAATGCCTGGCACACAATGCTATATAAATTTTGGTTATTATCATCCCTTCTCATACTATGCCTGGTGTATTTCATTGTTGAAATACACTATACTGTGGCTGACCTGTGACTCTGGGCAAGCATGTTGGCTAGCGGGTCAGGATTTTGGTAATGTGGGTACCTAATCTACACTAGCTACAAAGATGTGCTGATGATTTACATTTGCAAAAATGAAAACCTTTTATCAGGTGACTTGGAGTTAATGCTAAGAATCCAGCTCTCTATGAGTAGAGGGAGAGAGGGAGACATGTTACTTTTTGCTATTGTAGACCTCCAATTTCACTGATCATAGAGAGCCTGAATGAGGCAACTCTCCTTGCCTTTTATGCATTTTAGGCACTTGCTCTACAGCAGTACTTCTCTTCCTACTAATGGCAGAGGAATGAAATGTCACTACCGAACACTGCTGAAGTGATGGACTGGGTATGTATGTTTTCAGGACCAGCCAGCATGCATGACTCTTGAAGGATGGATTTTTCAGTCACAGCAACTCTTGAGGACAATCTTTTAAGTCCTAGAGGGGTCTCTACCTGTATGACTGGAGCATCCTTTCTGATGAATTAGGGATTATTGAAATATGCTCAATAAACATTTTATAAACATTTACTATGTGCCAGGCACTGTGCTATGTGCTGGAGATAAAATAAATGCAAAAGATTCCCTGACCTCAAGGAACTCACAATCTAATGGCGGAAAACAATACATAAAAAAGCTAAAAATTGGGGAGAGGGGTAGTAAGAGAGGGTTGGTACTTAGCTCTGGGGCATAATGCAATCCTACAGTTGAGTGAAAAATGATGAGCAGGCTGGCCTGGGTCCCCTCCCTAACTGGCAGAACTGAGAGGAGCTGTCCAAGGTCCATGGGAGGAGGTCCAGGGGCACAGTGAACTGTGGAGGTTTCACAGTTAATGGGATCTTGTAGGATGATATTGAAGAAAGGATCAGGGTAGAGGGGCATCCATACTTCTGACTGCTCCCTGAGGGCTTCTCCCTTGAGCCTGTTTTGTCAGAGACAGGATACTGAGAATTTCTCATTTCAAGTGCTTCATTTTCCTTTGAGTCTCTCACCTTCGTAAGTACCAAATGTTTGACATTGGGCAGCATAGTTAAAGATACCCCACCTTTTAAAATGCTCTTATTCCCTCAGAGGGAGAGATCTTCCAGTTGTGAACTTTGTTTGAAACTCCCCCAAGTGGTGAAAATGAACAATTAATATCCTGTTTAGGAGATTAACAAATCATGTTAGAGATTGTCATGAATGAAGAGCTGGAAGTAATGTCAGAAGTCATGTAGTCTAACCTTCTTGTTTTACAGAGGTCCTTGAGCAATGTAATACATATTAGGGGTGGAATCTGAACTCAGATCCTTGACTCCACAACCAGTGCTCTTTCCACTGTACTACGAAGTCTCCTAATCTTTCACAGGTATCAGTGAAGCCTGCAAGTTGTCCATTTGTTATACCTGGCTCTTCCATATAACCAGCTGATTTACTTTCCCAATCATGTACCTTTCTGCTGACACCCTTTGTGTCTCTTCTACACAATTCCTCATGCATATCATACTCACACCCACCATGCCCTTCTCCAGTGGCTTTTGGGTGCTGCACATTCAGGTTTTGGAGACCAATATCATGGCTTATAGACATAGACTGACTGGAAGAATATCATTATGGGAAAGATGAGACTTCATGTCATACAGAAGCTTCAAAATTATGTTTTATGTATAATGGGGGCCTACAATTTTAGTCTCCACCCTAGAACTTTTTATCACATCATTGTCATGTTGTAATGTAGCACTATTATCTGTTGCTGTCTTGTATCAACATTTTCCAATGCCTTACCTTGTCACTGAAGGGATCTCTGGATTCTGGAAGGCCCTGCCAGTGGAGTTCAAGGTCCAATAGACCCTCTTAAGCTAGGAAATATTTGAGTGTATGCCTATTATTTGAGGACAAGTTAGCTGAGTGTTGCCAAGCTTTTATTGCCAGAAAGTTTTCATCACCACCCAAATTTTGAGGGCCACAGCAACTTAGGAAAAATATAAGCTCAGGAAGGAATTGTTTGGATCAATGGCAGTGCCTTTTTCTAGCCTGCTTTTGGCAGACTAGAAGGAGATTTGCTGCTGCACAAATTTCAGTGACATTTCATTCCTCTGCCATTAGTTGGAAGAGAAGTATGTTTTCTGGATACCTGAGGTTTACCCCTTTTAAGTGGGAACATTTTAAAAAAAATGTAACCATTTTGGAGAGAAATCTTCCTAAAAATTTGTCATTTATATTTCCATCCTTTTCCCTGGGGCCTATGACATACAATTGACCATTTTCATTATTACTCAGAGTTATAACGGTGAGCATTCATTGCTGAGCCGGGAAATAATCAGAAAAAACATATTTAGAGTTGAGAAGGAGTTTAAATCACCTACTTCGACTTCTTTATATTATTTTATTTTTAATGGTTTATTGACTTTTTTAAACACCACTGCAATTTCCTAATGATTGTTCTTCCCACAACAGAACTCTCCCTTGAAACAGAGAATTAACTCCTTTTTTTCTTTCCCAGGACCATGCTGCTCCAGTAATTCTTTTATCGTGTGTGTGTGCATGCACGTGTGTGCGTGTGTATGTGTATATACATATAAATCATATATTTCCTTACAGAATAGGGACTGAATATGTGATATCCTTGGCATAGGACATTCTCAGGTAAGAAAATTCCTTCTAGAAATACAAGTTGGCACCTTCTCTGCAAGTTACAACCAGGATGAGTCACAGGTGAGACTTGAACCCAGATTCTCCTAGCTTTGATTCTAGCTCTTTATCCACTTTGCCATGTGACCTCTCATACATTTTCTTACTATAGAGAAGATTTTCTCACTTTAAGTGAAGGATCTACTATATAGGTTGTAGGATTAGGAGGGATTTAAACATTATATATATATATATATATATAATATATATATAAAATATATATAAATATAAAATAGATAGAATTATTACATATTCTTTTCACAGCACCAAGAAAAGCAATGGAAAAATCTTATCTCCATTTTCTAAACCATTCCCTGAAAATATATATTTTATTTATATATTTGTGACATCATACTCCATAATCCCATCCCCTACTGTGGGTTGTTTAGTTACAGTGAAAAACTTATCAACAAGAATACATATACATATACACACATACATATATATGTGTGTTTATCTATCTAAGCTATATGAAAAATCCATTTAAAATTATTAAAGTAGGTAAACTCCTGGAAAAGAAGAGTAAGACTGTAGCCAGAGAGGAGGGAGATATTGTGGCAGCTGTCACTTCTTGTGGTTATCCTTCCTGCCACCCTCTAGAGAGACCCCCTCACCTTCTAATTTTGAGCTTCTCCTCTACTGTTGTACTCCTTGCATACAGCTGTTCATCACAGACAGGACTGGAGCAAATGACAAACATGGCTACTGGACAAAGAGTGACAATGGGTTTAGAGATTCTCATATGGGAGAGGCACCATGTATCCATGACTGGATAGAGGGTTTGAGAGTCAGCAGTGAAAACTTGCCTCTGCTTCTTCTTACTATGAGACCTTGGGTAAGTCATTGCACTTCTCCAAGTCAAAGTTTCCACTTCTGGAAGATATAGTGTTTAGACTAAGTGGCCCCCTATGGTCCCTTTGAACTCTAAAGCTATCATCCTGTGACCTGTGGCTTCATAATGACAGAACAGTGGAAGGAGTGAGGAGTTAAGTAAAGGAAGTTGCTATTCAGTTCTTTACGTTCATATCTGACTCTTCATGACCCCATTTGGGGTTTTATTGGCAGAGATCCTAGAGTGGTTTTGCTGTTTGCTTCTTCAGCTCATTTTACAATGAGGAACCTGAAGTAAATAGGGTTAAGTAACTTGCCCAGGGTCACACAGTGACCCAGTGTCTGAGGTCAGATTTGAACTCACGAACATGAGTCTTCCTAATTCTAGACCTGAAGGTCTATCCACTGAGCCATCTAGCAGCCTCAAGTAAAGTGAATCAGGGAAGAAATCCTGAGGGAGAAGTCTAAAGGAAGCATCTTGAAAAGGGAGCCAGCTAGAACTGGCAGGAGGAAGGAAGTTCCTTTCAGGTGGGAGTAATACCCCAGGCATATTAGTGGGAATGAAGTCATAGATGACAAGAGCTATCTTGCATATAGTGTTTAGTGTTTGCAGAACACTTTATGTGCATAATTCCATATTATCTTCACAGCCCTATGAGGTATAGTAGGTGCTATTATTAGCCCAGTTATAGTGATGAGTTAACTGAAGCTCAGAGAGGCATTCAATGTTTGAGGCAGAATTGGAACCTAGTTCTTCCTGACTCCAAGGCTGGGGTTGTGACAAACCTCATCAAGATTTGCATTCACTTGTCTTTTGTTCCTGGAAAGAGCTGTGATTTCATTAGTGTGGGCATTCCAACCCCAAATGCCATTCCCACTCCTTCTCCATGCCTCAGTAGGATTCTGTTGTGACTTACTTTGGATGAATAATTTAAGTTCTTTCCTCCTCCCCTCTCCAACTCTTACATATATATTTGTTGCTAAGTTTTGTCTACATATAAGGCTGATCTTTGAATGACACACCCAGAGTTCAACCCAGACTCATCCTTGATTCAACCTGCACAGTATGGGGCCAAATATTAATATCTGGGGTTATTTGATACCCCCTTGCAAGTCAACATTGAAACCTTAATTCCTTATTTCTGGATGCTATGTCTCTCAGTGCCATCCAAGATGACATGAACTGTCTTGGATGTTACATCATACTGTTGACCCATTGAGTTTGTAGTCCACTAAAACCTCCAGAACCTTTTTAGTCCAATGGCTTGTTAGCCCCTTCCTCCCCATCTTTTACTTGTGAAGTTGATTTTTTGAATCCAATTGTAAGTGTGTTTGTGTGTGTGTGTGTGTGTATGCGTATGTGGGAGGTGGGTGTGTGAGGTTGATTAAACCAATCAATCCGTCATTCACATGGCTCCAATTGAAGAAACTAACAACATGCTTCACCCTGACACCTTTATAAGTGGAGAACACCTTTATTGAAAGGATGAATCGATCACAGACATCAGACTAGGTCTGAGAAGTCCTTAATTGATTTGGAAGGAATAAAAGCCTTTGGATAAAATGGAGTGACACTGTCCAGAGAGTGTATTGAGATTGACTGAAGAGACTTGGTCACACCCAATAGGTCTTTTATAAGATAGCAAATCAATCTGAAACCTGGTATCTGAGTACTGGGCCAGCAGTTCAAGCCAAGACACTGTGAGATAGAACCACTGGGGTGTGGGAGTGCAGTGGGAAGGAGAACCGCTTCTTTCTCTTCTACCTTTCTCCTTCTCCAAAGTCTCCTTAAATTAATCAAAATTATGCACACATAAGCCTAGTCCTCAGAGTTTTTTTCCCAAACATCCAATGTTATCCATTCTGGGAATCTGAGCTTCCCAGAAGAGGAGATATATAACATTTAACATTTGTCTCTATTAAATTTCATCTGATTAGATTCAACTCAATTTTGTAGCTTGATGTGATTTTTGCAGCTTGACATGTAGCATGATTATTTTTGGGTCTTGTCATCTAGTATGTTAGTAATAAACCAATATATAATAAGTGCCTCCTGTGTGCAAACCACTGTCCTTCCCAGTGGGGATACAAACAGAAAATAAAATCCAGTCCCTGGTACAATGGAGCTTATATTTGATGGAGGGAGACAACATAGGCATATGTGTTTATGTATATGTACATATATATGTGTATATATATATTTATAGTTTAAATAACATATTAGTGAAACGAAGGATTCCAAGAGACAGTGGTAAAGAGGGAATGCATTCCAGGCATTAGGGACAGGCTGCACAAAGGCACAATTATGGGACACAGAAAGTCGTGTGTGAGGACCAGTAGGAAGGTTGGTTTGGATGGAGAAAAGTGTGGAAGAATAACTCCTAACAATACTTCAAATGTAGATGAAAACCAGGTTGTAAAGGACTTTACGTTTGACTCCAGAGGTAACAGGGAGCCCTTGGAGTTTGATGAGTAGGGCAGTGACATGATTAGATCCAAGGTGTTGTGAGTCTCAAATGAGATAATGGATATTAAGCACTTCTTGAGCCTGAAATCAATATAAATTCTAGCTATCATCATCATCATCTTCCTTGTCCTCATCAGTGTACATCAGTCACCAGGTCCCCTAGTCTGAACATTGTACCCCATATGTTACTGCTGAGGCTAAGCCATGTTTTTATACAGGTATACAGGAGTGTGGGGAGGGGAATGTATGTGTGCACACCTTAGCTAAATCTGCATCATCAACACTTGCTTAAGTCTTGATTTATTGCCTTTACAGATATCTGAGATCTAAAAGCTCAATGTGAAAATTTCCCAATTGGTTCCACCAAACCAGTTCAAGCTGGTTCCAGGGCAGCCTTGATTTAGAGCTTTGCTTTAAGACTGTCCTCCCTAGCTTCATTTCATCTGCAAATGGGATAAGGACGTCATTTATGCCTTTATCCAAATCATTCATTCCCTGTCTTCTCCACTAACCCTACAGTTGAGAATACAAGTTGCTGCAGAACCATTAATAAATCCTGAATCTAGCCATTCACCAGATAACGGTACTATCTTCCAGCTCGAATCTGTACAACTTGCACATAAAAACAGTGGAAGAGACTTTTTAAATTGCCAAATGTTTTGCTAAAATCTAGGTGTGCTCTATCTATAGCATTCCTTAAATAAGGAAAGTAGCAGCCTTTTGAGAACGAAAACATTTTGACTAAGCATAATTGCTTAACCATTTAAATTGGCCAATCAATTCAGCCTAATTAGAAGACTTTTATTTGGAAAATTACTCTGAGAAATGAAGGGGGTGAAAAATACCTTCATTGTATCCACTGGCACCTTAGGATTGCACACTGTAATCGAATAGTTGGGAAGATGCCATTTGCCCAAATAAACGGACTTTACCAACTGAACCAATGTTTTCTGAATATTTTTTCTGGGCAGGATCATGTGCATAAGAGGAGACAAAAATATTTGTTACAATTCCTACCCTCACAGGGCTTGCCACTTAGAAGAGGGAGATCACAGTAAGTGCCAGGGGAAGGATGGAGCAAAGGAGGGGCTGTATCCCACGTGGTGGGGAGAATTGGGGCCAGCTTCACTTCAGCAATGTCTCTTATGTATGCCTGACTGTTGTACTTGGCCCTGAGAAACAGAGGCAAACATAAAGCAGTCCCTAGTCTTCTAGGATCTTGTAGTCAGTTTGGGTATTAAAAAAACCAAGTTGCTTTACTTTCTTAGCTTCAGTTTCCTCATTAGTAAAATGGGACTTGGATTCCATGGCCTCTAAGATTCTTTCTAGTTCTAGATCTATGATCCTAATTTGGGGGATGGAGGGAAAGAGCTAACAAATGATGGAAGGAGAACAGGAAAGGCCTTTTGTACAAGGTATAGCTTGAGCTGAGTTTTGAAGGGAATATGAGATTCTAAAAGGAAGGGATGAGGAAGGAGAGCATGGCAGGTATGGGGAAGGTCTGGGGGCGGTACCCTCTGTAAATACACAGAGGGCAGAGACATTTATAGTGATCTGCGAGTAGGTCAGATTGGTTAGAATTTAGAGAGTATGAAGAGGAGAGACATGGGAAATTAGTCTGGCAAACGAGATGGGAACCAGATTCTGAAGTTTTAAATAATAAAGAGATGGTGTTTTATCTTAGAGGCAGGAGGAAGTCATTGGATCTTCTTGGGAGAGGTGGCATTTGAGCTAGACCTAGCAAGATGGATAAGTTGCTCCAAATGTTCAGGTGCCATTGCTTGGATGGGACTTGAAAATTACAAGCTCTTGCCACTTTTAACAACTAGGCATGCTACTGCTGAGAGCCCTGGGGAGGGGTGCAGTGTTCTGATTAGGCACCACTTGGGCTCCAGAAGCTGATGATGTATGGCACAGCATCCTCCTCTTGGCAGGGCCAGGGAGGGTTAGGTGCAGGGATCCCAGTGGCAGCCTCAAGTCAGCCAATTAGTTATATGATCAAACTGATTACGGGGATAAAATGATGTATTGCCTGTCTTCTATCTCTTCCCCATATCTCTGACACACTAGGCTCTTAAGATGATTTGATCCCTGCTGGCTGGTATTCAGAAAGTTTTAGGGATGAAATTATTGAATATGAGTTGGGAGGTTCTGTGGAGACCAGCTAGGCCTTTCTGGATGTGAACAAGATCCTCTCTCAAAACTCCTTATCAAATGGTCATCCCCCTTCCCCTTGAGCCCCTCTAGTGACAGGAGAGCTCCCTCTCCCCCAAGGTGGTCCAGTTCCACCCTGAAAGACAGCTATAGTAGTTAGAAAGTCAGGGACAAGAAAACACGGATTATTCCCCATTGTACTTGATCTTCACATTTTGAGAAAGGTGATGGTGTGAGGAGCCTTCACTCCTACCCTCCCAGAATGTGTTAGAGCCCTATCTTCAGCCTCTGGACTACAATACTGAAATGCTAGGGATCCTCTCCTCATCTTTGTTTTTTCTTTTTCCTGACTGGTATCTAGATATAAAGGTTAATTTCAATTAATTTCAAAGGTTAAGTTAATTTCAAAGGTTAAGTTCAATCCAAGAATTTTTATCAAGTCCCTTCGATGTCCCAGGCCCTTGGTTAAACTTTGGAAAATTCCAAGATGAACAAAATTTTTCTTGACCTCAAGGAGTTTACCTCCTAGTGCTGTCTATACAACATGTGCACAAATGAATCAATACAAAGTCTATGCAAAGTAAGTACACAATATTTTCCAGTAGGAGTGAATGTTAATAAGTGGGGGAGGGATCAGGCAAAAAGCTGGTGTGGTGGTAGCCATGCCATCCTCTGGAGAAAATGAGAGATCTAATGGAAGGCATCAGGGTATCCTCTTCCTATTAACATTGCAAGGACTCAATTTCTTCTACTTCAAGCTCTCCAGTGTGTCTCCATAAGTGAAGGGGGCTGATCAGGGGGCCCTTTCACTTTGTCCACAGAGGCAACTGACTGGAGGGCAGAAATGACTGGATTACCCTTTTATGTCTCCTAGTTCAATAATAAAGAGAAATGTCTCCCTTAGACCCCAACTTGGTGAGTCATGGCTCCATGAGGCAGGCTGCTCCACCAGGGCTGTGCAAGGAGACTATAATTATAAGGATTCTGAATCACTTGGCCTATCTGTTCAGAATTAGGCTGTCTCTCTATGCTGCTAAATCGAGCCTATGTCTGGCAGGCGCTACTTGGAGATATACATTGAAGGAGTTAGGGTGAAGAGACAAGTTTTATATCCCAGTATGTGGTGGAGAGCAAGGTCAGAGAGTATGAACCCCTAAATGATCTCTCTGCAGCACAGTGAGTGTTCGCTTGGGATTCAGGAAAACCTACGTTTGAGTTCTGGCTCTAGGGGCCTTCCTAGTTGTATGACCATAGGCATATCACTGAGCCTCAGTTTCTCCACCTGGAAAATAGGAGTAATAGTCTCTATGAGAATCGAATGAGATTATATAGTATGGTATCCTACAAAAATGCCATTCTTATTCTCTCTACAAGGATCTTTTGCCTTCTACCTCTGTGTTCCTTACCACAGCTACAGATCTGAAATGTCTCAGTCTTAGCTTTAGCCTACAGTGTAATCAATATATTCTATCTGTTTTCCCTTCACCATAAACAGATGGACAAATCATTACCTGTTAGAAACTCACAGGCAGAATATATTATCGCTAATTCACATTACCCTGGCATTCTAAAGTTTACCAAACACCTTCCTACAACAATGTTGTGATAGAGGTAGCTTGGTACAGTAGCAAGAGAGGTGACTCTGGGATCCAAGGACAAGGGATTAAATCCCACTTCTGATGCTTACTTGCATGCATTAGATAGCCACTGAGGTCTCATCCAGTTCTAGATCTGTAATCATATATGTGGCCTTGGAAAAGTCCCTTAACTTCTCTGGGCCTCAGTTTCCTCAGCTGTTAAATAAAGAGGTTGGACTAGATAGTTTCTGAGGTCTGCTACAGATCTGAATTATGAAACTATGATCCATATTTTGTAAATGAAGATACTGAAGTTAAAAGAGAGAGCAAAACTTTCTCAAGATCACAAAGTGAGTGTTAGAGGTAGGTGTCAGACACAGGTCCCTTGATTCTTGGCCCGTTTTCTAAGCCCATTTTTCTCCTATTTTTGTTTTTGGTTTTTGTGACTTCCAATCAGCCATTTGGAGTGTGATCCAGTTGACAAAAATGTGAGAGAAGAGAAATTATGGTTTGTGGGCAGTTCCCCCTTGGCTCCTGGGGAAAGCCATCGCAGGCAGACAAGCAGATACATGCTGGAGGCTTGGACCTTCGAGCTCATCTCACACCAATCCTGGCCTGGTTCAAGGGGAGACTTGCTTTCGTGTTCTTAGTTATCAATCCTGTTTCTCACTAACTAAACACATTCTTCACTTTCTTGGCTCACCTTTCCTTGTCTGACACGGAATACGCCTACAGAGAATTCCTCAATTAGAGTGGTCTGTACTCTAGCATTTTAAGATGCCACGCTTGATGTTCTCAGACAACTGACCTTTGCTGGGTGTTTGTTAGCTTCTCATTCATGCATCAAATATTTATTGAGTTCCTTACTTTATGTAAGGCCCTGTGCTAGGTGATAAGGGGATACCAAGTGGAAGAGGGTACAGTCCCTGCTATCAGATACTTATAGCCCATAGCAGAGATCATAGGATAATAGATTTTGAGTTGGAAGGAACCTCAGAGATCATATCATGTAATCCCCTCATTTTATAGGTGGGGAAACTGAGGCACTGAGACCTTAAGTGATTAGCTGAAGGTCACATATAGGGTCATAGATTTATAACTATAAGGTCTTTAGAGGCCATCTAGTCCAACTCCCTCATTTTACAGATGAGAAATGGAGGCTCTGGGGCCTTAAGTGATTTGACTAAGGTAATCTAGGTAATATAAGATAATACGTTTCTACTGTTGTAGAAGCATAACTCGTGTTATGCTCATATTTATTTGTTTGCTTAATGCCAAAGGGAGAAGAGGAAGGTCCAAGGTGAATTCAGAGAAGGAGACAATGTGGGTTTAGATCTTGACTTTGCTGCTTAGCTGCTGTGTGAGTCTGAGTAAGTCCCTTCCACTCTTTGGGCCTTAGTTCCCCCTTCCGTAAAATGAATCCCTTCTAGCTCTATGTCTGTGATTCTGCGATCCTATAATTGGCATGGTCCTTCTCTTCACTGGGGCAGCTCAAGGCTCTTCTGAATTATGGGCCATTTTTGAGAGTTTCTAAAGCTGAGCAGTTCCTCACCCCATCATGGTTCTCTTACCACATCATGGCCAACATGGTACTGAGACTTCCCCTTGTATCTAGGCTGGCCATCATGGAGACCTTCCCAGGATCTCCTTTAAAGCTTTTCTACCTTTGGAGACCATGCCAAACTTTGGGGCATCAGTCTCCTGGCATAGCCTTTGGGAGAATCCAGGGTCACTTTTACTGTCAGAGGACTTGGCTTCTCTCAAGAATTTTGTCACTGCCTTTAGGTAACCTTGGGCAAGCCACTAACTGTGTTTCCATCTCCGTAACGCAGCAATGATGGAATTGCCAGTATGAAAATTGTAATAATATGGAGAGTGTAAGGCCATGAAAGCCACTTCTGGAAAGTACTGCAAACCAAAGCCAAGCCAACTAATTAAATCTGGGAGGTACCAGAGCCGCAGGATCTTGTATTATAAAAATATAAACCCTTCCTGTCGGGGCAAGGAAAACCACTTAAGCTAGGGAGCCAGTTCCCTTTGCTTCTGCACTGCAGGGTTTTTAGTTGGAGAGGGGCACAGAGGCAATGCTGATTCAGAGAGTTTTCCAAGGTGCCAACAAGTAATACCCCTTCCTCACACCACTAGTCTCCTATTTGCCTTCAGGAACCAGCCAATCCAGGAGATGATTCTGTGTAGAAGAGAGCTAACAGGGGGAAAGAGTTTAGCTCACTCTGTAAGAGAGCTGTGGTAAAGGAGAGTGGGCAGCTTTGGAAAATGGCAGGGCCCTGCCCTTATTGGATGGGTTCAAGATCATATGCATACTTGTTAGGAGATCATAGGACCTCAGAGACCTTAGAGATGAACAAAATTAGAGCTTAAATGATTTCATCAGACCATAGGATCCTACATCTTGAGCTTCTCCAGGACCTTAGAAGCCATCCCGTCTAATCCCCTCATTTTCTAGAGAAGGAATCTGAGCCCTGGACAGTTGAAGGGGCTTGTCTAAGGTTTATTGTTGCTATTTAGTTGTTTCAGTCGTATCTGACTCTGTGACCCCATTTGGGGTTTTCTTGGCAAAGATATTGGAGCAGTTGGCCATTTCCTCCTCTGACTCATTTTATAGATGTAGAAACTGAGGCAAACAGGATGAAGTACCTTGCCCAGGATAACACAACTATTAAGTGTCTGAGGCTGTATTTGAACTTAGGTTTTCCTGACTCCAGGGCCAGTGCTCTATCCACTCCAGTGATACCTAGCTGTCCCTAAGGTTTACACATAGACCTACAGTTGGAAGGGAATTAGAAGCCATCTACTCATTTTATAGAAAATAAAACTGAGGTTCATGGAGGTGAGGTGACTTATCCAAGGTCATAGGAAGTAAGCCTCAGGGATGGGATTTGATCCCTGGATGCCTTCTTGAGTACATACTAGACGAGATAACCACTCAGAGTTCCCAGCCTCTTTTGTGATCCCCTGATTCTGTGGCTTATTAGCATTATGGCACTGCTCCTCATTAAATTTCTCCCTTTCCTTTAAGAATGACTTGCTCAGGGGGCGGAGCCAAGATGGCAGAATAGAAAGACGCACGTTTACGAGCTCCGAACCCACAGCCCACAGAATTAATGTAAAAAGAGATCCCCATAAGTTCTGGATCACTATAAGGTGTGCAAAAACAGAGTGGAAGAGATTTCCGTTCCAGAGAGCCCTGGAGAGCCATCCCCAGGGTCCGTTGTGCCCCGGAAAGCAGAACCCACCCCAGCGCTGCCCTGGCCGCGGCCCCAGAGAAGCTGATCCCAGCAGGCTTCAGGGGTGGAACCTCCAGCGGCTGGGAAGGTCCCTCTGCCCACAGAAGCTACAGGTCAGTGAGAGAGATGGCTGGCCTGGCCGAGAGGGGGAGCGGGGTGTCTCCGTGACTCAGCCCCCCCTTGGGAGGAAGCGGTGGCGGCAGAGGCGGGGGTGGCAGCGGAGGCAGCAGCTGCAGTGGCGGCCCGGGACTCCCCCAGCAGCAGGCAGGATCTTCATTACTGAGAGTCTCTGCATAAACCCCCTGAGGGAGCTGAGCCTGGGAGATGGCCCTGCTCCACCCCACTCCATTGCTGAAGGTCTCTGCATAAAGCCCCTGAGGGAGCTGAGCCTGGGAGGCAGCGCTGCCCCCACCCCAGCAACAGAACTAAAGCTCACATTGATTAGCAGCTGCTTGCCGTGGAAAGCCCATTTGAATCTCAGACCCCAAGCACTAGCTGGGTGGATCTAGGCGGGGGTGGACAGGAATCTCAGAAGTCAAGTAACTGGCTGAGAAAATGCCTAGAAAAGGGAAGAAAAATAAGACTATAGAGAGTTTTTTCGAACAGATGTAAATGATCCCGACATTTGGATCTGATGATGAGGACATATTCTTGCCATCAGGGAAAGATGTGGAGGGCAGGGCCTCGGTACCCCAGACATCCCAGGGGGATGTCAGGTGGGCTCAGGCCTTGGAAGAGCTCAAAAAGGATTTTGAAAAGCAAGTTAGACAGGTAGAGGAAAAACTGGGAAGAGAAATGAGAGAGATGCAAGAAAAGTATGAAAAACGGGTCAATACCTTGGTAGAGGAGACCCAAAAAAAATGCTGAGGAAAATAACACCTTGAAAAATAAGCTCACTCAATTGGCAAAAGAGGTTCAAAAAGCCAATGAGGAGAAGAATGCTTTCAAAAACAGAATGAGCCAAATGGAAAAAGAGGTTCAAAAGCTCATTGAAGATAATAGTTCTCTCAAAATTTGAATGGAACAGATGGAGTCTAATGACTTTACGAGAAACCAAGAAATCACCAAACAAAACCAAAAGAATGAAAAAATGGAAGCGAATGTGAAATATCTCATGGGAAAAACAACTGACCTGGAAAATAGATCCAGGAGAGACAATTTAAAAATTAGGGACTACCTGAAAGTCATGATCAAAAAAAGAGCCTAGACATCATCTTCCATGAAATTATCAAGGAAAACTGCCCTGACATTCTAGAACCAGAGGGCAAAATAAGTATTGAAAGAATCCATCGATCACCACCTGAAAGAGATCCAAAAAGAGAAACTCCTAGGAACATTGTGGCCAAATTCCAGAACTCCCAGCTCAAGGAGAAAATCCTGCAAGCAGCTAGAAAGAAACTATTCCAGTACTGTGGAAATACAATCAGGATAACTCAAGATCTAGCAGCTTCTACATTAAGGGATCGAAGGGCGTGGAATAGGATATTCCAGAAGGCAAAGGAACTAGGACTAAAACCAAGAATCACCTACCCAGCTAAACTGAGTATAATACTTCAGGGGAAAATATGGTCTTTCAATGAAACAGAGGACTTTCAATCATTCTTGATGAAAAGACCAGAGCTGAAAAGAAAATTTGACTTTCAAACACAAGAATGAGAAGAAGCATGAAAAAGTAAACAGCAAAGAGAAGTCTTAAGAGGCTTACCAGAAGTGAACTGTTTACATTCCCACATGGAAAGACAATATGTGTAACTCTTAAAACTTTTCAGTATCTGGGTAGTTGGTGGGTTCATACACACACATGTGCACGCATGCACGCACACACACATACACACATGCACACACATACAGAGACAGAGAGCACAGATTGAATTGAATAGGATGGGACCATACCTTAAAAGAAATTAAGGTAAATGGTGGGAGAGAAATGTAGTATGAGGAAAGAGGGTGAAATGGACTGGGGTAATTATATGTCATCTAAGAGGCAAGTAGGAGACTTTTTAGTGGAGGGAAAAAGAGGAGAGCTGAGAAAACAAAAAACAAAAAACAAAAAACAAGAAGTTTACCCTCATCACATTTGACTAAAGGAAGGAATAAAATGCACACTCATTTTGGTATGAAAACCTATCTTACAGTATAGGAAAGTGGGGGAGAAGGAGATAAGCAAGGGGGGGGATGATGGAAGGGAGGGCAAAGGGAGGAGGGAGCAATTTGAAGTCAACACTTGGGGAGGGACAGGATCAAAAGACAGAATGGAAACAATGGGGGGCAGGTTAGGATGGAGGGTAATTTAGTTAGTCTTACACAACACGACTAGCAGGGAAGTCATTTGCAAAACTACACAGAAATGGCCTATATGGAATTGCTTGCCTTCCCAAAGGGAATGGGTGGGGACGGAGGGATGGGGAGAATTTGGAACTCAAAGTTTTAGGAACAACTGTTTAGTATTGTGTTGCTACTAGGAAAGAAGACATACAGTTAATGAGGAATAGAAAGTCATCTGGCCCTACAAGAGAAAAGAGAAGATGGAGACAAGAGAAGGGAGGGATGACAGAAGAGAGGGCAGATTGGAGATAGGGAAAGTTAGATTGCTTGGGGTATTGGGGTGGGGGGAGGGGATAAAAGGGGAGAAAATTTGGAACCCAAAATTTTGTGAAAATGAATGTAAAAAGTTAAATAAATAAAAAAAATTAAAAAAAAAGAATGACTTGCTCAATGACTACATATATATATATATAACCTATATCAAATTGCTTGACTTCTCATTGGGGATGGGTGGGGAGGGAGGAAGGGAGAGAATATGGAACTCAAAGTTTTAAAGACAAATGTTAAAAATTGTTTTTACATGAAACTGAGAAGTAAGATATATAGGCAATAGGGTATAGAAATCTACCTTGCCCTACATAAAAATAGAAGGGAAGAGGATGAAAGAAGTAGAGGAGGATGGGTGGGGAGTGATAGAAGGGAGGGCAGACTGGGGGGAAGGGTAATCAGAATGCATATTGTCTTGGAAAGGGGAGAGATGGGGAGAAAATTTGGAACTCAAAATCTTGTGGAAGTGAATGTCGAAAATTAAAAATTAATTATTTTTTATTTTATTTTTTAATATATTCATTTTATTTTTAATGCTCTATAATCACTACCATAAAATTTAGATTTTTTTCACCCTGCCTACTCCCTACCACCCCCCTCCCTCCCCAAGACAGCATACAATTCTATATAGGATCTACACATATGTTCCTATTGAATATATTTTCATTATAATCATGCTGTGTAGAAGAACTAAAATAAAAGGGAGAAATCATATAACAAACCAAAACATAACACACACACATACACACACATACACACACAAATACAAATGATCTGCTACATTCTGGGATTGAATTCCATAGTTCTTTCTCTAAATGTGGAAGGAATTTTGCCTTAGAAGACCATTGGAAATTTTTTTTTTAATGTCCTTGCATTGCTATGAAGATCCAAGTCTACCAGGAAAAAGTCTCACACATTGGGGTCATTGCTGTATACAAAGTTCTCCTGATTCTACTCCTTTTGCACAGGCAAAATTAATTAATTAAAAAAAAGAATGAGTTTTTCAAATATGCCATTGCTGCTGGCATACAGCCATGTTCCTTATTTAGATCACTTAGCCAGGTCCTGAGTAGAGAGGATTTTGGTCAATATCATTCTCCATGTTAAAGGTGAATTGACCATCTACCATTTGAGGACACTGTGCTTGAGAAGTGTAGGACTTGGTGCTTGCCATCAAGGGGCACTCTTGGTCTCATGGCATAACAGCATTATACTATAACCTGTAGGCATGCCAGGAGTTCAGAGAAGGAGGTGATCACAGAAGGCTTCACCAATTTCTAATGGCTTCCTGGAGGAGGCAGTGCTTCAATGGGGAATTAAATGAGAAATTGAGCAAGTGGAGCAGATTATGAAGGCCATTACAAGTATGTGGGGGAAGGAAACAGAATTAGAAAAGGTAGAAAGACAGGAACTGCTCTAAGGATGCTTTGCTTGATCCCATTTTGTTTCTGAGTTTCTAGTTTGTTCTTGCATTCTGGGAATTTCTCCTTATTTTCTTGTACCTAATAATAGTGATTGTTTTTGTAAAAAAATATTTCTTCATTGACTACATTTTTCTAAGGTGATTTTTTTCCCTGTGAAGAGTTTGGTTTTTCCTTTTCCCTTTTTGTTGTTGTTTTAACTTTGTTACATTTTGTTTTCATTTTTATGTGTTGCTATTTTGAGGTGTCAAGGGGAATGTACCTTTATCATTACCACTCATTCTGCCATCTTGCTGGAATGTCCCCAAAATGAAATTCAATAGTAAATAATGGGAAATCATAGACTTTGGTTCCAACAATCAATTGCACAGCTACAGCAAGGGGAAGGCAGGGATAGATAACAGCTCTTCTGAGTAAGACCTGATAATTTAATGGAAGGGAAATTTAGTCTCAATCACTTGTGTGACATGAGTCCTCCCAAATAAAATACAATGTTAGCCTGTGTTGAGATTTATCATGTCCAAAAATGTGGTCAGATGAAGGCTGGAGTATCATATTCAGTTCTGAGGTGCCATGTTTTAGGAAGGACATTGACAAATTGGACTATGTCCAAAGGAATGTGATCAGGAAGATAAGGAGACTAAAAGCATGCCATATGAAAATTCTGGAAGTCATAAGAGGAGTAATGCCCAGATTTCAAGAGTTAATGTGCCACAGTCCTGGACGGAGTCCTCAGAGCTATTAACAATCCAATGCTAAAGACACAGCACAGCATGTTGCTATGAGGAAAACAAAGAGCAGTGTTGTGTAAAGGACCAACGTGAATGCACAAACACCTCTTTCGTCCAATTTAGATTTTTTTTTAAAAAACAGAACCTTGCAGAAGTCAGACACAAGGGCAGGTAATGAAAAATGTGGCATAATCCTTTGCAAATAGTGTCATGAATACTAAAGCACATCAAGAGTTGATTCTGGTGATGAATGCTAAGGGCACCCAAAAGAGTTTCTTTGGAGTCATACTGGAAAAAGAGAGGAGATCAAGGAGAGAAAAGCATGATGCTTGATGTGCATGGGATGTCAACTGAAAGATCACTGAACTGCATAACTTTCACTGTGGTTTTCTCTACCAAAGAGAATGATGTTCAGACTGGAAAATATAGAACAAAAAAATTAGTTAATGCAAAGTTGTTAAGTAAAATCACAAAAGCCAACCCATTTCCCCTTGACAAGTTCCAGTTGCCAAGCCCTGACAAACTGAAGGAAGGGATAGATGCGATTACTGAGCTACTATCTGTGACCTTTGAAAGATCATGGGCAGGATGATAGGTGCCACAAGGGTGGAGAATAACAAAAGTCCCAATTTTCCAGAAAAACAGTAGAAAGTAGAGTCTGAAAATTACAGGCCAGTGAGTTTAACTTCAATTAATTTACAAACTTCTAGTATATGTTATTAGAGGCAATATCTACAAAGAAAACAGTGTTCACCATGAATTGGCATGGCCTCATGAAGAACCAGGTGATCACACTAACCTCATTTCTCTTTTTTAAAATCAGATTTATTAGATAGATCAGGGAATGTTGTAAATATATCTTGCTTAGGTTTAAGTAGAGTATTTGACAGTGGTCTCTCAAACTATTCTTATATACCAGATAGAGAGATGTGAGTCAAGATAGTACAGTTAAGAGGATTCAAAACTGGTTTGAGTTGGACTTAAAGAGTAGTTACTAATGGATTAATGTGAACTCAGAAGGAGGTCTAGGAGTGCCGCAGGCATCTGTGCTTGTCCCTGTCCTGTTTAATATGTTTATCAGTGATTTGGATAATGACATAGATGGTATGCTTATCAAATTTTAGATGATGAAAAGCTGGATGGGTAGCAAACATGGTGCCTGATGGAGCTGTAATCTAAAAAGATCTCAACTGACTAGAACATCTCACTGAAGCTAATAAAATGAAATGTCATAGGGATAAATTTTGAGTACTGTGCTTGAATCAAAAAAAGACAACACTTCACAAATAGGAAATGTGGGAGGTGTATCTAGATAGTAGCACATCTGAAAAGGATTTGGGGGGGGTCTTAATAAGCTGTGGGTTGATACAAGCCACTGTGTGAAATAGTCAAAGAATTATCATAATCTTAGAGTTTATTGGGAGGAATCAAGAGCATGCCATGTAAGTATCAGCTGAAGGAACTGGGAATGTGGAGCCTGTTGAAGAGTAGACTTGGAGTGTTCATGACAGCCATATTTAAATATTTGAAAAGCTGTCTTATGGAAAGAGGAACCAACCTCATTCTGCTTGCCTTAGAAGGAGAAAGAAGCAGTAAAATATAGAAATTGCAGAAAGATAGATTTTGGTTCCATGTAAAGTGGGGGGAAACCTTTCCTAATAATTCAACTTATCTAGAGGTGAGATGGGCTTCCTAGGGAAACAGTAGATTACCCATCAGTAGAGGTCTTCAGAGGAATATTAGAAGACTGTTTGCTTGACATTTCATTGGAGGAATTCTTAGTCAGGTATGGAATAGGGCAGATGGTTTCTGGGGTCCCTTTGGAGTGAAATGTTGTGATTTTGTGAATGCATTTGGGAAGTTTGAGGTGTACAGAGTAGACCAGTTGACCTGGAACTGAGAGTTTGCAGACAGTGGAAGATGATATTCAATAGTTAAGTTGGTACCAGTTTCTGCAGAACCTTCAATTCAATTCAGCCAACATTGATTAATCGTTTGCTAGGTGCTCAGCCTTGTGTTTGCTCTAAGATTTTCCCTTTGAGTGCTGGGCTCATATAGTAGATGTCAGAGGCAGGATTTGAACCCAGGACTTTCTGATTCTGAGCCAAGCACTCTAGCTGCTATGCCATGTTGCCAGCCTATTACTGTTAGCAAATTGCAACTTTTCCCCAATTATGTTCAAAATTGTGGCACAGCAACAGCAGCAGCAAGCAGCAGGAAATCAGTGCTACTCTGCTTGTACTAATTAGGCTGCACACCATTTTGACACTGAATAAGAGTTGAAGTTTATAAATAAACCGAGACTTCCACCCAGCCTAAAGATAGTTGGCACTGCAGTCTTCATTTAACAGTGTAGAACAAATGCACAGTCATAAGCCTACCATGGACGTAAGCAGTTTTTATTTTCTGAGTTCTCTGAGACTCTGAGTCTAGGTTAGAGAATTCCAGCAATTGGGATTATAGAAAAAGAGATTTAGAGTTACAGGGAGCCTTAGTGATCACCTGATCCAAACCCCTCAGAGGAGGAAACTGAGTCCCCCAAATGGGAAGTGGCTTACTGAGGTCTTGCCTATCTCAAGTCAAGATTTGAAACTAGGTGTTTTGGGATTATGGATTTAGAGCTGGAAGGAAGGTGAAAGATCTTTTAATTCAGTCTCCTCATTTTATAGATAAGGAAATGGAGATCCAGAGAAGTGACTCTAATGGAGGACACATCTTAACTGGTTACTCTTAGCATATTCAAAGCCTTTGTTAGGACTCCTGCTAGTCTCAGAATCAACTGAGTTACTGGATACAAGTCATGCTCATGGGATTGCCTACAAGGACCAAGAGCATCAAGAAGTGTCCATAGTGCATAACTAGAAGCTAGATTCAAGCATAGCCTTGTCTGTATCTGTTCCTGCTACCATGAATCCCTGAGACCCAGACCAAGTACTCAAAAGCAGTAAGACCCGATAATTTGGGTAATGAGGACATTGAGATATGAATGAGAGAAACTTCCCCTTGAAATTCAGCTCTGGCCATCTGTCCCTTATTCTATGAATAATGAAGATAGAGATCACAAATTGCTGAAATTGCATTAAAACTTGCCAGTGTATTTGAGAGCATAATATCTAGCATGCATTAGGTGCTTAATAAATGCTCATTGATTGATCAAGCTTGGGAGCTAAGGTGGGATTTGAACCTGGACAACTTTTGCTTAGAGTTCATTTGAAAGTTGAGTTCTCTCTCAAAGAGTCTAGTTCAGGGACTTTTTTTACTAGTGGATAGAGAGCTGGACTAGGAGTCAGAATGGCCTGAGTTTGAACTTTGTCCAGACACCTAGCTATGGTAGGCCTGGCTAAGTCACTTTGCTTCTCCCAATCTCAGTTTCCTCATCCACAAAATAGGAATAACCTTCCAGGGTTGGATAAAATGAAATAATATATGTAACATACTCTGTGACCCTTAAGGTGCTATATACATATTAGTTGCTATTATTACTAATAATATGATAAATATAGAAGCTAATGTCTTCTAGGACTACTTCAAGTTTTTGCCTTCTTTTAGTCTGAGAATATTCAAAAACACTTAAGTTGCCAGATCCCCCAGATTCAGAAGTCAATGAATGCTCTTTTAGATGTAAGATCAAAAGATTTAAAGCTAGAAGATTCCTTTAGCAATCATTTAGTTTAAACTTCTCATTTGGTAGAGGGGGAAGTGACTTGCCTAAGGTCATACAGCTAGTAGGTAGAACCATAACTAGGAATTTCCATATCCAGTGCAAAGTGGCATGAAGCATGCCCTCAGTTGAGGGGGGGGGGTGGCCCCTTGCTTTATAGTGAGGAAGAGGTCAGGGTGGGGAGGGGGAGCTGACCTGAGGTCAATATCTATTACTTTACTGTTTTAAAGCATTGTTGTTAACTAGGAGCTCTGATATTTCAGTACTCCTGAACAACTACAAATACTTTGGGTTACCTTTAAATTCAGTGCTCTTGGGGCTGGGCTGCAACTTTCTTGTGTACCTTATCAACACCCTCTGTTAAGAATTTGTTGAATGCCTACTGTGTGCAGGGCATTGTTCTGAGTCCTGGTGGCTATTAACATGAATTCTGGGATATCCTGGAAGGATGAATTTGATTCAGTCTGTCAACCATTTATTAATATCTTGTATATATGACACTGTCCTAGATGTTGGGGGTACAAGGACAAACACAAAGTCCCTGTCTTCAAAGACCTTACATTCCACTAGGTACAGGGGTGGGGAACCTGCAACCTCAAGGTCACATATGGCCCTCTAGGTCCTCAAGGGTGGCCCTTTGACTTCAAACTTCACAGAACAAATCCCCTAAAGGCCCCACCTGAGGACCTAGAAGGCCACAAATTGCCTACTTGTGCCCCATGTTCCCCACCCCTTCACTAGGAGGATCTGACACAAGTAAACGCAAAGTAATTTCCTAGTGGGTGAGACGACTAACAGGTGAGTGAATTAACAAAGCTCTTCTGTAGATGGGGTACTTGAGTCAAGTCTTGCAAGGAGTTGAGGATTCAAGGTGAAGGGGAGGAAGAAAAGCATTGCAGACGTGAGAGACAGCTTAGGTAAATGCCTGGAAGCAGTAGATGTAATGTTATGTATGTGAAACACGCAAATGTTGTTGTTGTTGTGTTCGTCTTTCAGAGAAATGATGACATGACTTGCACTTGACTTTGTTTTTTGAGTGAGGGAGGACTCTGCATGGTCACCAGCCTCACCTTCTCCTCCTGAGCCATCTGGATCCAGTGACCAGATACTCATCAGGATGGATGGAGATGGCCCAGGATGCACTGGGAGACCTTGGGCCCTTTAGGCCAAGATCTTCGCAGGTACTCACTTAGGGTGGGGTATTGCCCATTCATTGAATAGGCCTCTTTAAGAAGCAGCCACGGCATGGCCCCTTTAATGAGGTAAAGAAAAGAAAGACCTCAGGCTGGGAGGGAAACAGCAGCAGTTAATTGATAATCACTCTGAAGCCAGGAGGGTCCAAAAGAGAGTCTTTAGGCAGAGGACAGGGACCCCATGGTGTCTGAGCTTTATAGTGTAGTAGGCTCAAGGTTCAGGAAATGGATGGGAAGGGAAGAGAAGGAAGACTAGGCAGTAAAACCCAAGTCAACTGGGCATCTTTTGGCCATCCAAATTTACCTTCCTTTGGAGAGAAGGAAGGGAAGGGGGAGACAGACAAGAGAGGAGGAACTGAGTCTACTTACAAGGTTGTGCTCATCCTTCATTGCTAAAGTAAGACCATACCATCAGAGAAATGATGACATGACTTGTACTTGACTTTGTTTTGAATGAGAGAGGGCTACACAGTAGCTGAAAAGGAGTATTGAGATACAAGTCTGGGAAGATGGGACCAAGCCAGATTGGCTTTGATGATGAACAGAGGAGCTTATATTTTATCCTAGAGACACTGGGGAGCCTCTGAAGCCTCTTGAGCATGGAAGTGACAAGCTCGGGCTTATGCTTTAGGAAGATAAATTTGGGAGATGCATCAGCAGCCAATGAGCAGATAAGATTTCTGTCTTCAAGGTGTCAGTGAGCTAGGCATAATGGGAGGCAGGAGAGAATGTGGGTGGAGCCTTGTGTGTACATGAGATAGCTTCTGAGTCATTCAGACCATAAACAGCTGCCACAAACAGCAACTAATTTCTTGGACTCTTCTCCTAGTGTATTATATAAAGGGTATTTAGTGGGAGAGAAGAAATGGTATAGTGCAGTTGTGTCAAACTGAAATAGAAATGGGGCAGCTAAGCTGTACAGAAAGATCCCTGCTGGCTACATATTGACTTAGAAAATCACATATTAACATTATCTATGTTCTATTATATTTTTACTTATTTTATTGAATATTTCCTAATTACATTTTGATCTGGTTTACTACATTGAGGAGTATTGTAGGCAAGTGTTTGACACCTCTGCTATAGTGGACAAAGGACTGGTCTTAAGGTCAGGAAGATCTGAGCTCCAGCCTTGCCACTGAAACATGCCTGCAAAGGGACTTATGAGCAAGTCACTTAACCCTTTAGTACCTTCCTTAAGGAAATTTTCGAAATCTCTAAGTTTCCTAGGAGGCACTTTCTACATTGCTAAAGTTCAGTACAGAGAACTCCCTATACTGATGAAATCATAGTCTGAATGTGGAGAACAGCCAACCAGTTACATGGAATTGGGAGAGGGCAGATCAAGATGGGGGAATGATGAATTTGGCTGGTCTGGAGGAGATAAGAAAGGAAAGGAACTAAGGCTAGAAAGGGAAGTAGGAGACTCATTTTGGAAATCCTAGAATATCTGGCTGAAAATCTGTGATCTGGAGCTCTTCAACCTCTAGCTTGGTCTGCTGCTTGATTGAGCTCACACTGGATTGACATTTATTCGTACAAAGGCCAAGAGGTGTATCTAATTCTTTTAGCTGGGATCACACAATGTTTCTTCTGTCACTATTCAACAAAGTACTTCTCTCAAATTGATTAAAGACTTGTAGAATGTGTCAATTAAATTTATAGCTTGAACGTTTTCTTTACTTTTCAGAATATATTTTCATTGCTTTTTTGTGATTGCAGAATGATCTTGCATTATTCAAATTTCCTTTCTTTTATACTGAAGTCTTTGCTTTCCAAATTGTTAAATTTGAACACTAGGTATTTTGGAATTTGAAGCATGGCTTTTCATTTTTCTGGAGGTGGTCTGTGGATTCTTTGGATTGGTGTATTGATGTCTGTATTTAGAAGTACTGGGTAGTTTTCTTGTATTATTTCTGGAATTAGGACAGTGCTCTTTTGAGAGATCTATAATCCTTAAGTTATCTCTCTTCATCTAATTCAGCTAATTGCTTTGGTAGATATAGAATTCATGTGTTCCTTTGGCTACTTTTATGTGATATTTTCCCTCACTTCAATATTTTTGTATTCCATTCCTGTTCATTTTTCTTTCACTTCTTTGGAGAGATTTTCCATAATGGATTCTTCCCCCCCCACCCCCTAATCTGCTCGTTGAGTTTTTCGAATTCTGCATTGAATGTTCTTCAGTTCTAACCCATAATCATTCCTAGTACTCACTTTTGTTTCCTAATGTTTTCTTCTCCTGCAAATTGTACTGGAATTCTGTATTTTATTAGGCAGTACTTCACCTCCTTTTGTCATACAAGAGTAGTTAAGAGGGTGTTGTATCCCATTTCAAAATTCACTATTCACTCTTCCTTCTGATTTTCTGCTTCCCTATGCTAGCTTGTTTGACCGTGGTCTGAGCATATCTTGAGAATTTTTCTCATGAACTCTTTGGTGTTTCAGTCTTCTTCTTTGTATTTCCTGTCATTCACTTCTTGACTCCTCTATGTTTGCTGGTTGATATACTTCAAGCCCCTTGGGCTGACATGTAAAGCTGCCCCAGGCTCCTTTTGAGTTAGGGCATATTGAGTTTATCAGCATGGGTCCTTGCCCTAAGCATCCTCAGTCCTCAGGAGGACTTTCAATTAAAGTCCAAGGCTTTATATTTATCTCCATCACATTTCATCTTATGAAATTCAACTTAATTTGCTTGCTTTTTGGATTCTTAGTTGGTGATTCAGTGTGTCAGTCCCTTCCCAGCTTTGTATAAGTGTTCATTGAATGGGAGTTGATGCCTCCACTACAGCATCCTAATAGTTGAACTCCCTCACTTTACAGATGAACAAACCGATGCTCAAGAAGGTTATGGTTTATGTTTTTCCTAGTCAGTCAAAGTTCCATGGAGATTTTGGCCACCTCACGGTACCCATGTTCACTTCTCAGATTCAGAGTGCCAATTTGGTACAACCATCGCCTCTCAAAAAAGAATTCAATCTACTCCATTCCACTCTATTCTTATGTTACTAGAGACTTGGACTAGAAATGTCTCAGTATTGCCAAGTCCTGACTCTGCTTTCAAGCTAGTTCCTTGGCTTCTGAAGTCCATGTCAGTAGCCTTGATTTGTGGAACAAATTTGCCCTAGAATTGAGCAGCAATCAGAAACCAGGCCAGAATTCGGTGCCTCTGGAGGAGGGAGAAAAATTGTTTGAGGCCCCTGATCAGCTTGGGGTTAGGTTCCTGCATGTAAGGGATGGGAGTGTTAGGGATGGAACAGCTGCCCCATTCCCCTAGTGTCCATGTCACTGTCATTCTCTCTACAAATTACAGAGAAGAGTTAGGGAAATGTCACTCTCATTATCCTGTAGAGGAGACAGTGTAAACATAGCTCATCCAAGAGCGTGTTTTATTGTTCAATTAAAACAGCTAATTAAATAACCTCCATTATAAACCTTCTATGCATGGGAGATGCAGTGCTAGAGGGGGTGATATTTCATGAATATATCTAATGGATGCTTCCTTCAGCCAATTTTTCAGTCCTTATTGAATTGGCAGTGGCCACAGCACTGATTGAGGCTGGAAATACAACCTTGAATGTGAAAGATTACAGAAAAGCTGGCCACATTGGGATAATACATGCTGCAGGCAATTTTTTTTCCAACCCACTTGCTGAAATGTCTAAAACCCACTCTTCAGAATCCATTTCCTGGGCCTTTGAAACAAACTCCCCTTAATATCAACATGGCATGTGACAGTGTGAATGGAAGCAGGGACTCTTGGCCATGTGATCTCACATTACCTCTGGGTCTAGGGGCCTCCCTATGATTGTGTTTGGTGGTACAGAAAGGGGTTATTTTGTCCATTCTATAGTATCTAATTTTGTGAAGATTATTGGCGTTATGAAGGCTCAGATGACTGTGGGACAGGTCAGGTTCTTTCAGGGAGAAGAAGTTTTTAGGAGGCTGGTCTTACTGACCCTCTATGTAGAGGAAGTGACCAGTTATCAGAATAATATGCTACAGAGCTACCATTTTTCCTTCTGCTTCCTCCTGGTGTTTGGCTAGCAAGTTATGACACACAAAAGCACATAATGAGTAAAGACACATGGAGACGATCCGCAGAGTAAAGGATGCCATCATAGAAATGTCTGAGAAAGAAAGAAAATGGGCTGAACATATGGGGAGAGTCAGGGCTTACAGACAACCTGTGTGCCCTGCTGAGATTCTGCTAATGTCGAGAAAGGGCAAAGAAATCCCCCAGCTCATTAGGTAGACCCTCAATTTCCATGGTCAACTTATAGGAAGATGAGATAAGAATTGTTCAGGGATAGATTGTAATCCGCACCATTGGAGAGAACATTTGTATCACTGGAGTGAATATCTACGTATCTACACTGGTAAGTCCCTAGTCCAGGCTGCCTGACTGTCATTTCATGAGGGGCCCCCAATTCAACTTATTCTCTGGACTACCACACTCTCTACTTTGCCTTTTCTTATTAGTTAGAATGTAAGTTCCTTGAGGGTAGGGACTTCCTTGTTTGCTTATATTGGTATCTCCAGAATTTAGCATAGTGCCTGGTAAATAATAAACACGAAAGTACTCTCTTTCTCTATCCCTCCCTGTCTCTGCCCCCTCACCCCATGCTATTTCTCTCTCTGATTGTGTAATCAAAGAGCCACTGGAGTATCTGAATACTTATGAGAACTCTATATTTATTATTGCCCTCCCTCTCAAAGCATCTTTGGCAGGTGGATGCCAAAAGGATGTGCTCATTTTTGTGTATGAGGAAACCAAGGCTCAGTGATTGACATAGGATCATACATCTGGTAAGTAGCTGAGCTTGGATTTGAACCCAGGCTTAGCTGAATTTAAATCCAGTGTGCTCTTCATTAGAGCTTAGTCATCATTAGTCATAATAAGACATTTGAATTCTTTACATTCATAATATCTATTGGGACATGATGGTTACCATTACCCCAACTTCTCCCCCTCTGCCTCTTCCAAGTGAGGAAGCATCCTTGTGCACATGTCCATACAAAGGTAAAATGAAGTCATGGAGATATAACATGGCACCATTTTGCCCATCAACCATATGGGACAGTTTAAGGAAGTTGGGCAGTGGGAGAGAGGGGAGTGATTTAGGGAAACAGTTCCTTGATGCAGACCCTTCTTATATGTTATCACCATAGCCTAGTCACCCAGGTGTTGACCTATGGGTTACAAATTAATGGCCATAATATTTTGGCACAATTAATGTAATCCCTTTGATGATGATGTATGTAGGTGTATATGTATATGCACCTGTGTGCCTATAACCATGTAGGCATGTAAACATGACACATTAGGGATGCTCTTAAAGCCCAGCTATCCCTGGTGACACTAATAACCTCACCTGGTTCTTCCCTTTCCCTATCCCCACATTCAAATTCTCTATAACCAGTAGAAATTATGGCTGACTCTCCAAGAACACATCCTCAATTTTCCCTCTGTTTCCCTTCCATGTGCTCCCCACAGAAGCCCGAGACACTTGGTCAGCTTTGCAGTAGCCATTCTGAGTGGCTGTACCATGGCACAAGTCCCTCTGTGCAGTCTCCCACATGCTGTGCACCCTCCACCTGTACTCCTCTTTCTCTGTGCCCTGCTGTGCTAATCTCTCCCCATTCTACTAACGCACCCCAGTCTAGTTATAATGGTTCTTCCCTAGGGCAGTTATGTGTGTCCCAGAGGGCTACCTTCCATCTGGGGTCCTGGGATCTGGGACTCAGGAAAGATGTGGTCAGTCTTATAAGATGCTGAGCTTGCTGTCATGAAAGGCTTTCCAGCAGAGGCTGAATGATCACTTTTCTAAAATATTAGAGAGAATTCATACTAAAGGACAGGTTGGATTTGATGGTCTCTAAGGTCCCTTCTAACTCCAAAGTTCTATGATTCAAGCCTGAGCCAAGACTGTATAGTGATGGATGGGAGAGCTATGGCCATTTTGTCATGTCTGGGGAGTGTTGATTCATGTGATTAATGGGGATGGAGGTTACCTTGGAGAGCTGACAGTTCAGTTATTACCCAGTATCTAGGCTGGGAAGGCTAAAAGGTGCAGGTGGTATTCAGAGCTTCATTAATATGACAGAAGAAGTGTTTCCCAAGAGGACAGTAATATGCAGGGACAAAACTTCAATTCAGCATCAGGCTTTGCCCTCCTCCCTCTTTTCTTCTTTTTTCCTTTCCCTCCCTCCCTCTCTCCTTCTCTCTTTCTTCCTGTCCTTCCTTCCTGTCCTTCCTTCCTTCCTTCCTTCCTTCCTTCCTTCCTTCTTTCTTTCTTTCTTTCTTTCCTTCTTTCCTTCTTTCTTTCCTCCCTTCCTTCCTTCATCCCTCTCTCCCTCCCTCCCTCCCTCCCTCCTTCCTTCCTTCCTTCCTTCCTTCCTTCCTTCCTTCTTTCTTTCTTTCTTCCTTTCTTCCTTTCTTTCTCTCTCTCTCTCTTAAACCCATTTCACTCTGAAGCCCATAGATTATACCACAATATATCCCTGCCCAAGCTCCACTTAATGGCTGTATTTTGGGCTCTCCTGGCTTACAGTGAATGTCAATGGTAATTGTTTGCAGAGACAAAACTTTAATTCAGCATCAGGTTTTGTTCCCTTCCCTCTTTTCTTCCTTTCCCCTTTTCCTCTCTCCCTCTCTCTTCTTTCCACTTTTCCTTTCCCCTTCCTTCCTTCCTTCCTTTCTCCCTCCCTTCCTCCCTCCCTCCCTCCTTTCCTTCCTTCCCCCCTCTCTCCCTAATTCACAGCTTGGATAGCCACCTATAATGATACCTCACTTTCTCATATTTGTTAGAGGAGTTACTTTGGATGAGTGAGTTTCCCAGAGAACAGTGAAAGAGCAGGCCTTTTTAAAAAAATTTTTTTCCAGTTGGTGAGGGAAACATTTCTAAACCATGCTGTGTACTTCACTGTCTCTTGGCCCAGCAGAGGCTAAGTCATCTGTTGGGTTCTGCTGCAAAAGGGAGACTTATATGGGGCTGGCAGGTGTCTGGAGACCACCATAACAAGGTGTCCTACTCAAGAGAGAGCTCTGCAATTCCCAACAATAGGGACTGGGGAGCATTACATCAGTCCTGAATTTGAGGTATTGTGGTGGTGGTCAGAAGTGGAGAGCTCCTATTACATGGTAACCAGCTATGGAATGGTCATTGCATGCACAGGATTTCCATGCTCTGGGTGCTATAGCTTGTGATCTCTTCTTATATAAACAGTGCTCCATACTGTCCCTAGCTGTCTGGGTCTCTGCTAATCTCCTACAGCTTTAGTACTGCAAGCTCAGGCATCTTAAGCAGAGGCTATTGAATATAAGGTAACTTTTCTTGTAACCCAGTGGCATTGCTCTATCAAGGCAAGTGTGGTACAGTGGTAAGAAGCCTGAACTTGGGAGCTTGAAATTTTCTGGCCTACTCCACCATCTTCCCAGAATCCTCTCCCCAGAAGACTGGATTTGGATTCCAAGAGTATGGATTCACTTCCCAGCCCTGCTCCTTCCCACTTGTGTGATTTTGGTCCCTTTCTATCTCTGGACCTCAGTTTCTTTTTCTGTAAAATGTATCAGGGCTTTTTAAATTTTTCCTACAACCCACAGGTTAAGAAGCACTGGGCTAGATGATCTCTAAGGTCTCTTTTAACTCCCAGGTGTCTATTATTCTATTTGTTCTATTACAAACTATTCGGCATGGCTCAGATAAGTAACTGCTGTGTAGAAACTCTAGAGAGATCCGTGCCAAGAAAGAGTAGGGGGGAGTTTGGAAAGGGATGGAAGTAAGAAACAGGGGGCTACATGGAAAGCCAACATCTAAGGTGTTTCTAAGACATAGGTAGAGAGTTGAACTGGACTAATCTGATAGAAAGAATGTAGTCTACTTATTGGCTGCTAGGTGGCACTGTAGTGGATAGAGCGCCAGGTCTGGAATCAGGAAGACTCATTTTCCTGAGTTCAAATCTGGTCTCAGATATTTACTAGCTGTGTAACCCTGCACAAGTTGCTTAACCCTGTTTGCCTCAGTTTCCTCATCTGTAAAATGAGCTGGAGACAAAAAGGGTAAACTGCCCCAGTGTCTGCCAAGAAATCCCCAAATGGGTTCATGAAACATCTGAACAATAACAAAAATTTCACCGATCAGGAGAAGGCAGCTCTATTACCGAGGTGATCCAAGGTGAACTACTTCATGCAGAAGCAAATAGCAGGAAGAGGAATCCAGTCTCAGGAGTCTGAAGTAAACCTCCATACTTGCCACTGGCAGGATACTGAGAGGAAGTAGGGAAGCTCAACCCATCCACATATGTGCTGGGGAATAGTTATCCTACTCACAGGGAAGTTTCTCTCCCATCCACTCACCTGGAAGGTTTGGAGATATTTTATCCACTTGTCTGGGGGCAGACAAGGAATGATGCTATATCCTTGACCTCCTCTCCTTGTTTATGTTTGATGTTTTAATGAAATGTTTTTATTATTGGGTTTGTGGTTTACATGACTTGAAATAGACGGTATATGTTGAAAGTGGCTAGAATCATGATTTGCACAACATGATTGCCTCATAGATCCCCCAGTGAACCTGGAGAAAGTACTAGAGAACTCCAGATTCTAGAATTTTCAGGGTCCCAGAATGAGTCATCTCAGGAAGACTCATGGAAAAGACACAGAATGTACTGAGTCTGTGGACCCTGGCATTCAATCTTCTCCTGACCTCTCCTTCTTCTGGCAATCAATACACTTCTTTGCAGTCTGTGGTATTGCTTTCTATCCTCTTTCAGGGAATGTGTTTTAAAAGCAGTGACGTTAACTAGGTCAGGGCTTATGAAACAGAGAGAAGATGCTATTAGTGTCAAGCTGACACTGTTAGGAAGTGGGAAATCTCACTTTCTTAGATGCCCAGGACTGAGTAGAGTCTTTGGTTTATTTATTTTAGATAGAAGAGTTAATGTGTAACTCTAGAAATCAATAAAAATTAGGGTTGTGAGTGATCTTTATGCTAATGACCATCCCTGCTGCCTTGGGGGTACAATGTAAAGAACAGGGGTACTTGGAGTCAGAAGACCTAATTTTCACTCCCTCCCTTTCACCTTACTAAATGTGTGACCATGGACAGCTCCCAGAAGGCCACATGGACCTATTTGCTCATTTGTAAAATGGTAATCATTTTTGTTTTATTTAACTCTTGAATATCTGGTCACTGGATTCAGATGACTCTGGAGGAAAAGTGAGGCTGGTGATCTGCACAGCCCTCTCTCACTCAAAACAAAAGTCACGTGCAATTCATGTCATTATTTCTCTGACAGCATAGTCTTCAGCAATGAAGGATGAACACAAACTCATGATATAGGTTATAAACTGTAAAATGCCATAGAAATGTGAGCTACAATTATTATTTGGACCATATTAGCAGGGTAGTGATATAGGTATATTCAGGGGGAAGAGGAAGAGAATGGGCATTTAAAAGGTACCTGATCTGTGCCTGGCACTGTGCTAAGTGCTGGACAGATATTGTCTCAGTTGATAATCATATTCAGACTATGCATATCTGCTTTGATTTGCATTTGACCCACCACTCTATTTGGGTGCCTAAGTCAGGACTCACTCCCCTTACTATTGGTACTCATCCAAGAATTCTTCTGTCCTTATCCTTTTCATCTCCTCCCTCCTGCTTGCTGTAGGAAATAGTCTTTCTTTTTCAGCTTTCTTTCCACACCTCTCCTTTACCTGGCATGTCAGCATTAGGGAGTCTAGTCTGGCTTGGCTGTCTGCTTGGTTGGTTGAAGATCATCTCTTACTGGACTCAAGGTTAACAAATGCAGGTGATTAGACCAGTGTTCGGATGAGAGCAAGGCAATCTTTACTTTGGGCAAAGGAGGTAGGGTCTGAGCAAATATAAATCCTAAAGTCTGGCCAGGTTGGCAGTTGAGTGTCTTTTAAACACCAGGATTCAAGGGATTGAGATGAGCAGGAAGATCAGTGGTCAAATGAGCGATTCAGCGCTAAGTGATAGATTCTAAAGGAAGTTTGTGCTTCCAAGTTGAAGAGGGCTTTGAACTACCTCTACCTGTTAATTACTCCCATTCTATAAAGAAGGGGTCAGGGCATTCTCCTAATGCTGGTAACTGGTGGAGAAGTAGATCTAGGAAACCAGCTCCTGGGACCTCAAATTTGTATTGAAGTAAGTTTGTGCAGAGAAGAAGGGTAGAATATTAGCGTGATAACCGAAGGGCAGAAGGAATCAGAAAGAGTGGGATTATAACCCTAGGAAACCCAGGGACACCAAGGAATCGACTCTGACTGAACCTGACTCCCTAAAACTTTGTTCTTCTAATTGCTATATCTTGTGTTTTCTGTGCTCTTTTGATTCTCTTGAAATCAACAAGAACTTAAATGCCTTCTAAGTACCAGATATTGCCTTGTGTATTAGGAATTGGAAACGTAAACAAAACAGTCCTCGACTTCAGGGGGTTTACATTCTACTTCAGGCTGCAACATAGATTCCATATATATAAGCTAAATCGAGGTGAATTAGAACATTAATGGTAGTATGAGGGAAGTCTTTCCAGAGGAGGGGGTGCCTAAACCAAGTTTAAAGAAAGACAAGGATTCTTGGAGATGACAAGGAAGAAGGAGGCCACTCCAAGGATGACTACATTGAGGGGGGAAGATGGAATCTAGAGTTAGGCCAGCTTGAATGGAATGTTACTGTGGGAGCTGTCTGCCAAACTTACCTTATGGCCAAGTTGTGACTTTGTACACTGGAGGATTTCTTCCCCATCCCACTTTTGTTGTCATTCCCTTCCCCCCCCCAAAAGAGAGGGAACAAGATTTTCTTAAGAGCTGGACTCAACCAGTCAATCGGACGATAAATATTTGTTAAGCACTTACTGTATGCCAAGCACTGTGCAAAGCTCTGGGGAATCCAAAAAAGGAGATCACAATCTAATGGGAGAGATAACATAGAAACAACTAGGTACAAACAAACTTCTTGTTCAATCATGCTCAACTTTTGTGACCCCCATTTGGGGTTTTCCTGGCAAAGATTCTGGAGCAGTTTGCCATTTCCTTCTCCAGCTCATTTTACAGATGAGGGAACTGAGGCAAACAGGGTGAAATGTCTTGACCAGGGCCACACAGCCAGGAAGTGTCTGAGGCTAGATTTGAACTCAGATCTTCCTGACTTTAGGCCCAAGGTTCTATCCATTTAACCATCTACTTGCCCTGCAAAAAAGCTACATACTGGATAAATGGAAAATAATTTATAGAGGGAAGCCCTCTGCTGATTATTTTATGATTTTGTGGAATCAAGAGAGCTTGGAAGAGTCTTCTTGTTGAAAGTGGAACTTTAGCTGGGACTTGAAGGAAGCCAGGAAGCAGAGAAGAGGACGGAGTGAGTTCCATGGTTGGAGGACAGCCAGTGAAAATGTCCAGCATCAGGAGACAAAGTATCATTTGTGAGGACCAGCTGGGGGGTCAGTGTCACTGAAATGGAGAATACATAGGAGGCTGTAAGGTCTAAGAAGCATGGAAAGGCAGGGGAACAAGTTACGAAGGATTTTGAATGTCAGAGAATTTTATATATGATCCTGAAGGTGATAAGGAGCCCCTAGAGCTGAGGGAGAAGGAGGGGGGGAGAGAGGGAAAGAGAGAGAGAGAGAGAGAGAGAGAGAGAGAGAGAGAGAGAGAGAGAGAGAGAGAGAGAGAGAGAGAGAGAGAGAGAGAGAGAGAATCAATTCAGTAACTGAATATAGAATGCCATGCTCAAAATCACAAAGATGTGGGTTCAAATGTGACCTTCTATTTATATGACCCCTGGCAACATCTCTCTGATGACTCTTGGAAAATGAGGTTAATACCTGTGATGCTTACCTCACATAGTTGTTGTGAAATTAAAATAAGATAATGTTTGTAAAACATTAGTTTTAAAGCACAATACATACACCAGATATTAATAACAGTGAATAATGTATGGATTGTAGATTTAGTCCTAGGAGAGATCTTACATGTCATCTGATCCATCCCCCTCATTTTACAGATGAGGTAACTGAAGCACAGATGGTCAAATGACTTACCTGGGATCTCACAGAGAGTGTCTAAGATAGCATTTAAATTGGGGTCTTCCTGATTCCATGTTCAGAGCCCTCTCCACCACACGAAGCTTAATAGCAGGTTGATAGCTAAGGGACAGAGTCTTAATTTCTGTTTTAAGAGTCCTTATATATTTAAGTGGATTCAATATTGTATAAATGAGATGATGGCAGTTTCATTTGTTGTTCTGTTCGTCCTTCATTGCTGAAGAAGACCATGCCATCAGAGAAATGATGACATGATTTGTGCTTGACTTTGTTTTGAGTGAGGGAGGGATATGCATTTTAAACACTCAGGAAGACCCCCACCATTTATAGCATTGTTCTGAATCATCTCTGAGGTCCCTTCCAGGTCTAGCTTGTCGATCCTTTGGAGGATGTGTCTGAAGTGGAATTTGAATTTTGGTCTTCCTAACTCCAAGAATGACTCCTATTCATCATGACTCGTATCTGGAAAAAAACTAAGACTCCAACTAGGGAAGTGATTTGTCCAAAGTAAGAGAATGTATTTGTCATTGATGATCATTTATGACCCTGCAAAGCAGTTACCATAGGCACCATTACCCTCATTTTCCACAAAAGGAAACTGAGGCTCAGAAAGGTACAGTGATTTGCCCATTGTCTCACAGCTAAAAAATGTCAGAGGTAAGATTTGAACATAGGTCTTCCAGATTTCTGAGACAGCAGTTAATCCACCATGTCACTGACGCTTGAATGGCTTCCTAAGAATAAAGAATCTCTGTATTTCCCAGCAAGAAGCAGAGAGATCTACCTCAAGTCTTCCCTGCACAGCCACGCTGCACTTTTCCCCCCTTGCTGTGAAGTATATTTCTTGGTCTCTCCTTTACTCCTACCCATATCCCATGTCTTCCTGTTGCTGGGTCTCTGGATCACTATCAGTTATTCCCCACTCCTACCCAAGCGAGTGTGCCTTGCTGCCTCCTAAGTTTCAAGGAACAGCCCTAAGGTTAGCCAGCATTACAAAGAGGCATGTCAGGGCTATTAGATTATGCCCCCTAGGGATTCTGAGATCTCAAAGGGAGAAATGCCAGAAACCCAACAAGGAACACCAAGTCAAAGCAATCAATTGCAGCAAGGGGGACCCTGGCAGGGAGAACTTGGCAATTGACAGTGGGGAACTGCTAATTGTGAGAACCTGTCTTGCAATCAGTAGAAGATGTGCAAAACCAAGTCCTGCCAAGCTCTCGCTGCTTTTGGTGCCAAGCTAACAAGAAGGAAGAGGAGCCCGTTGGCTGGTATGAAGATGTGTGAGCCTGACAGGCTGCTGCCAGCCAGGGTATCCTGGGGGCACTGTATTGTGATGAATTGACCAGGGTTCCAAAGTCGACTCTTTCAGGTCTTCAAGTTCAAAAAAAAATCAGTGGTCAACTCATCCAAACACCCTTGAGCTTTGGGGAAACTGTTTTATGCCAATTAAATTTACCAGAGACCAGGCTAGTGGTGTTTTGTTTAAATATAATTGGTTCATTCACATCTGCCCTTCTGAATTTCCTCTACCCAGGAGGGAGATCAACTTGGGAAGTCCATTTAGATCAAACAGTTGCTTACTAAAAACAGGGTCAGGGCAAATGGTTGGAGGATCTTGAGATAGTGGTATGGGAATAGGGGGAAGAAAGTGCAGTAGATTGTGAATCCCAGAGCCTGGGTTTGAATTCTTCATTACTATAAAACAAACATCTTCTCTTACTTTGGATAAATCACTTCCCTAGTTGGAGTCCTTAGTTTTTTTTCCAGATATGAGGCATGGTGGATAGAGAGTCATTCTTGGAGTTAGGAAGACCAAAATTCAAATTCCGCTTCAGACACATCCTTCCTGTGTGGGCAAATCATTCAGTCTCTCATGATTCTGGGTACTAATACTCGTAAGTTGCAGAGAAGGTATCAACCTTCATTGGTCAAGGGAGTTCCCTTTACAAGTGAAATTGCAGATCTACTCCCTCCCCCTGTGTAAGTAGGATGCTTTGAGCAACAGGTACTTTGCCCAAAAGGACACACTTCGCCCTCACAGCAATTGTCTGGCATTTGGAGACAGGAGGTCATTGGATACTCCTCAGGGGCTTGATCTGTACTCTCTGGAGAATGAGCTCTCAACACAACTGTGCTCTAGAGGATGAACATTTCGTGCACCTCTCCCTCCCTCTCTCCTTCACTCAGTGAATTTGTCCCAGGTGCCAGATTTGCGTGTCACAGCTTTGGCTTCTGCACCTGTAAAATGAAGGGGATAAACTGGATGATTTTGAAGGTCCTTTTTAATTCTGAGTCCTGTGATCCCTCATATTTATCAAACTGGCAGCCTCATGAGTCACCCTTTCCACTCTTGGTACACATCTGCTGACCAGACTGGATGCTCCTGTCCACTGATCAGGGTCCCATGACAAATAGGCTTGTTTTTCTTTGTAGATTTGAAAAAAGTAGTGAAAAAAGCAGGCAGGCAGACTCTGGTACCAAAAGACAAGCTCTTGAAAAAGTGGGATCCTTGGGAGGAAACTGGAATGCTCATCTGCAATAACAAAGACCCAGGGTTGGATTTTTGGCCATAAACAGTGTTGACAATACTGGAAACCCTAAGGAGAAGGCTCTCAAATGACATTTAAAGGGGAGAGGAAGAAATGCCCAGACAAAGCAAAGAAGCAGGTCCTCTAGAACATCCCTATAATCTGCATATCTTAGCCCTCTACTTCCGTGGAAGCAAACATTGGTTTTTCCCTAACCTTTATGTGTCTTCTGGTGCCTAATGGCATTCTGTAGGCAATGGGAGCTCAATGATTATTTCTAAGATCATAGAGTTAGAAGGAAGCTTGGATGCCATTGAATTCAGTCCCTGCACTTTACAGATGAAGAAACAGGCCCAGAAAAGTAAAGTAACTTTCCTCAGCTTTACACAGCTTTGTTTGAAGCAGGCTTTGACCTCAGTTTTCCTGACCCCAGATCCAATGGACTCTTCACTGTGCCATGTGGATCAGAATTCACATAGAAAAGAAATAACAGTAGGCCAGCTGCCTGGAATTTGTCTTTTTCTATGTTTTCCTTTTTTCTTTTCTTTTTTTTTTAGTTATTCCAAATATTTTAATAAGAGTTCCCTGCAAGGCATTTAAAACAACAGTTTACGAGGATAAACTCTGTGAGAATACAGAACACAGGTAGCCATGGAGCTTAGGAATTATCTTGATTTGGGGCAGGATCCGAGAGTCCACTGTTTTCTGATAAGTCTTGCACTGCTCTGTAATCTTGTATTTCTCTTTTTCTGTATCAAAAATCTCTCCTTCTTGGTGTCGAGGTTTACAGAGCCTCTTCTTCTTGAAGTAAGCTTCAGTAAGATGATTTGGAATTTTTACACCTGAAAGGTTAACCCTGATAGATGTGGCAATGACAAATTTCTGATGGGTCCTTCTCAGAGGAACATGGTTGATGGTCAGAGGTCCAGTCCCTAGCCAGCTGCTTCAGGAAAACCACTTGCTTGACCCTGTGGCAGCCAGTGAGCATGAACAGAATGGTGCATAGGGTGATGCTAGCTTGAAGTCTCCTCACATGCTGGCTGAGGGGCTTTTTGTCATGACTTAGCAGCTTTCTGGGCCCATCCTGAGTAGGAAATACCTAGGCATCTTTTGAATCTTTACCACAGGGGTTCCTCCATTCTTAAATAGTAGCAGGTACATTCTCTTTCTTTTTCCTTTCAAACTGGGTTTTTGGTGCAGCATATTTCCACTTGTATATGTCTCTCCGGGAATATATTGCAGACCTGAAGTGCTTAACAATCCCTCAGGCCAGGACTTGGTTCTGACTGCAATGCTTTCGAGGCCTTTTCACCACCTTTTCAGCCCCCTCTTCCTTTTTGCTCTCCTTTTCTTCTTTTTTAACCTTCTTTTCCTTTGGTTCCTTGGGGGCGGGAAGGGGGCTTTTTGTCTTCCATCTTGAAAGAAGGGAAAGAGCTTTTTTTGTTTTTCTTTTTAAAATAAAAATATTCTTTTTTTCTTATCATCACTTTCACTTTTCAGAGACTCCGTCCTTCTTCCTACAGCAAAAACCTCTCTTGTTACAAATAAGTATAGTCAAGCAAAAAAAAAAAATGAAAACATTAGCCGTGTCTGAAAATGTATACCTTGCTCCATTCTCCTACTCTCTCCTGGGAAATAGTAGACATGGTTCACTTTCAGGTTTTCATGACTGGCCACTGTCTTCATCAGAATTTTGAAGTATTTTAATATTATTTTGACAGTTTCATGGTCATCATATAGATTGATTTCCTGGTTTTATTTATTTGGATCTGCATCTGCTCTCCCAACTCTTCCCAAGTTTCTCTAGTTTTCATTGTTTCTTCTAGTGGAATAATATTCCGTTCTATTCATGTGTCACAACTTATCCAGCTAATTCACAATCAGCTGGAATTTAGTTTCTTTTCAGTTTGTGGCTGCCATAAGAAAAGAGATGTTAAAAATACTTTTGTATGTAAAGTAATTTTCTTTTTTATCTTGGACCTCCTTGGTATATACGCAACAGTGGCATTTTTGAGTCAGAGTATGGACAATTTAGTGGTTTTTTTATTATAATTCCAAATTGTTTGCCATTACAACAATGACAAGACACTTATAATTCATAGGAGAAACTTAAGCAAAAATAATACTGCATTAGGAACATATTAGTGATCTCTCCCAAGGCCCCTAGGTGGCACTGTCGATAGACTCCTGCACTTGATGTCAGGAAGACCCGAGTATGAATCCTACCTCAGATAACTATTAGTCATATGACACTGGACAACCCTCAGTTTCCTCATCTGTAAAATGAAAGTGATGAACTTAATAATCTCTAAGATCCTTTCCAGCTCTAAATATATAATGCTATGACCTTTGTGTCCACTGTGAATTCAACAAGTCTGTTCTGTGTTCATTCAAGCAAGTGCTTTTAGATAAAACCAACGCTGTCAGAGGTGGAGCTGGGCAGGGAAGGGCAGGAGCCCAGGACAGGGCTGCTTCTGCTGGTGGTAATCTCTAAACAGTACTTTGTACAGCTCCCAAATTTCCCAGTCCCTGGGAGGGGGTGGGGCAGATTATGGGACTGTACAGCCTTAGATTGCCCTTGGCTTAACTTGGGCTGGCTAACCAGTGGCTGGACTAATCAGGGACGAAGTTGAGATTTGGGAGGAATACTCTCTAAATTCCCCAGCTACTGTGGGGAGGAAGTATAGTCCCAGTCAAGGCTACCCCCAAGAGTGGGGTTGCTCAGGGGAGGAACTTAGAAGGATGTGGGATGGGGCAGGGAGGAAACCATGAACAATGTAGTTGGTACCTTAGACATTTCCGGGCCAGGGTGGAAAGGAAGATACCCTGGGTTGGGGGACTACAGGGCGTGGCCGAAGGGTGATGCTAGAGTGGTAAATGCCATGGGGGGCAGTGGAGTGGCAGAGCTTTTTTAGGCTTGTCTCAGGCAAAATGATAAAGGCTGTTTCTCTTGTAACCTCAAAGGATGGCTTGCTATAAGAATTCAATGAGGCAGTGTATGTAAAGTACTTTGGAAACATTAATCAGTTATTAGGATTCCTTAGATAATGAGCTTTCACTGTTTATTTTTTGTTTGTTTGCAGAACAATAATTGCTTGATAAAGATTCTAGGGGAGAATATTCCCTAGAGATTAAACTAGAGCATCTCTGAAGTAACATTATGTCAGTGAGAAGAAAGGATGCCATTTACAAATTAGAAAAAATTATCCTTTTCGTTATATCACACTTATTTTCCAATATAACCTCCCCCTACCTACCCCTTGGAACCTTCCCTTATAAGAAAGAACAATTAAGCACCACTAAGTGACCAATGACTGAGTCTGACAACGTCTCTGTACTCCTCCATCTCACTACCAAGGAGAAAGAGGTATTCATTTATTCTCTGGGAAAATGATTGGTCATCACAATTAGAGTATTTTTGTATTGCTTTCATTTGTCTTATTTTGGTAGTGAATATTATTCCCCTGACTTCTCTGTATACTAGTTAATACCATTCTTTCCATGTTTCTTTCAATTTCTTGCTTTTGACATTTCTAATGGTATAATAATATTCCATTGAAGTTACATGTGATCATTGGCCTCAAGGTCACACGTGGTCCTCTAGGTCCTCAAGTATGGCCCTTTGACTAAATCCAAACCTCACATGGATTCAGTCAAAGGCTGCACTTGAGGACCCAGAGGGCCACATGTGGCCTCAAGGCCACAGGTTCCCCACCCCTGGTCCTTTGCTGATTGGCTGATAGAACCTTTGTACAGCCTATCCCCTATACCTGGGACTGAGTTACTGCTCGGCTGTTGCCTCTTAAGGTCCTTCCTTCAGAACTCAAGCACAGCTTCCTACATGAAGCCTTCCCCTATTCATAGCCCTCCCCCAGGTAGTTAGTCCCTTTTCTCTGTCTCCCTTTCTCCTTTTAAAAAAAGTCCTTTTTTAGTTATTTTGTATATTATATGTTTACTCATTCGTATTATTTCCTGATAGAATGTGAATTCCTTGAGAACAGGGATGATTTAATTTTTGTTTTTGCATCTCTAGACCAATAGCACACACTAGGCATTTAATAAATGCTTCTTAGTTGCTTGTATTATTTACAGGGTCTTTTCCCCTACTGCAAAGTGTGCCACTCTGGTTATTTTGGCATATATGGCATGTTTCTAGCTTTGCTCTTGGGATATGTGTATATGCACATGGTATGTGTATAGGAACTGGATAGAACACTGGACTTTGAGTCAGGAAGTTGTTTTCCAGTTGTGTCTGACTCTTTATAACCCCACAGACCATACTGCCCATGAGATTTTCTTTGCAAAGATACTGGAGTGGTTTGCCATTTTCTTCTCAAGTGGATTAAGTCAAACAGAGGTCACCCAGGGTGACACAGCTAGTAAGTTTCTGAGACTGGATTCGAACTCAAGTCTTCATGACTCCAGGCCCAGAACTGAACCACCTTGCTGCCTTTGGAGTCATGAAGAGCTTAGTTCAAATCTGATCTCAGACACTTGGTAGCTGTATGACCCTGGACAAGTCATTTCACTTCTATTTGCCTCAGTTTCCTTATCTGTGAAATGGGAATAATAATAATATCACACCTCCCAGTGTTGTTGTGAGGCTCTAATGAGTTAATAATTTTAAAAAGCTTAGTAAAGTGCTTGGCACATAGTAAGCCCTATATAAATGTCAGCTCTTATTATTATGCAAGCCCGTTGAGGGAATGTAATGTTTTTGTATCCACAATGAGCAACACAGTGACTTGCTTACTGATTGACTGACTGATGGAAAGGAGCTCAGTCATTAGTGTCCTTGCCATTTGCCCTGGCTGTGCAGGATCTGTTTAGGCCTCTGTAGCAAAAGGTAGGACAGAAAACTAATTGGCCAAGTTCTCTTTATCCTTACTTGATTCCAAATGGAGACATTGCACACAGAATGTTCCTTACTCTACCTAGAAACTGACCCTTTTCAGGGTCCTATTGCATCAAATGGAACTTAGGTAAGTGGGCCACTGTGTACAGGACATCCATCTTCCTCCTCCGAGCTGCCGAGGATACGCTGTTAATGGAGTTAGGTTCAGAAGTCATTTTTCAAAAACATGAGACAATGGAACCTTTATTTGAGGATGTCATGTTAACGTGGCACTCTCGATGGAGGATTTCAGTCTTGTGGATTCTCCAGTGAATGTCCAAAGATAGTTTGAAGCTTTTGCCTCCTTCCTAAAGCCCTCAATCATAGCACCGCCTGTGACCTCTTTTGTAGTTGATGACCTTTCCTCCTCTTTCCCTGTGATAGACATTATTGCATTTCACCAGATTCCCCCATCACCTCACCTTTCATTCTGTGCCCAGTCTCTCATTCTTCTCTCTAGTCAGAGATGAAAGCTAATCTTCTCCATCTGTCCTTCAAACTCCATTCCCTCACAGTCTTCTCAGACCTGACTTATCTTCCTCTCTCCTCTTGCATCTTTTATATCTCCCTCTCCCCAGTTCTTCCTTTTGTGCCTTCAAACCTACAACTTGGGAGAGTGGAGGGGCTTGGGAAGGAGAGGGGTTATATTTCTTGATAAAATCATGCTGAGAATATATGTAGATATATTGCTCAAGATCAAGCTGAGACTAGCAAGGTTATTGCAGATACCACCAGGAGGACGGCTCCATCCTTGGTCCTATGCTTATGGCCACCTTCAGTCATCTAAACCCTTTCATTGCCATAATTGCCACATTCCCCTCAGCATTCCTCACTATTACCCATGTTGCCACCTCTTGACTTGAAGCTATTAGACTCATTTGCCCAGCCACTTCGAGATTCCCCTTGGTTGAAAAATGTAGCTTCTGATGTGTAGTAGTTCCAAAAATAATCTTTGAAGCAAAAGCAAAAAAAAAAAAAAGAGGAAAGCTATCACAAAAACGTTGTGGATGTTGGCCCAGACTTGCAAAGTTTATGAAATGCTTCACAGACATGAGCATCCTTAATGGCACTGAAAGTAGGCACTGGTAGTAGTATTATATTAATTCCATCAAGGGAAACTGAAGTCTCTTGTAGGTATATAGCTAGCAAGTACTGGAGGTAGAGGAAGCAGGTAGGTGGTGCAGTGGATAGAGCATCGGTGCAGGAGTCAGGAGGACCTACGTTCAAATCTCACCTCAGACACTTGACACTCACTAACTGTGTGACCTTGGGCAAGTCACTTAACCCCAATTGCCTCCTCTGGGGTCATCTCCAGTCATCCTGATGAATATCTGGTCACTGGATTCAGATGTTTCTGGAGGAGGAGTGAGACTCGTGACCTGCACAACCCTCCCTCACTCAAAACAAAGTCAAGTGCAAGTCATGTCATTATTTCTCTCATGGCATGGTCTTCTTTGGCAGCAGATGGACACACTGGAGGTAGAAGCTTCCAGAAAGAGGCAGCTAGGTGGTGAAGTACACAGAACTTGAGATCAGGAAGACCTGAGTTCAAATCTGTTCTCAGACACCTACTAGCTTTGTGACTCTAGAAAGCAGGGGAGTGGGGAGAGGGAAGATAAAGGGAAGAAGAGGACGAAAGGGAAAGGAGGTGCTTTGCTGATCTTCAATAGGGATAGGGTAAGGAAATTCTTTCTCCCAATACAAAGTCAGCACCTTTTCTTCCTGGAGCATTGGGAGGTTAAATGACTAACGCAGGATAACACAGTGAGAATGTGTCAGAGGTGGGATGTGTAAAATGGGGCTCACAATGGCATCTAGCTCCCAGGGTTACTATGAGAATTCAATGAGATAATAATTATTAAACCCTTAGCACAGTGCTTGGCACATAGTAGGTACTATATAAAAACATTATTGTAGTTATTGTTGCTTGTATCCTCCAGTAAAATTTCAACTCCTTGAGAGCTGGGACTGTTTCCTTTTTGTTTACGTTATCTCCAGCATGTAGCACTAGGGCTTGGCATATTCATGAAATGTTTCCTGAATTCAACTGAATTGGTGTTTATTGTTTATACCTATGGATTAATCTTTGATTTTTTTAAAATTTTATTTATATCTCTATATTCCTAGCACCTACTGTAGCTATTGTTTAAAAAAAATTACTTTTAGTTTTCAACATTCATTTCCACAAGATTTTGAGTTCCAAATTTTCTCCCCATCTCTCCCTTTCACCTACCCCAAGACAATGTGCATTCTGATTACCCCCTCCCCCAAACTGCCTTCCCTTCTATCATGTCCCGGACTTCCCTTATCCCAATCTCTTCTATTTTCTTGTAGGGAAAGATAGATATCTATACCCCATTACCTGTATGTCTTATTTTCCAGTTGCATGTAAAAATAATTTTTAACATTCGTCTTTAAAACATTGAGTCCAACTTCTCTCCCTCCCTTCCTCCCCACCCATCTCCACTGAGAAGGCAAGCAATTCAATGTAGGTCATACATGTGTAGTTATTCAAAAGACTTCCATAAAAGTCATGTTGTAAAAGACTAACTATATTTCCCTACATCCTATCCTGCCCTCCATTTATTTAACCCTAACCCTCCACAAAAGTGTCAACTTCTAATTACCCCCTCCTCCTATTTGTCCTCCCTTCTATCATCCCTCCACACCCCACTTATCTCCTTCTCCCCTACTTTTCTGTAATGGAAGAAAGACTTTCATAGTAAATGGAGTGTGCATGTTATTCCCTCCTTAAGCCAAATGTAATGACAATAAGGTTCACTTTTTCCTTCTCACCTCCCCACTCTTCCTCTCCATTGATAAGGTTTTTCTTGCCTCTTTTATGTGAGAGATAATTTGCTTCATTCTATTTCTCCTTTCTCTTCCCAATATATTCCTCTCTCAGCCCTGAATTTTATTTTTTTAGATATCATCCCTTCCTTTTCAACTCACTCTGTGCCCTCTGTGTATATGTATATAATCCCTCCAACTACCCTAATACTGAGAAAGTCTCAAGAGTTACAAATATTATCTTTTCATATAGGAATATAAACAGTTCAACTTTACTAAGTCCCTTATGATTTCTTTTTTCTGTTTACCTTTTCATGCTTCTCTTGATTCTTGTGTTTGAAAGTCAAATTTTGTATTCAGCTCTGTTCTTTTCATTAAGAATGCTTGAAAGTCCTCTATTTCATTGAATGACCATTTTTTCCTCTGAAGTATTATACTTAGTTTTGCTGGGTAGGTGAATCTTGGTTTTAATCCTAGTTCCTTTGACTTCTGGAAAATCACATTCCAAGTCCTGTGATCATGTGTTATCCTGATTGTATTTTCACAATACTTGAATTGTTTTTTCTGGCTGCTTGTATTCTTTTCTCCTTGACCTGGAAGCTCTGGAATTTGGCCTCAATATTCCTAGGAGTTTTCCTTTTGGGATCTCTTTTAGGAGGCTATCTGTGGATTCTTTCAATATTTGTTTTGACCTCTGGTTCTAGAATATCAGGGAAGTTTTCCTTGATAATTTCTTTTTTTTCTTTATTTTTTTTAATTTTCTTTTTCATTTTTAACGCAGTTCATAACACATAAAACAATTTCAAATTTTAGTAAGATGATGCTTCTTTTTAAAGCATTTACAATATAGATCACATAAGAATTTTTTTTAAACATTAACCAACTGAGACACAAATAATAACTATCTATGTTAACCTCACAAGCCCTTGACCTAATTGTCTCCACAGTATTACTAAGAATTAAAGGACCCTAACTAATTGTTGTTGGTCTGAAGTCCTAAGCCTAATAACTTAATTTTAGACTTAACCTCAGATGTTCCCCTACCAACAATCTATAATTTAATAGATCGGGTATTAAGCTTATAAACCTTTTGACTATAGGAAATTGCCACTAAGAGTAGGGACATTGCAGGGAAACAATATCTCCCCAACTTCATGTCAATTCCAGGCAGGAGTAGATTGTCAATTTGCATTCAGTCAGGCTTAAAGTCTGCCAGGTGTCAGTGGGGGAACTGAGTCAGAAGAATCCTACCTCAGCCCAGGCTGAACAGCCACTCTTCCACCCTTCCCATGAGATCACCTTTTGCAGTTCATACCAGCATCTCACAGGCATCATGGATTGGAGGCTCAGACCACCTTTCCTGCTATCCATACCTTGAGTTAGACTCAGAAGAACAGTCACTTAATAGTCCCATATTATCTTAAAATAGCAAGTTCCAATAACCAGGTTTCAAATATGACTATAATTTCACTTTGACTAAGGAACATCTTTTGAGGCAGCTTTTAAGTGGCTTACATGCCTTTCCAAATATGTTGTAGTTCCTGACTAAATGGTAATCATGAAATCAAATTTACCATTAAAACCTTAACTTTTCCTTCAATGCCAAATTTTACCCAAGGTTACCTTCCTCTAGGAAATTTAGACTGAAATTCTTTTCCCCTAACTAAAGATGTCATTGATTTATTCTCAGTAATTAATTCAGTCAATTGTTTTAATACTAATTGCTTTTACCTCACTTTGTAACACATGCAATTTTTCTCCCCATCCCTCCCCTCCCCCCCGATTCCTAATACCTTGCATTCTGAATTACTGCTTCCCTCAAAGTACCCTCCCTTCTATCACACTGTACCCTTCCCTTATCCCCATCTTCTCTCTTTTCTTGTAGGTCAAGATACATTTCTATACCCCATTCCCTGTATTTCTTATTTCTTGATTATATGCAATAAAAATCCTCAACATTTGTTGCTAATACTTTAAATTCCAACTTCTCTCCCTTCCTCCCTCCCTTCCTACCCAACCCCACTGAGAAGGCAAGCAATTCATTACAGACTAAATACGTGTCATTTTGCAAAAAACTTGCATGATAATCGTGTTGTGTAATACTAACTATATTGCCTTCTATCCTCCCTTATTTTTTTCCCTTCATTTGACCTTGTGTCTTCCCAAAAGTGTTTCTTTCTAGTAATTCCCTTCTCCCATTAGCACTCCCTTCTATCACTCTCCTCATCCCACTTGTCACTCTCTCCCCTACTTTCCTGTGGTGTAAGACAGACTTTCATATCAAATTTAGTGAGCATGTTATTCCCTCCTTCAGCCAAATGTGGAGAGAGTAGCTTCTCCTGTTCGCTCTCCCCTTCTTGGTTTTCTTCTCCATTGAACAAGATTTTTCTTATCTCTTTTATGGGTTATAGCCTGCCCCATACCACTTCTCCCTTTCTCCTCCCAGTATTTTCCTCCCTCACCCCTTAATTTTTATTTTATTTTTGTGTGTGGATATCATCTCTTCCGTTTCCTGTACTCTCTGTCTATATATGTATATATGTGTGCATGTGCATGTGTGTGTGTATCGACAATCTCTCCACCTACCAAAGTACTGAGAAAAGATCCAGGAGTTATAAATATTTTCTTTCCATGTAGTAATGTAAACAGTTCAGTTTTAGAAAGTTTTTTTTTTATGATTTTTCTTTCCTATTTACCTTTTCATGCTTCTCTTGATTCTTGTATTGGAAAGTCTAATTTTCTATACAGTTCTGGTCTTTTCCTCAAGGTGAATGCTTCAAAGGCCACCATATCATTGAATAACCATTTTTTTCTCTTGAAGTATTATACTCAGTTTTGTTGGGTAGGTGATTCTTGGTTTTAACCCCAGTTTCTTTGACTTCTGGAATATCCTATTCCATGCCCTTTGATCCCTTAATGTAGAAGCTGCTAGATCTTGTGTTATGTTGATTGCATTTCCACAATACTGGAATTGTTTCTTTCTAGCTGCTTGCAATAGTTTCTCCTTGACCTGGGAACTCTGGAATTTGGCCACAATGTTCCTAGGAGTTTCTCTTTTTGGATCTCTTTCAGGCGGTGATCGATGGATTCCTTCAATACTTATTTTGCCCTCTGTTTCTAGAATCTCAGGGCAGTTTTCCTTGATAATTTCATGAAAGATGATGTCTAGGCTCTTTTTTTGATCATGGCTTTCAGGTAGTCCCATAATTTTTAAATTGTCTCTCCTGGATCTATTTTCCAGGTCAGTTGTTTTTCCCATGAGATATTTCACATTCTCTTCCATTTTTTCATTCTTTTGGTTTTGTTTGGTGATTTCTTGGTTTCTCATAAAGTCATTAGCCTCCATCTGTTCCATTCAAATTTTGAGAGAACTATTTTCTTCAGTGAGCTTTTGAACCTCTTTTTCCATTTGGCTAATTCTGCTTTTGAAAGCGTTCTTCTCCTCATTGGCTTTTTGAACTCTTTTGCCAATTGAGTGAGCCTATTTTTCAAGGTGTTATTTTCTTCAGCATTTTTTTGGGTCTCCTTTAGCAAGGTATTGACCCATTTTTCATGCTTTTCTTGCATCTCTCTCATTTCTCTTCCCAGTTTTTCCTCCACCTGTCTAACTTGCTTTTCAAAATCCTTTTTGAGCTCTTCCATGGCCTGAGCCCATTGGATATCTATTTTGGATGTTTGGGATACAGAGGCCTTGGCTTCTATGTCTTTCCCTGATGGTAAGCATTGTACTTCCTCATCAGAGAAAGGTGGAAATATCTGTTCCCCAAGAAAGTAACCTACTATAGTCTTATTTTTCTTCCCTTTTCTGGGCATTTTCCCAGCCAGTTACTTGACTTCTGAGATTCCTCTCCACCCCCACCTAGATCTGCCCAGCTAGTGCTTGGGGTCTGAGATTCAAATGCTGCTCCCCAGCCTCAGGGCTTTCAACAGGGGTGGGGAGGGCCTGCTATTCAGTGAGAGATTAAGTACTGCTGCTCTGGTGGTGGCAGGGCCACCTCCCAGGCTCAGTTCCATCAGGGGGTTTATGCAGAGACCTTCAACAATGGAGCTCCTGCCTGCTCTGGGAGCATTGCTGCCTCTGTCGCTGCCTCTGCCGCTGCCTCCTGAGGGGGCCCGAGTCACAGAGACACCCCACTCCCCTCTCGACCAGCCCAGAAATCTCTCTCACTGACCTGTCATGCCTGTGGGTGGAGGGACCTTTGTGGCCACTGAAGCGTGCTAGGATCTGCTCCTCTCAGAGCCACGTGGCCGGGGAAGTGCAGGGGTGGGCTCTGCTGTCCAGTGCACGATGGACCTTTCGGGATGGTTTTTTAGGGCTTTCTGGAGTGGAAATCTCCTCCACTGTGTTGCTGCGTGGCTTGTACTGCTCCAGAATTTGTGGGGAGTTCTTTTTTCAGAAAATTTACGGGCTGTGGGTTCAGAGCTAGCATATGTGAGTCTTTCTACTCTGCCTTCTTGGCTCCTCCCCCCAGGTTAGTCTATTTTTTAAGGTGTTATTTTCTTCACCATTTTTTGGGGTCTCCTTTAGCAAGCAGTTGGCTCATTTTTCATGATTTTCTTACATCACTCTCATTTCTCTTCCCAATTTTCCCCTCTGCTTCTCTTATTTGATTTTCAAAATCCTTTTTGAGCTATTCCATGGTTTGGGACCAATTAATATTTTTGTTGGAAACTTTGGATGGAGGAGCTTTGATTTTTTTGTTTCCTGTTTGCATGTTTTGATCTTCTTTCTCAGCAAAGTAAGATTCTATAATCTGATCCTTTTTCCTGGTTTTTGCTCATTTCCCCAGTCATTTATTTAACTTTTGAGCTCTTTGTTAAGGCAGTTCTCTGCTTCCAGGAGGGTGTGGGTTATACTTTCAGCCGTTAGATCCCCCCACCAACTATGGGCCTAGAGCTTCAGAAACAGTGGCTTCAGCTGCCCTTGCTGCTGGGCCTGCCACAGATTTCTCTGCCCCCTCCCTCCTCTGCTGACCTGGGCCTGGGGCCAGACCACTCTACTCTCTGACATAGGTCCCACAGGTTCTTTTCCACTGACCCTCCAATTTTTCCTCAGCGTTTTTGGGTCATGAAGTCTGGAAACCGTGACAAATGCAAGAGATTCAGTCCCCCCAAGGTCTGCTTAGGTCTCCTCTGTGCTGGTGCAGCCAATACTGGGCTGTTCTCTGCTCCCATCATGGTGCTATAGACACTTCCCCATAGACTTTTCAGGCTGTCTTGGGCTGGAGATTTGCTTCACTCTCTCATTCTGTGAGTTCTGCAGCTCCAGAATTTGATTAGTCATTTTTTACAGGTATTTGGCTGGGCTTGGAGGGAGTGCTCTAGAAAGTCAGTGCTGTTACTCAGCCATCTTGGCTCTGCCTTCATCTTTTATTTTGTCTATTTTTATATCTCTTCCTCTTTCCCTGTGATGGAACAGAGAAATCTGCTCAGACAGTTTCAGTCTCAATTGCCCTGGTTGGTCTTTCTGGCCTCTGGAACCTATTCTGACCTATCTTACTCCCATTCCAAGCTCAAGGATACAAAGCTATGGTCTGTAAGCATTCAGTTAATAAACTACAAACTCAAAGTTTAAGGGCTGAATGAGACTTCAGAAGCCACCTACTTCAGCATGTTCACTTTATAGATAAAGAAATTGAGGCCAGTGAGGTTAAGCAAGTTGCCAGAGGTCACAGGGGTAGCCAGGGTCAGAGGCAGGATTTGAACCCAAATTTTCTGCCTCTAATCCCAGCATTCTTTCCATGGATAACATGAAGTATACTGTTCTTGGTGAAAAGTAGTTATCTCAGATTGGCTGACACGACAAAACAGGAAGATGATAAATGTTGGAGAAGATGTGGGAGAGTTGGAACATTAATTCATTGTTGGTGGAGCTGTGAATTGACCCAACCATCCTGGAGAGCAATTTGGAACTATGCCCAAAGGGCTACAACAATATGCATACCCTTTGACCCAGCAATATCACTTCTAGGATTGTATCCCCAAGAGATCATAAAAATGGGAAAGGGTCCCACATGCACAAACATATTTATAGTAACTCTCTTTGTGGTGGCCAAAAACTAGAAATCAAGAGGATGCCCATCCATTGGGGAATGGCTGAACAAGTTGTGGTATATGAATGTAATGGAATACTATTATGCTAAAAGAAATGATAAACAGGAAGACTTCAGAGAGGCCTGGAAACATGAACTGATGTTGAGTGAAAGGAGTAGAAGCAGGAGAACTTTGTACATAGCAACAAACACAGTAAGTGAGGAATTTTTCTGGTAGACTTAGTACTTCATTGCAATGAAAGGACTTAAAAAATTCTCAATGGACTCTTGAGGAAAAATGCCTTCCACATCCAGAGGAAGATCTCTGGAATTGGACTGCAGAATGAAGCAAACCATTTTCTTTTGTATCATGTTTTGTTTTATGGTTTGTTCCATTCATTTTAATTCTTCTATGCAACATGACTAAGGTGAAAATGTATTTAATAGGAATGTATGTGTAGAACCTTATAAGATTGTATGGCGTCTCAGGGAAGGAGTGGGGAGGGAGAAGGGAAGGAGGAGGAGGGAGGGGGAAAATCTAAGATATATGGAAATGATTGTAGAACACTAAAAACAAATAAAAAATTAAAAATTAGGCGGAGCCAAGATGGCGGAGTAGAAGGACGCACGTTTACGAGTTCTGAAACCAAAAGCCCATAGAATTAATGTAAAAAGAGTCCCCCATAACTTCTGGGTCAATACAAGGTGTGCAGAAGCAGAGTGGAAGAGATTTCCGTTCCAGGGAGCCCTGGAGACCCGTCCCCAGGGTCCGGCGCGCCCAGGAAAGTGGACCCCACCCCCAGCGCTGCCCTGGCCACGGCCCCAGAGAAGCTGATCCGAGCAGGCTTCAGAGATGGAAGCTCCGGCAGCCGGGAAAGTCCCTCTGCCCACAGAAGCTACAGGTCAGTGAGAAAGAAGGCCGGGCAGGAGGAGAGGGGAAGCAGGGCGTCTCCGTGACTCAGGCCCCCTCAGGAGGAAGTGGCAGCAGCAGAGACGGGGGCAGGAAGCGGCGGAGGCAGAGGTGTGGGCAGAGGCTGAGGCGGCAGCGGCCCAGGACTCAGGAATCCCCCAACAGCAGGCAGGATCTTCATTACGGAAGATTCCCGCATAAAACCTGACGGAGCTGAGCCTGGGAGACGGCCCTGCCCCCACCCCGCTCTATTACTGAAGGCTTCTGCTCAAAGCCCCCAAGGGATCAGAGTCTGGGAGGCGGCCCTGCCCCCACCCCAGCACCTGAACTAAAGTTCACTGATTGACAGCCGGCAGGAGGAAAGCCCATTTAAATCTCAGAGGCCAAGCACTAGCTGGGCGGATCCAGGCGGGGGTGGAAAGGAATCTCAGAAGTCAAGTAACTGGCTGGGAAAATGCCTAGAAAAGGGAAGAAAGATAAGACCATAGAGAGTTTTTTCCAACAAATGCAAATGATCCCGACCTTCGGATCTGATGATGAGGACGTATCCTTGCCATCAGGGAAAGACGTGGAGGGTGGGGCCTCAGTACCCCAGACACCCCGGGGGGGTGGCGGGTGGGCTCAGGCCCTGGAACAGCTCAAAAAGGATTTTGAAAAGCAAGTTAGACAGGTGAAGGAAAAACTGGGAAGAGAAATGAGAGAGATACAAGAAAAGTATGAAAATCGGGTCAATACGTTGGTAAAGGAGACCCCAAAAAATGCTGAGGAAATTAACACCTTGAAAAATAGGCTCACTCAATTGGCAAAGGAGGTTCAAAAAGCCAATGAGGAGAAGAATGCTTTCAAAAGCAGAATGAGCCAAATGGAAAAAGAGGCTCAAAAGCTCACTGAATTTAATAGTTCTCTCAAAATTAGAATGGAACAGATGGAGTCTAATGACTTTACGAGAAACCAAGAAATCACCAAACAAAACCAAAAGAATGAAAAAATGGAAGAGAATGTGAAATATCTCATGGGAAAAACAACTGACCTGGAAAATAGATCCAGGAGAGACAATTTAAAAATTATGGGACTACCTGAAAGTCATGATCAAAAAAAGAGCCTAGACATCATCTTCCATGAAATTATCAAGGAAAACTGCCCTGACATTCTAGAACCAGAGGGCAAAATAAGTATTGAAAGAATCCATCGATCACCACCTGAAAGAGATCCAAAAAGAGAAACTCCTAGGAACATTGTGGCCAAATTCCAGAACTCCCAGCTCAAGGAAAAAATCTTGCAAGCAGCTAGAAAGAAACAATTCCAGTACTGTGGAAATACAATCAGGATAACCCAAGATCTAGCAGCTTCTACATTAAGGGATCGAAGGGCGTGGAATAGGATATTCCAGAAGGCAAAGGAACTAGGACTCAAACCAAGAATCACCTACCCAACTAAACTGAGTATAATACTTCAAGGGAAAATATGGTCTTTCAATGAAACAGAGGACTTTCAATCATTCTTAATGAAAAAACCAGAGCTGAAAAGAAAATTTGACTTTCAAACACAAGAATGAGAAGAAGCATGAAAAAGTAAACAGCAAAGAGAAGTCTTAAGGGACTTACCAGAAGTGAACTGTTTATATTCATACAGGGAAAGACAATATTTCTAACTCTTAAAACTTTTCAGTATCTGGGTAGTTGGTGGGACCACACATACACATGTACACGCATGCACACACATATACACACATGCACACACATACAGAGATAGAGAGCACAGATTGAACTGAATAGGATGAGACCATACCTTAAAAGAAACTAAGGTAAATGGTGAGAGAGAAATATAGGGGGAGGAAAGAGAGGGAAAGGGAAGGGGGTAACTATATGTCATTTAAGAGGCAGGTAGGAGTTTTTCTTAGTGGAGGGAAAAAGAGGAGAGCTGAGAAAAAAAAAAACAAGAAGTTTACCCTCATCACATTTGACTAAACGAAGGAGTGAAATGCACACTGATTTTGGTATGAAAACCTATCTTACAGTATAAGAAAGTGGGGGAGAAGGAGATATTGCAAGGGGGGGATGATGGAGGGGAGGGCAAAGGGAGGAGGGAGCAATTTGAAGTTAACACTTGAGGAGGGACAGGATCAAGAGACAGAAGAGAAACAATGAGGGGCAGGTTAGGAGGGATGGTAATCCAGTTAGTCTTACACAACACGACTATCAGGGAGGTCATTTACAAAACCACACAGATATGGCCTATATTGAATTGCCTGCCGTCCCAAAGGGAATGGGTGGGGAGGGAGGGATGAGGAGAATTTGGAACTCAAAATTTTAGGAACAACTGTTTAGTATTGTTGTTGTAACTAGGAAAGAAGACAAATGAGGAATAGAAAGTCATCTGGCCCTACAGGAGAAAAGAGAAGATGGAGACAAGAGAAGGGAGGGATGACAGAAGAGAGGGCAGATTGGAGATAGGGAAAATTAGATTGCTTGGGGTATTGGGGTGGGGGGAGGGGATAAAAGGGGAGAAAATTGGGAACCCAAAAATTTGTGAAAATGAATGTAAAAAATTAAAGAAAAAAAATAAAAATAAAATTAAAAATTAAATAAAATAAAAATAAAAATGAACTGGAGAAGGAGAAAATAAAAAGGCCCCCAACTTTGAATCCCCCAAAAGAAAAGTAGTTATATGAATATTTCAAGACTCCATAATTTTTTCAGATAATCATTCTAGAACTGGAAAGGGTATCAGAAATCATTTGGTTTACTCTCCTCATTTTATAGACAGAGAAACTGAGTCCTTGGAAGATCAACTGGCTTGTATCCGATCACACAGTTATGAAGGGGAGGAGCTGGCATTTGAACCCAGGTTATCTGATTCTAAATCCTGTGCTTTCCAGTGTACCATGAAGTAATCCTGTCTGCCTTGGCAAGCTTGTTTCAAGTGGTAATTTGGATATTGTAAGGCTCTGTGGTTTCCTACTTGTGGGTACTCATTCCATTGGACCAGATCACAACTCCCTCCATGACTTAGAAGGTGGTTTCATGAACTGCCTTCAGAAAAACTTGAAAGTAAATATGCTGGTGGTGGGCCCCACAGTAATGAGCCCCTCTTCCACTTAGCAATTTTTGTACCTGACCTACAGGGTTGTCCTTGGAGCCATTCCAGATTACTAACACCTGCTAGATTTCCTGCTTTGCTGGCAAAGTCTTAGAGAGTCCAGGGTTAGCCCAGTACCACAGTGAGGCCTTCTCATAGGCATATAACAAGAGGTGGAACTTTCTAACTCATGTTCAAGAATATTTTTTGTTAGTTACTATGGGAAAAATAGGAAAGAATTTTTTTTAAAAGTTGATAAAGTACAGTAAAGATAGTACAAATTTAACTCAGAAATACACAGGACAGAAGAGAGTTACAGAATCTCCTGGCTGGAAGAAACCTCTGTGGCCATCTAGTCCAAACTTGAACCCCATGAAGCATTCTCTCTAACAAACAAGACTGGGGTCCTAGAATCTCTGTTTGAAGACCTCCTTTGGTGGTGGAAGGGAAAAACCACCACCTCTCCAGGCAGCCCATTTCCCTTGAGGAGTTATTCCTGACATCTGGCCTACTTAGGCCTCTTGGCAGCCTCTGCCCCTAGATTTTAGTTCACCCTTCTGGGACCAAGCAGAACACACCTCCATTCTCTTCCTTGAGTGGCACAACCTATGGTGACCTCTAAAAGGAGTGAACCACTGCAAATCATGGGCCTAGGGCACTGTGGGATTCTACCTCCTGGTATGGCCTGAAGACATGTTCAGTGCTATACTCATGATCATATTATCTTAAAAATATTCTTTTTAATAGTGAATCTTTGCTTTTAACTCTCAGTACAGTCCCAAATTCTTGTAGATGTTATAGCTTTTCTTCTTTTTTAAGGAAGTAGTGTCCCTGGTGGCATCTTTTGTTGTATCCCTTCCTTGCCCCTTCCCAGTCCCATTTTAGGAGTGTTAGTCCCTAGCAGAGGACAAGGGAATTAATGAGTTGCCCCTCTTTTGAGGTGCTGGTGCTGGCTCCAGTGGTGGAGGCTCACTGACTTGGCCAGGTACCCTTCCCTATCTGCTCCCATCTTCTGTTCCTTTGGGTATCTCTAAGTCACACGTTGAAGCCTTCCCACTAGGAACTTTTCTTAAACAGGTCTAATTAAAAACATATCACCTTTAGCATAAACTGACTTCTCTAATTCTTCCTAGAGGTGTTCTTTGTCTTAGCAACAGAGCCTGGCCATTCTCATTCCTTACTCTGTAATCCTTACTCTTGACTCCAGACCCAGAAGACCAGCCCTCAAAGAGCTTGTATTCTCTTGGGAAAAACAGTACTGATAAGTAAATGCAAAATACATAAATATGTGAAATAATATAAAATAGGTGGCTCAGGGCATAGAGTTCCAGGCCTGGAGTCAGGAAGACCTAAGTTAAAATCCAGCCTCCTACTAACTAGCTGTGTGACCTCGGGCAAGTCATTTTACCCTGTTTGCCTCCATTTCCTCGTCTGTAAAATGAGCTGGAGAAGGAAATGGCAAACCACTCCAGCATCTTTGCCAAGAAAATCCCAGGTGGGGTCACCAAGAGTTGGACACGAGCAAAAAACTACTGAATGATAACAGTGTTGTTTTTCTGTCCTTAGATCCTTACCTCCTAGTTTGGTGTTTGGCACATAGATGCTTAATAAATCTTTGCTGAATTACATATATTATCAGTCACTTCAAGTACCTGAAGACAACTGTGGTGTCTCCCCTGAGCCTTCTCTTCTCCTTTGTCACCTGGACTGGAGGCCATCCACTGTCATGCTTGCTTTCTTCTTCTTCTTCTTCTTCTTCTTCTTCTTCTTCTTCTTCTTCTTCTTCTTCTTCTTCTTCTTCTTCTTCTTCTTCTTCTTCTTTTCTTCTCTCTCTCTCTCTCTCTCTCTCTCTCTCTCTCTCTCTCTCTCTCTCTCTCTCTCTCTCTCTCCAGATTTTAAATTGTAGTGCTCTGGGCAACATGCAATCTGGAACTAGCAGTTGCCTGGTCTATCTCCCACACTGTGGTGTGTACTTTGTGTCACTGTGGCTGTTTCCTGGGATTCTGTTGGGTCATGGAGTGCAGCCTGCAGAGGGTCTCCCATTCCCATATCAGCCCTGCCTTCCTTGTTGGCTCAGTGCCTCTACCCATCCCCCCTGCCCCCACCTCTTGGGAAAATGATCTCCTTCCCTATCAAGGTTAGGACCCTCTGGCCCCAAAATAAATCCTCCCCTGGGGAGACAGGGGAAGCCCCCAGGTGGGTTGGGCTTCAGTATGTTCTGCCAGAGAAGAATGTATGTGCTCCCAGCTGCTCCCTAGCATCAATTAGCTCACAAATCTGTGCTCCCGAACAGGGCAGATTCCTGCTGTCATCATTGATAGAGAAGTAAATAAAAGGGAGAAGTGTTGCTTTGGCTATATTTGCCGCAGAGTAAGCAACTATTTTTGCCCCATGGAAAAGCAAATTCTGAAGGGGCGAGGGAGGAGAGGCGAACAATGCTTCAAACAGGAAGTGACATCCCTGTGGCCTGTGGCCCCAGCTTTGTGTTCTTCTTTGCCAATGCCAAGCAGGAATGAACTGGCTGCTCTTGTTTAGTCCCTTGTGGGCATCATGAAATCAGAGCTTGGTTTGGAACAATTCAGCTTGACTATCATTTTCAACTTTGCTGAGCTCTGGAAGAATAGCAGCACCCAATAGCATTCTGGGAACGCCTCAGCAGAGCCTGGGAACAGGTAATGGTTCACGTAGGCCAAGGTTTCTTGCCCTTCACTTGTATCAGCCAGTCTAGTTGCTCATGCCAGCTCAGGGATAATGGGTGGCAGTCCTTAAAAATTTCTCAATGACTAAAGGGGATCAGGGGACAATCCCCAAAGGATGGGATACACCCTAGGACTTGGCTTTGGATTGGAGTAGGGCCTGTCCAAGACAAAACTGTCAATTAAAGGAAGCCATTCTGTCTCCAGCAGCCAGTTAGTATTCATCTCTCCCCCAACATTTCTTCCCACAAACCCTGTGTCCCCTTTCTATGCCTCCCTATCCTTTTTTTAAAGCTCAGAAGTTTCTCTTGATCCTTACCCCACTCCCCAATTGGCAGTACCCTCCTCTCAGACATCCCTTTGCTATCTATTTAATATTTATGTAATATGGGTCCATGTTGTTTCCCCTAATAGTATATAAGCTCCCCAAGGGGAGAGTCTATTTTGTTTTTTGTCTCTGTATCCCTTACACATAGTACTCTCCTTGGGATGTAGTAGATATTGAATAAATTCTTATCAAATGAACCAATGAATGAAAACCCATTACTTGATAACTAGGGACTTGGCATTTTCACAGGGTCTGCTAAAAGACTGTAAGGTCATGACATTTCCAAGGAATTAAGTTGTAATGGTGGAATTATTAGGCACTGTGACAGGTTAGTGGTAGAGATTGGGGAAGGAAGTCTTTTCAGGGATAGTTATATGTGTTGTGGAGAATTTCCCAGAAGCCTTTGCACCATATAGAGAGGCACCTGCCTGCTTCCTCCTTTTTATAAGCTTATTGGGTACTCATTTTCTAATCTGCTTAGGGCTTCAGTTCCTGGCGTCATTTATGTATGTCAGAAAGGAACAACGCCATTCCCTGTTACCTCCTGGTGGGAGACAGAAGGTAAACCTTCTTTTGGCTTCATATCATCTGTTTGTTTTCAGGGCTTATTTTTAGAACAGTTAAATTCTAGTTATATTTAAAAATCATTCCATCCTGAAATAGCTTTCATTCCCCTAAATTGGAAAACTAAAAATCTCTCAAGTTGTAAATTACCACATCTACAATTGGAACCCATCTCTTCTATTAAACAGCTAGTGATTAAGTAAGCAAGGAAGAGAAAACTTGGCTCCTCACAATATGCAGCACTCCCAAGATTGACAGAACAGTTTCTAATCAGTTTTCCTCCCATTGGGTCCCAAGTGATTTTGAGATGTGAATGCATCTGTCCCTCTTTTCATATACATAATGTGTGTACCAAGAAGGTATAAACAAGGTCCACTTTCAAAAATACCTTCCTGTCTTTAAATTAGAGGTGCCTTAGGGGCATTATTTTTAGTAACTTGTACTGGACTGGTTAGCTCAGATGGAAAGAGCTGTGTGCTAAGGAGGCTGAGGTCAGCGATTCCATCCCTCTATGGGCTAGTTAGCATTTCATAGGGAAAAAAAATCAGTTCCATGGCCTTAGCCAGCCATCTCAAGGAGATTAGGCAAGTAGTCACAAACAGGCCAGGCAATCCCCATCAGAAGACTCGGGTTTGAATCCTAGCTTGGTTACTTCCTTCTCATGTGACCGTGGGTAAGCCAGTGTGATTTTCTGATCAGATCATAGGATATACATGACCTCTGAAAATCCTTCTAGTGCTAAATCTGTTTGTACCCTTTGCCCAGAAATTCCTTTGTTATGTATCTTGAGTTTTCTTATATTCATGTGTATCCTATGAACTGATCTGATGCTTAAAGCATTACCTTTAGACATGAAGGATGTCACTTACCCTTACTAAAAACAATCTAAAATGTCAAAGCCAGGAAGGACTTTTAAGACCATTCAGTTTTACCTTTCATTTTCCAGATAGGCATCACCATAGGAGCTGCCTTGTCTGAGGTCATGCAGTGAGGCAATGGGCGAGGCTGGACGCTGACCTCGATATCTTGACTCCCATTCTGATCCTCCTTTCCCTTTGACACAGCCCTCCCCCCCATTGAAGTACACAGAGTCCATGTTCAACTTAGTTCAGCTGCCGGGCCGTTGAATCAAGTGTAGCCATGGTCATCAGTGAGATAGCCAGGATGCAGGAAGAGAGTGACCCCGTTGTTTCCGTTTACAAGCTCTAATTACCCTCGTTCAGGATGCCAGAGCCTTGATATTTAATGTCGAGGGTATATCAAGAATGAAACGGAACTAGCAAGCCATGCATATGACACAGACCCCTGGACTTGGCAAGGCCTCGAATTGTCTGAACACAGTCCAGAGCTGGTGAGCTCAGCACGAGCACTCTGAGCCTCTGAGGAAGAAGGAAATACAAGTGCTGACACTAGCTGGAGAGCCCAGGCCTGGCCTGGGGGGGGGAGGTAGGAAACTGACATGCACACTACTTTCTAGCAGGGTGTAAGGGAATGCACTCTGATGGAAAACCAGAACACTGACAGGTACAAAGCCCAGCTGTGTGATCCTGAGTAAAGCACTTAACTGCTGGGAGCCTTGGCTTGCTTATCTCTAAAATGGGAATCATGCTCCCCTGCCTCCAAAGGGAGCTGTGAAGATGGAACCAAATTAAATTATCATTATGAAAGCTACAAATATAAGCCAAAAGTATTCTGGGAAATTCCTGAGGATGTCCCATTGTCAAGTAATCCCACCATTGACTATCAGTTTCCCTAAGAGGTGAATCAAGACTTAAGGTAGAGCAGGCATTTTTTAGATTAGTTATTTATAAGAACAATAAAATCTTAGGACTGCTGATACACACCTGAAGTTCAATGGTAGGAGTATTCATTCCAGGCTTAGAGGGTTTGACTTCAAAGCTTATCTCTATGCTAACTGCCTGTTGACCTTGGACAAGTCACTTCCCTTCTTTAGGCCTCGGTTTCCTCATCTATAAAGTGACAAGATTAGAATACATGGTCTCTGAGGTCCCTCACACTCCTAGAACTAGGATTTTATGTATAATCACCTCCACAGAAGAGGATGGGCACACATCCATAATTCTGGGCCACAGAATTCTGAAGCCAGAGCTTCTATTCTGTTCACAGGAGAGTTTGCATTCACCTCTATGTCCATCTAGTAGAACAGATCTAAAAGGTGGACTGACAGCTTCTGCTTAAAGACCTTCAGCAAAGGAGAGGTCATTGCCTCTGGAGACGGCCCAATTATTAAGGACATACTTTATGCCTGGGACCAGGATATCTGGAAATGTGAAGAAATATGAGACAGATCTTGTCTTCAAGGAGATTACAATTTAAAACTGAAGACAAACAGGGTCAACAAGTTCTTAAGGGAGACGTGATAACGATCTTTGATTATTGGAAATGTTGTCATGTAGAAGAGGGAAGAACCAGGGCAATGGGCAGAAGTCACAGAGACAGATCTTGATTTGATGTTATGAAAAAAAAGTCTTAAGTATCCAGTCTGTCTAAGAGTTTAATGGGCTGCCTGGGTGTAGTGGGCTCCCCCTTACCTTGAGGTCTTCCATCAGCACAGTGTCTATTAAGTGTTTAGTATTATGGATTTTTCCAGTAGCAGTGTATGGCTAGGGTTGAACTACAAGGAAAACTGAGCACTGTGGCATCAGTTAAAACACTTAAACCGAAGCTTATATACTTTGGTCACATAGTGAGAAGACAGGACTCATTGGAAAAGACCCTGATATTGAGAAAGATCAAAGGCAAAAGGAGAAGTGGACATCCAAGGAGGATATCAAGAGGATGAAATGGCTAGATAGTGTCATGGAAACAAGGAATATGAGCTTGGATAGACTTTGAGATAGTGGAAGAGATAAGAGCCTGGTGTGATATGGTCCATGGGGTCACAAAGAGTCAGACGTAATTGAATGAATGAACAGGAGCAACAAAAATGCTGCAGATACCATTTGAGGCTCTGGAAAGAAATAAAAATGAAAATAGTCCCAGTCCTTAAAGAACGTACAGTCTAAATGGAGCAGACAACATGTGCACATGTATGCATGTGAGCATGTGCATGTACACACACACACACACAAACACATGATCTTGATATAAAAGGATGGAAACTGACTTTAGAAGGAGTGCACCAGCAGCTGGAGGGGATCAGGAAAGATCTCATGGAGAAGATAATGCTTGAAACGAACCTTTAAGAAAATTAGAGATTTTGAGAAGTAGGGCTAAGAAAGCAATGTATTTTAGGCTACAAAGATACAGAAACTGGAGATGGAGAGCATTGTATAAGGAATAGTAAGAAGGTCGGTTTGACCATATTGCAGGATGACTCAAGGGGATTAATGTATAATAATGCTGGGTGATTAGTCTGGGATCAGGTTGTGAAGGACTTTAAATGCCAGAAGAATTTACATTTGACCCTAACAGGAACCAAAGGAGTCTATTTGAGTAGAGGAGTAATATGATCAGATTTGCACTTTTGGAAAGATCAACTAGGTAGCTGTGTGATGGATGAATTGGAGGGAGGAGACATGAGCTTAGGGGGATATTACAATTGTTCCGACTAGCGATGTTGAGGGTCTGAATTAAGGTGGTGGTTATATGAGTAGAGAAAAGGGTATGGATGTGACAATGTGAAGGTAGCAGGGGCAAGATTTTACAACTGGTTGGATATGTGGGGTGAGGGAATATGAGAAGCAGAGGATAATGAACCTGGGTGACTGACTGTAAGGATGGTGGTGCTCTCAACAAAATATAGAGAAATTCAGAATAGGGATAGACTTTTGGGGGAAAGATGAGTTTAGTTTTGTATATGTTGGATTTGAGATGTGTACTGTAGGTTGAGTTCAAAATGTCTAGTAGAAAGCTGGTGATGCAGGCTGGAGCTCAGAAGAGAGGTGAGAGTTAGAAATAAAAATCTTGGAGTCATCAGCACAGAGATGGTAATTAAACCCAAGTGAGCTGATGAAGTCATCAAGTGAGAGAGTGTGACAAGTGAATAGAAGAGGGCTTGATACAGTCTTGGGGGACACCCACAGTTAGTGAGGCATGACAGAGATGATTCAGCCAAGGAAACCGAGGAGGAAACGCAGTGGGTAGGAGAACAAGGAGAGAGCTGTGTCGCAAAAACCCAGGGAGAAGAGATTATTCAGGGAAGAGAGTGTTCACCAGAGTAAAATGGTAAGGAAAAGTCAAGAAGTTTTTGAGCTAGATGACCACTGGGGATATTGGATAGTTGTATACTTGTCTAAGGGACTGCTGTTCAGACACAGGCCTGAAGGTTTCCATAGTACCTCCCAATGGTAAGATTGTAAATTATGCTCCAAGGTAAGTGCAAAGGAGAGATCCAGGTTAAGTACTATGTGACATCTGAGAAAGGAGAGATACTATGGTTGGGGGTGAAACTGAGCAGGAGGAATCAGAGAAGGTGTCAGGAAGGAGGGGACTGACTTGGACAGGCAGATCGTGTGGGCAAAGGCATGGGACTGGAAGAAGACCAGAACAAGAATGGGAAATGTACTCCCTCATGTTTGCCCTTCCTTATAGGACAAAAGTTGAAGCTACCCCACAGATCACTAGATAAATCCCTGACTGTCTCCCAGAGAAAACCCACGTTGGTACCATAAGAATCATACACCTAAGGAAGTGTGACTAGCACCATCTTGAGCCTTTCTATCCTCCTTGTCTTTTTAGATGCTATCTCTGGCCCAGAAGAGTCCTGTCTAGTTGGCAAGTGGGCTCATTAAACAAAACAAATGAGGTTTATACAAAATTTTACTCACAAATATCACTGACCTCTTCAACAACCTTCAATGGCTCCCCATCATCCACCAAATAGAGTCCAACCTCTTCATCCTGCAATATACCCTACCTCACAATTGTCCTTCACCTATTCTTTGTTCTACTCTCTATTCCCCAAAAAACATTTCTTGCTTTCTTTATCTTTCTTATAGGAACCAGAAAAATAATTTATTCCCAAAGATGGCAGAAATTCAGGAAGACATTTTTTTTCTGAAAACAGCTTGGGAAAGCTCCATCCCGGGGTAGTCAGGCACTAAGAGGTTTTCTTTTTTTTCTTTTTTTCTTCCCCCATCCCTACCATGTTCCATCAATGGGGCAGGAAAGCCAGTCTAGCCGAAGCAGCAAGGAGAAACAGGAAGCAGAATATGCCCATCAGGTGAGCCAAGCAACCACTACCATCTCAACTATCACCTCCAAGAATTGACCAACTATGACCGAAGGGCTGAGGCTGTAGCCCCTGCCTCCTCAGCGGCTACAGTTTCTGAAGACCTAGAAAAGAAAGATCTCACCACCTAAGTCCTTGGTACTATCAAATGGTTTAGCATAAGAAATAGATGTAGTTTTATCAGAGAAAAAGCCATTCAAAAAGATGCCTTAATCTGCCTTGCTGCTGCACCCTAAGGACAATGAGATCTTTCCATCTGACTTGCAGCTAAAACCTCTGCTATGTGTTGTTTCCTCCATTAGATTGTGAACTCCTTGAGAGCAGGGACTGAGGGTAAAAGATATGACTAGGTTTCATTTACAGGAGACAATAGATACAACTAGTGCCTAGTCCCTAGAGGGTTTCATTGTTGGAGTTTTGTGTCAATTTCACTTTGAGTTGTAGCCAAAAGAGAGACGGGAGTCATTGATGGGCCACAAGTTACCCTTGGACTGGACATGCTTGGGTGCTGCTTTCTGCCTCTCATTCTCCTAGATATGCGGGATGTCTGAATTCTTTATCTCTTTGTCTACACAGTGGTCATGGCTTTTATAGAGAAGGGGAACCAAACCTGACTCTTGACTCAGATGCCATGAGTGGGGAGAATGAGTCAGTAGCGATACTTCTCTCCCTCATTCCTGACTCTATCAGTGGATAAATAGTTTGAAACAGGCCCAGATTGCTAAAGGGAGTAATTTCAAAAAGAGCAGTGACTTGGATGGTGCTTACATGATGGTACGGAGATCCAGGAGCTTCCTTCTTGTTCTCCCTACCTCTCCCAATGAGAATCCATCCTGTACACAGCTGACAAGAGATTTCCTAAAGGATACATAGGTCAGTAGATTCCAGCCACTCAAACATAAACTCTTCTGTTTGAAATCTAAAGCTTTTCAGAATCTGACTCCTCATAATTCTATGTGATGACATAAAGAACATGGAAAAGAATAATGTATAAGGAGCCCTAAATTTCAAACAGAAGAGTTCATGTTTGATTCTAAAAGCAATAGAGAGCCATTGAAGTTTATTGAATTGGAGAGGTGACAGGACATGGGCAGACCTATGCTTCAGAAAATGTTTTTGTCAGCTGTATGGAAGAAGGAATTTACAAATGAAGAAATTGATGCCCAGAGAAAGGAAGTGATTTCTCCAAGCTTTTAGAATGTACCCTCCCTGAGGACAGGGATTGTTTTTATTTTTTCCTTTGTCTCTAACCGCTTCGGACAGTGCTTGACATAGAGTTAAGTGTTCAATGAATGCTTATGGCTTGATTTTGCAGTCAGAGGATCTGGGTCCAACTCCTATCTGCACAACTTGTATGACCCTGGACAAAGCACTTAATCTCTTGGGATCTAAGTTTCCCTCTCTATAAAATGAAGGGGTTGAGCTAGATAACCACTAAAGTTCTTTCTATTTTGAAAACTTTGATCCCATAAACTCAGGCAACCTCTGACTCCAACATGATTAGGAGAAACTTTTTCTCTGAACTGAACCTCTTGGGGACTTGGAAACCAAAGCTATTCACATCACTGCAAGAGTCTTAAATAAATCTCTTGTTTTCAGGGTAGTAAATCATGGAAGTTCTCATTTCCCAGGGGTGAGAGAGTAACAGTCATCTCCATGAAATCTTTTCTGTACTTGTTACTTAGCTTACTTGGGCTGTATTTAGCTAGGATTGTACTTGGGGCAAAGTTGGTTGAGTGGGGGTGGTGGGAGAAAACAGTCCCACTTAACGTTCATTTGTGTGAGTAGGAGGCACCTGTTCCCCAGAATGTCTGGCATGGTAAGTTTCAGCTGCCCTCTGGCAGTGAGATGTGGGGAGGGCTGTCACTGTAGAGGATATTTAAGAAGGATAAGCCTTGGGTAAGAAGGGAAGCCTTGCCAGGGTCATCACCCTTGGGCAAAAATCTGGCTCCCCAGGCTAGTTATGTATCTGGCTTAGGTAACACATTCTCAAAGTGTATCAATGAGTTTCTAAAAAGTTCCCCAAGTAGAGAAAATGCTGTTTAGAACAAGACATTCAAGAATCGTGTAAATGCTTTGCAACCCTTTGTATCAAAACAGGAAAGTGAAGGCAGTCTTTGGATTAAGAGGTACTTTAACATCCAGAGGAGTCGTCTTTATCTAGACAGAAGAGGATTGTTCAGAACATCTTGAGGCCAGTGATACTTGAGATGATTTCATTTGGGAAAAATTGAAGTCCAAAAAAGTGAGACTTCCATATAGTGATAGGAACAGTCTTTGTGACAAGCAAGAACTGGAAAAAGAGACATTCATCCATTGGGGGATGACTAAACAAACTGGGCTTCGTGAATGCCATGGAATATTCCTGTGCTAACGGAAATGATAAACACAATCAATTTAGAGACAAGGAGAGTTAGATGCACCAGTACAAAGGGAAATAAGAAGAGCCTGTAAAACAATAAATACACTAACTAGAATAACATCAAGGGAAGGAGCAAGAGAAATGGAATGGAAGACACTGAAAGCTATGAAATGATAATGGTCAAACTTGGTCCCAAAGAAAAGATGGGAGAAGATACCTATCTTTGTAGAAGTGGAGGAGGTGAATGCTGCATAGAAGGTCAGGCTTTTTGGTTATGTCTTGGTGATGTCTTTGGTTACATCAGTTTATTTTGCTGAATGTTTCTTATTCCTCTTTCTTTTTCTTCTTTATTACAAGGGCTGGCTCTCTGTGAGAAATTGGAAGGCAAGGATATAGTGGGAAATATAAGTCTTATAAAAACAAACTATTTCAATTGAAATATATTTTTTAAAAATTAGGTCCAAGGAAAGGATTGAGATGGACCAGAATTGGATTTAGTCAAAAGTGATGACAACCAAGCACCCTGATCACAAATGTGATGATGACAGTTCATGCCACCCTCAACCCCAAACAGAAGTGATTTGCATTGTTATCTTGATTGAAATCTTTGGGGATAGAACCAAATGCTTTTGTGGAGTTGCTTAGACCCTGGCCAGAGGCAGAGCACATATGTATTGATCCCTCCTGGCACAAGAACAGTGCCTGCTTTTGTCCTTGGGGCTTATATTATGGATGGCTTGAGGGTGTCTCTGGGTTATACATTTGGGGCTTGGCTCTTCTAGTCTGACTCCTGTGAGAACTGAAGAAAAGCCATCACCTTTGACAGGAAAAAGTAAGAGCTAGAGAAATGTGGTGGACATTTATATGGACCAGGTCTGATGAAATGCCCACAGCTGTCACTTCCATAGGCTTTGTTGGAATTACAGGAGGGTTTCTGCTGGTTACCCTGACGACAGGAATAAGTGTGCATGTTATCCTGGCCCTTTTCAATGACTGGGATCTTAGTGATGCCATGCTTTTTTTTATCAGATTCTTTCTTAGCCTGATATGAGAATGACTGACAGAGCTAGATTCTTAGTTCCTGTGTTGATAAGGAGGGGGTGTTGATATTGCAAGTGCTGTATTTCTTTCATTCAATTCAGTCCAACAAACATTCATGTATCAGGCACTGTGCAGAGGATCCAAGGGAAAAATGATTGAAATGGTCTCTCCCCTCAAAAAGCTTATATTCTACTGAAAAAAAGTAGCACACAGGTAGATAAGTAAATATACATGTGTATGGAAGGAATGTAAAGTAATTCTGGAGTCACTGACAATTTGAGAGCATCAGAAGAGGCTCCTTGTAGGAGGTGGTGATTAAACTGAACCTTGAAGGGAGTTCAAGGCTCCAAGAAGTAGATGTGAGGAGAGAAGGCATTCCAGGTATGGGGGACAGTCTGTGCAAAGGTTCTGAGACAGGAGATCAAATGTCTTGTACAGGGAATATATCAAGCAGGTCAGTTTGATCAGAAAGTAGAATGTATGAAGGGGAGTGATATGAAATCAGTCTAGAAAGAGAGGTTAACATCTTGAAGTTTGGCATCATGGTCTACAACTGGTAGAGAACTGGCATGGAGAGTCCTTAGAGTAAAGACTGGTTTAGATTGCTGCTTGTTTTGGTTTCACTTTGCCTGGAGCACTTGGCTCTCTTAGAAGGAGGAAATGTGGTTTTTAGATAAGGACAAGATGAAAATGAATCAAGTGCCAGGAGTATCCACAGAGTCAAAACAAGGGTGGGAAAACTGGGACTCTGCCCCAAGATGGTGAATTTAGAGGGTGCAATAGCACTTGAAGTCCTTCAGAAGCACCTTGGCACTGCATTAGCAAAAAGAATGAGTGAAAACAGCAAATGATCAAAAGGAGGTGTGAGGGGAGCTCCTTTCTGACCCGGTCTTGTTCCCTTTGATCTCAAACATGTCATGGGGTCTGTATCTGTCACCTCTCATCTATGAGACAGGTTTTTCCTCCCTCTCAACTTTAGGCATGCTTCACGCCATTTGTCCTGGTCCCAGATTTGGTACTTGCTCCAACCACAAAAATGTCTAGTTCCAGCTGTTGCTGTCCACATCTGGAAGGACAGCTGTCTTGAAAACTCTCAGCTAGCCTAGGCTCCTCATTTTCTTACCAGTTGGCTTCAGTTCAGGTGGGAGGGAGAAAGAAGACAGGGATGAACTGTGGAGCAGCTGCTGCCCCTGCCTCCTCTCCCTCCTCCCCTCAGCAGTAGGAAGTGGGGTGGGCTGGGATAGGAGGGACGTCAGGGGAACTTAGCTTAGCCCAGAAGATGGGAGAACTTTCTCTCGTCAGACTTGTCACATTCAATGTTTTCCAGAAGCAGAGACAAGAGCTACCACTAAGAGGATTGTCACTTTTTGTACCAGGGAGCACTAGCTGAAGCAGCCCTCCTGCAAGGGATGGCAGACTTGGTTTTTCATTCCAAGGGTCCCATCATCCTGCCAGGGACCGAGTCTCAGAGCCTTCCTTGTAGGCTTCCTGACCTATTCTCCTCCCATCTGACCAATCAATTCTGCTTCACAATCTCTTGCATCTTCCCTTCCTCTTAATCCAGTGTCCACTACCCTAGTTCAGTCTCCCATCAGCTCTTGTTGTATATGAGCTTTCTAAGTGGTTCTTTCTTCTTTCCAATTCATTCTTCTCACAGCTGCCAAGATAATCTTCCACCTGTACAGGACTGACAGGCTCAGTCCTTTGTTCAGAAACCTCTCTATTAGCTCTTGGGAAAAAATATGAGCTCCTTAGTCTGGCGTTTCATACTTGCCTTCTCCAATCTAGCTTCCATCTCCCTTTCCAGACCTTTCAAGGCCCAGGAATCTTGCTGAAAGCTGACATTTCCAGGCTTATTTCACAATCATTTCATTTCCTCTGAATCCCAGTCCAGCCCATCAGCTAGCTGTCCCCTGATCACATCCTTTATATTCCCATCCCTGAGCATTATTGCAGCTCACTCCCCTGTACCTGGAATGCCTTCCTTTTTCATCTCTGCTTCCTGTTCTCTCTCTCTCTCTCTCTCTCTCTCTCTCTCTCTCTCTCTCTCTCTCTCTCTCTCTCTCTCTCTCTCTCTCTCCCTCCCTCCATTCTTCCCTCCCTTCTTTTCTCTCTCCCTTTTTAAGAGCCAATTCAAATGCTTCCCTTTTCCATGGTCTCACCTTGGTATCCTCCACCTACTGAAAGCATTCCTCTTAAATTTTCACCGAGTACTTTGTCTCGCCTTTGCTGTACCCTCTGCCTTCTATCGGAGCCATTTCCCCCAATTAGACTGTAAGATCCTTGAGGGCAGAGACTGTGCTTGTTTGATATCCTTGTATCACCAATGCCCAACACAGTGATTTGTATATAAGTCCTAGTTTAATTATGTTGATAATCATAGTCATAATAACAAACATTTCTGCAGTGTTTCAATTTTTCGAATGAGGTTTACAAAGTGTTTTCCATATACAACATGCTGTAAAATCTATTAAAGTTTAAAAATGCACTAAGAATTTTGGATACTCTGTCTTATCTCATTTGATCCTAACAACCCCGTGAGGTAGATGCTTGTAGATGAACAACGATAACAGAATTTTCCTATTTTACAGATGAGGAGACTGAGACTGAGAGAGGTGCTAGGTTAAAATCTGACTTCAACTTCTAACCTTGATTAATCAATCATCGAGCATTTATTAAGCACCTAATATACACTCAGCACTGTGTTCCCCCATTATGTTGATGGCCTTTAGTGACATTTCAGTAGTTTACTCCCTCTGTGTCATGTAACCAAGAAGTGCCTAAGTTGGTATTTGAACTCATTTTTCCCCTTATTCCTAGTTTAGCACTCTATCTGCTATGCCAAGCAGGGGCACTGAAGGTTTGAGGGGGTGTAGTTAGTGTTTGTATCCCCAGTCAGCCTTTCTATTTTGTATCTTGGGGTTTTTGGAAACTTTTGGCCTTAGTTAGAAGCGTTGGCCAGTGCCAGATGTGTGCTACATAGTGAACCATTGTAACACTATCAAGTACAGTTCTGCACTCCTCCCCTCACCCCCACCACTCTTGGCAGCAAGAAATTGCAGAAGTTCAGCTCTAATTAGGTCTGATGTACCCTTTCTCCAGATGGTCTTGAAGTACTCAATGCCAGCTTTGCCTAATAACAAACAGAAGTTAAATATCATGTGAGTTTTTTAGAGCAGTGACCTGGGTTACCTAGGATTCCTCACAGGATGCCACATGGGTTGACTACAATCATTACTTGACTGTTTCAGGTTCATTGATATCCTTTAGGTACACGTTGGTATTGATCTATCTTGGAGTGGCTTCGGGGATCAAGAGACTTGGTTTTGTCATTAAGTTACCAGACAATAGGGATGGGTTTCTTGGGACCAATCTGGAGTCCTAGAGGTCACTGTTGAGGAGTATGGATCATCAGGGTTCAGGGGTGGACTCACTCCTCTCTGGAATTATGAGATGTAATATTTGAATTTGAAGAGGAATCATAACACAGAAAGACACCATTTGACTTCTACAGAGTTTCATAATAGATGGATTGATAAATGATGCTGATCTTTCCCTCCTTTTTGTCTTGAAAATGATATTTTTTATATAAGATGGCTCTCTCTGAGAGAGAGGGAAAGGTTTACTGGGGAAATTATGGTGATGTTAAAAAAAACAATAAAAGACTATTTAAAAACAACAATGCCTCGACACATGTATTTTTTCCCATTTCCAAAATGACCAAAGCCATGAGAAGCAGTATTGCCTAGTGAATCACTGGGTTTGGAGTCAGAGGACTTGGGTTTGAATCCTAAGTATTTGTTCCACTTAACGAATGGGTGATCTTGCACAAATCATTAGACTTCAGTTCCCTGATCTGTAAAATGATGAGGCTGTACTAGAAGACTTCTAAGATCTCTTCCAGTTCTTTAGGCCTCAGTTTCCTCATGTATCAATACAACGATCCTTTAAATCAAGCATCTAAAGCTCCTTCCAGCGTTAAATCTCCAACACTATTAGATCCCATTTCCATGATGGCTTTTGTATTACCATCTCTTCTTTTAGATATGGGAAAACTTCTTAACTCCCTGTGTAGGTGACAGGAGAATTGATGTAAAATAAGAGGGGTGGCAAAGGATACAAGTGGCCAAGGATGAATCCCCCTGTGTGTCAGGAATAGAACATTTTGCTCACACCTCAACTGAGGCTCATCTTTCTGGGAGGATGGGAGTGTAGTTTGTGGTCTCAGAGCAGGGTGAAAAATATAACTTTCCTCATGCCTTGAGGTTTATGTTAGGTTTGGATTTGCCTGAACCAGGCTTTACCATTGAATGACGGATGGACAACAGCTGTATTCATAGCCTGGACAAGACTGCAAGGACCCAATTTGCCTTCTGTATGGTAGATACAATCTGCATGTTTTCAGTATCGCTTTTGTGTTTAGGTTTGGATCTCCCTGGGAACCAGCCTCCCTTAACTCCTACCCCCACCTGCTTCTGGCTTCTGAGATAAGGCAAGCACATAGCCCTTCTTCCCTCAGGTCCTGCCTTGTCACCCTCCCTTAGAGATACACAGCAAGAACTACAGAGGAACAAATCATATAATCAAGCCAGGGACAGATTTATGGGTATCCAAGTTCAGCTTTGATGTGGCCAGTGAGCTGCTGGTTGGGATGATGGATGATGTTATATACATTGCTTCTCTTTCTTAGATAGAGCACACAATCTGTTAATTAGTAATCTGATGATTTATAAACCCATGTAGCAGCCCAGGGCATGTGAGTAAAGAAACCATGTCTCCTTAAGGTCTGCCCATGTGAAAGAGAGGCATAATTTGGACTCAGCATGGTGGGGCTCAGTTCAGGATAGGGGCTTCTTGGAGACTATTGTAACATGATCCAGATCAGCCAATGCTGCTCTTGAATTTACTTCTAACCTTAAGGAGAGTATAAGTGGGATAGGCAACAAAGGAAAGTAGATTGACTTGATTTGTCTGTCTTCTATGTCATTAGAGTCACTTCTCAGCCACACTCATAAATCTTAGAGTTTAGGAAGTTGAGTCTAAGGGATGACTATACTGAACAGGTTTGCCACTTGAGAGTTAGTCAGCCAAGATCATGGTGCTGCTGATTTCTAACTGGTCCTGTGAATCCTTCACAAAACATCTTTAACCATTAAGTCTTTCTTATTACCAACTTGACATTTGAACCTGACCAATGTTCATTGACCATCGATCACCTGGTCTGTCAAGCTCATACAAATGAAAATCAATTTTTCCCATGGGATACCACTGAGGTTTGCCTCATATAGTGATGCTCCCTCCTAAATATAAGCATCATGAGAAGGGGTCTGCAGTTTGGGCATTGGTTGTCTCCTTTTACCCAGAAAGAGTAGGCCCCATGGAAGGGTGGAATGAAGTAAGGTGAAACAGTACTTACAGTGACTGCTGTTGGGGGCACCCACCTTCTAAAGGTAGTCTATCAACCGACCAGCTGGCTTCCACAGGTTTTCACTCTACTGACCAACCTATTCGTTGAACAGTAGAATGGAAGCTAGGCAGCTAGGTGACACAGTGCTTAGAGTGATAGGCTTGGAAGATAGTTCAAATCCAGCCTCAGATACCTACTAGCTGTGCAGCCCATGTTAAGTCCCTTAACTTCTGCCTGCATCATTTTCCTCAATTCTAAAGTGAAAGTAATAATAGCACCTACCCCCCAGAGCTGTTAAGATCAAATAAAATAGTATTTGGAAAGCGTTTAATGTAGTACTCCAGATCCACTTCCTGGAGTTTGCGATTCTTCATTAAATGACTTGAAATAATATTCCTCCCTTTCTCACTAGGGATCTAGAGGAAGTATAATACTGGGCATGGTGTACTGGTCATGCTGAGTGTGACCTCTGGATATCAAAGAGAGAGGGTGAATGATGTACTGATGTACTGGCTGAAATTTTCATTTTAGGAGCAACTGCATCTGGGCACTACGGGAATTAAGTACAGTAGCATAATGGGAATTGGATCCTACCTATGCTAGGTTATATTCCTATGATGCCTAAGACTGGTTGTGCCCCCACAATGAGGGAATCTATGTATGAGAGAAGGAAGCTATGACTTCTGAAGCAGAGAGTAGATAAAGGGGGTTGATATCTTAGTAATAAGAATATATGGGCATCTCTAGAACAGATTCTTGTTATTTGATCATTAAGTCTTATGCAACTCTTCGTAACCCTATAGACCACAGCACACCAGGCCCTTCTATCCTCCACTCTCTCCTGACATTGTCAAGCTCATGTTTGTTCCTTCTGTGACACTATCTATCCATCTCTTCCACTGCCATTCCCTTCTCCTTTTGCCTTCGATCTTTGTCCACCTCTAGATTTGGAGTGGATTCTCTTTCCCCAGGATGAATGTAGAATTCCCTTTTGCATTCCCAACTCAGAGTATAGAAAATGATTGAGGAGACTGAACACCAATCAGAAGTTTTCTGACCAGGTGGCCTATTGAATGCACCTCTTCTATGCAAATGCCATTGTTGCCTGCTTGTCGATAGTACGGAACAGTTCCTGTAGTGAATGGAAGAAACTTGAGGACCATTACCAAGACTGAAGGGCAATGACTTGATTAGACAACAGTTTTGAGCTTATGCTTCTTCATCTCAGGATGTACCAGAGATGATGACACTGTCAGTGTCTCCACTGCCATCATATCAGATAGAGTTAGGTATTTTTATGCTTGTGTAGTTCTTTGTTTCATGTGTAGGGATGAGGTGGAGTCTGAGTAATTTATATAGGAAACCTTGCATTGTACTTGGAATGGGCCTCAGTGGCTACACCACTGCACACCATCAGTCAAGGGGTGGAATGATGCAGGCTAGTTAGATAGTGCTAGAGGTGTACTGAAGTTAGCTTTAGCTTGCTTACGAGAGCTGATGTTAAATTTCCATTGTAAACATTTACACCTTAGAAAATCACAAAAGCTACAAATTTGGGCTTGATTTATTATTTTATCAACTGTTTGGCCTTAAGAAATTGTTAATAATGTAGATTAAACTTAAAAGTGTGTGATGTGTCTCCCCTCCTCCCCCCAGAGAGCCCAGTTGTTAGCCATTTACCAGCTCTATAAACATTGCTTGATCTCAGCAGGAGTGTAGTAGAAAGTTCAGCGAATGAGGTCATCACCAGACGGGAGGCCTGGTGATTGTAAACTAACAACAACTGACATATGGTACTTTAAAGTTTGCAAAGTGCTTTACCTCCATTATCTCATTTGAGCCCCACAAACCCCCTGGATCCACCCCCTTTACTCAAAGGAGGAAAGACATACAAATAGAGACAGTTATAATGACTGATGAGCACCCATGCATGTTGTCCCAGACTTCAAAGGTAATCTACCAGGTCTTGGGTTTAGCTTTATCTCATCTACTTATAATTGGAGTATTCATTGGTCATTGAGGTTTGCTTATAGCTCATATTGTCTACTTCAGTCTAAAACTGCAGGCTCCTAACATCTCTGGGCCATCTAGTAATAATATTTCGAATAGAATCGATATTCTGTTAGCAGTTACATGTATATTTTTGCTTTTACAGGCTAGATGAAGATATGGAACATAGTAGGTAGCAGTGAGTGGACCAAAGAAAACATAATGTTTCTGTATTCTTTCTGAACAAGTATGTATACATTACTTGTATGTTATTCAGTAAATCTTGTAGTTATCTTAAGGTAGATGTGTGGCTGTGTTCCTTGAAATCCCAAATTCATCTAACAGTATATTGCAGATTGTATTGTCCCTTATTTATAGGTGAAGAAACTTAGACATAGAGGTTAAGTACTTGTTCTGGTCATAGAACTTTTAGTCAAGTCAACAAGCATTTATTAGGGATCTTCTGTATGCTTTTATGCTGGGGAATACAAAGAAAGACAAAAACCTGAATCTACTCTCAAGAAGTAGATAGGGAAGACAACATGTAAGTGAATATGTATAAACAAGATGCATATATTTAGGTATCTCTGTATAGATTTATTTATATATAAATATCTAGTACACACTAGATATTGGAGATAATATCTCCACACTAAATTGGAGATAACCTCAAAGGGAAGGCACTTGCTTTAAGACCAATCAGGAAAGACTTCTTGTAGCCTTTGCAGCTGATGGGATTTTAGCTGAGACTAGAAAGAAACTAGGAAAGACATAAAGACAGGTATGGAATTTTTAGTGGTAGAATTCAACCTCTTGACTTCAAATCCACTGATCTTTCCATTATATCCAACTGCCTCACTATCATGATCATTTTCTTCTTGTTTACCAATTTGTCCATATCTCTCTGAAACCTAGCACTTCAAATTGAACCAGGTATAGTTACACTGGAGGAGAGTTGTTTTGGACATTTTCATTTTGGTCGTGTAGCCCCAAATTGTGCTACCTTTAAGGACATTCATGTCTCAATAATCAAGTGTTCAAAGATACCTACTATGGAGAAATGTTAGGCATAGTCTCCCTTAGTGTCTTGAGGAAATTGGAGTCTATTCTATATAACAATAAGAAAAAGAAATTGGGAATGTTTAATTTGAGGAAGGGACTGTTTCAGGTAGGTCATGATAGATGCCTTCAAGTATTTGAATGACTGTTATATCAAAAGGTGACTAGATTTTTTTTGCTTAATTCCAGAGGACAGAGCAATGTTTATGAATCACAAGGGGCAGATTTCAGCTGAAAGTAAGGAGGAATTTGTCAAAAATTAGAGCACTACAGGAATGCAATAAATTGTCTGAGAGGATCCTTCTTCCACAAAGGCCTTCAAGTAGAGGTAGAGTGACCACGTATTAGATATGCCATAGAGGAGATGCCTACACAGTTATGGGTTAGAGGAGAAGAGCCCTGAGCCCTTCTGAAAGAGATTCCATGAGTCTACCATCAATATTATCACTTTCAAAACTATCAAATAGATAAAACTTTTTGTGGGAAAGAAATAAAATTGATGATACATATTTTCCTGAATGAGGGTATCTATTTTCCCTAAATATTGTGGTTCACAATAGAACTGGAGAGCTGGAAGGGCCTTTGACACATAGACTAACAGAGTTAAAAGGGACCTTATATGTTGTCTAATTCAGCCCCCTCATTTTGAATAAATAATTCCCTCTTAGGAGTAGATGCTTTGGCATCAATTGTGAATCTGAATACTTATTCTTTACAAAGTGCACCCTCTGCAGAAGTGGGCCTTTGACAATACAGAGAGTCCTGAAGAAAAGAGGGCAGAATCAGTCTTAGGGTTGGAAGGAGCCTTAGATGCACTCTTGCCTAACCTCTAGATGAAGCTCAGGAAAAAAACTGCATAGAATGAAAACATTAAAAAACTACACCTGGACCCATCTCACTTAGCTGAGAGTCTTGTGAGTGAAATGAGGGCTAGATAAAAGTCATCCCCTCTCCATGGTGCTGAAGTTGTTGTTATGGGGGAACTAACCATCTATTTCCTAACGTAACTGCAAATGTTAAAGGAAGGTTCCCATGTGTCTGTATTGCTTTTCCCTCTTTATTCTTCTCACATTCCATTAGAAGAATGAACCCATCTAACTGCTTTTCTTTCTGGTCAGGCAAAACTAGACTGTGATTATCCTCACACAGGACTCTGGAATCTTCCTCTTTAATCTGGCAACCAGAATTTCAGTGACTTCTGAATGTGTGAGCAGCATGCCATAGACTCCTTATTCTTTAGGCGGATCACAGCCACACTCCAACTTTTACTGATGAATGAACCCTTCAGCTCTAAAGGCAATAGCTACCTATTAAAATGCTCACCCTGGCCACAGCCCTGGAGAGCATAGATTTCTAAAGCAGGTCATGCTACAACAAAAATTTTATTCTCATACTAGCTTTGCTTTTTTCAAGAGGCAGTGCTGAACATGGAGTCAGGAAGACCTGGGTTCAAATCCTTCTTGTGTGACCGTGGGCAAGTCGGTTCACCTCTCTAAGCCTCAGTTTCTTTATCTATAAAAGAAGTCTAATAACAGCACCTATCTCACAGAGTTGCTGTGAAGAACAAATGAGATAATCTAGGTACAGAGATTTACAAACCTTAAAGCACTATATTAAGTCAATTCAGTAGGCCCTATCAAGCACTTTTTATTCTAGATACTATATGAGACCCTGGCAATGCAAAGACAAAAGAAAACAGTCCCTATCCTCAAGGATCTTGCAATATTGGAGAGGTCAATAAGGAACAGTGCTAAGATGATTGGATTTGAAATCAGAGAATTTAGAATCCCAGCTGTACCACTCATGATCTATGTGATGTCAGATGTCACTGGGAGAGAATTCTGGACCTGGAGTCAGGAAGACAAGTTCAAATCCAGTCTCATATGCTTACTAGATGTGTGACTTGGGGCAAATTGCTTAACTTCTATATGCCTCAGCTTCCTCTCACTATAAAATGGGAATGATGATAGCACCTACCTCTTAGGTTTCTTGTGAAAATCAAATGAGATAATTTTTGTGAAACAAATAGCAGAGTGCCTGGTATACAGTAGATGCTTAATCAATATTTGATCTGTCCCCACATAACCTCTCTAGCTGATAGATTCATCATTCATGGACACTGAGAGGCTTGGACCAAGTGCCTTCTAAGGGTAAATTGTAGCTCAATTTTTTGACTCCGAAGTGAAATAACTGGCCCAGGGTCACATGAGGAGTCAGTTTCAAAGACAACACTGAAACTCAGGCACATTTTCTGCCTCCAAGTCTATGACACCAGGTAGTCTCTTGAACAGTAGTAATAGTAAGGACAGTTGTTGACATTTATATAGCTCTTGGAGGTTTGAAAAATAGTTTACATTTATTATCTCATTTGAATCACATAACAACCTTATGAGGTAAAAGTTGCAAGTATTTTCCCTACTTTATAGATGAAGTACATAATAAAACTGGAAAGAGTTGCAGCTTCTCTAAGAGTCAGGGGCTGTTCCTTTCTCCTTAGTAGGATCAGGCTAACTGTTGCTGTTGAGTTGTTTCAGTTGCGTCCTACATTTGGGGTTTTCTTGGCAAAGATACTGGAGTGGTTTTCCATTTCCTTCTCCAGCTCATTTTCCAGATGAGGAAGCTGAGGCAGACTTCTCAAGTGATATTAGCAATAAAATAATAATAGTAATAATAGAAAAGTCATACAGATAGTAAGATTTGAACTCAGATCTTCTGGACTTCAGGCCCTGTACTCTATTCACTGTGCCTCCTAGCTGCCCATAGGCAGTTAAAACTGGCCAAAGCACAATGAAGATGAAATCCAGTGAAGAACCCAAGGGATTTTTTTTTCCTTGGGAGGAGTTGGGGATCCTAGGAATTTTACATGCTTATATATTGAGCTTCTGTGAGCAGAACAGTATCCTAAGCCCTGTCGGGGGGTGGGTTTGTAGAAGTATCTAAAGGATTGAATTCAATACAACAAATATTGATTAAGAGCCTACTGTGTGCAAGATCGCTGGAGTGCAGGAACTAGAGAGCTAGTTAAAAAGAGTTTGGTTCAACATCTTGCCTTTGATACATCCTGTCTATATAATCCTAAGTAAATCCCATTACCTGTCAGTGCCCTAGGGACCTTTCTAGAATTGTAAGCTCCAAGATAGATGCAGAGCTGTGTTGTTTCAAGGAGTCTTGTCATTGGGAATTCCCTATACAGGTCTAACCCCTACCCCACTCACCTACCCCCCACCCCTTAAAAATGTGCTAGGCATTGGGAATATAAAGACAAAAAGGAAAAAGTCCTTATTCTCAAGGAGCCTATGTCCTCCTGGGAGGATACAACCTGTCCACAAGTAAGTGAATACAGAATATATACAAAAGGATTGCAAGAGGAAGACAATGTTGATGACTGGGGGCAGTCAGGACAGGCTTCTTGTAAGAAATGTTATCTGAGATAAGCTTTGCAGCAAACAGGAGATTAAGCCCTGCAAATGACTTGAATGTTGGATATGGATTCTGGAAAACATGGCGGCAAATCTTAGCCAGGCTTCAGCGCCTTTAAATTCCGTGATATTTTGCTCCTTTGAGTCTTCTCTCCACCTTAGTTTCCTAAGCTGTCAAAGAACCTTGAGGGGGGTGTAGAATTGAACTAGATGGCCTCTAGTCCACCAAAGAGACCTCTAGGAGATCCCTTTCTGCTCTATATCTGTGAAGCTGTGAGTTGTGGACCGTGTTTTATCCAGAGTAGTTTCACAGGGCCTTATGAGGCACTGACCTTCTTCACTCACTCCCAAAGTAGTGACTGAGGCTGCCAAGAGACAAGGGCCCATAGAAAATGTTCCAGGTACAGCTTGTAGGCCTTCATTCAAAGGAGTCCCAAGAAAGCAGGGAGGGAGTGGGTTAATTGAAGCTACAGGGAACATTATTCTCATTTAGCAAATGTCAAAACAAGAAACCACAAGATGAAGGCCATGTTTATCCAGCATGGGCATGATCAGACATGCTGACCAGACTAAGTCCCTCTGATTTGCTAGGGCCAATCTCCAAGACTCGGTGAGTGACAGGGACCCCAGTGATGGACCTGTTGTCATTCTGTGAGGCTAACTTAATTAGCTTTGTTGAATCAGAGTGACTAGAGCTCTCAGCCATGACTGCATCTTCTACTCATGGAAAAAGGAGCTCAGTCAATGGTCCAATGCTGCAAAAGCAGTTGGCATTCAGCCAGGACCCTGGAGAGAGGCAGTGTTGGAGGAGTACCTGTCAAATGTCAGAAGTTGGGTCTCTGACACTGTTTTTGGTGCTTGCATGGTGTGGGTCTGGGGGAATTAGCTGAGACACCACTTCCATGCTGGCCATCCCACTGAATTGCCTTCCATTCTGAAATAGAGAGAACAAGATACAATTGAAAGTATACTGTGTCTGACCCTTATCACTTGTATGACCAGGAGCAAGTCACATTATCTTCCAGAAATTGTTTCCTCTTGTGTAAAGTGAGGGGGTTTTCTAAAATGGCCTTGTAGGTTTCTTTTAGCCGTAACTCTATGAGCCTGTGATCCTATAGGAGCACCCTGATGGCATCAGAACAAGGTCTGACCTCTAGGTTATAGCTTCCTGTGCCATGCATTTCCTCTGAAAAGTGCATGTTTTGAGGCAGCACCAACTTTGTGCACAGTTAACAATGACTGGTTTGAATTTTTCCTTCTCAGTAATGTAGGTGTTTATTAGTAACCAGTCTCAACTTCCCGCCCTATATGATACCTTCTCTACTTGGTCAGATAGTTCAGCCTCTTCCCTTTAGGTAACCTGGTCTCTGCCTCTGGGTCCTTCAGTTATGATAGGTGGGCTTTTGTCTTATGTTACTGGAAACAGGCCTCCCTATCACTTCCTGGCCTGCTCTACACCATACTACTGCTTATACATTGTCTTCTCCACTAAAATATTAGCTCCTTGAGGGTAAGAGTTGTTGTGTTTATTTCTATTTAAATCCTCGGAACTCAACAGAGTTACTGTCACATAGTAAATACTTAACAATTTTTTCCCATAGTGAGTACACTCTGGATCGCTCTTCCAGATCCAAGGCTGCTCTATCTGCCGCTTAGAGATCTAGGGGATCGGGATGCATTTGGGAAGTTTCTTTTCTCTCCAATGACACTGGCTCAAGCCCCCATCAGCTGTGTTTCCTACACTGTTAGGTGCTACTGACTAATGCTCTGGTTCCTTTCAACTATTTCACATCACTTCACTATCACTTCAAAGCTATACCATCTGAAGACATGGACACGTTCTCCCCTATCCCACCTCATCGCTGAAGAGATAATAGGTTCCACCCAGCTCAGTTCTTTGTTCCTACCGTTTTCATGTCTAGATGTAGCATGACAGCTGGATGAGTCCTTCTCAGTTTCCATGGGCCTAGGTCCAGAAGGTCACTTCTCTAGGTCATTCATTGCTCTTTGGGACATCACTGCTAGGCTGGCTGTAAAACCTGGCCTGGGATCCAACTCCCAAATTTCTGTGGCTCACTCTGCTAACCTTTTGAAACTTTCAGGGTCAGAGACTACTCCCTTCACCAAGAATGGGGAAGAACAAACACAGACACCTAGGACCAAGGCCAGCTTCTTGGGGTCACATGGTATCAATGAAGAGAAGAATCCAAAGCCTCTCAACTTACAGCATCTCCCTGATCCCCTTGTATCTCACTGAACACAGTGAGCAAAAAAATCCAACTGTGAAGAGAGCAGCCAAGAGGATGGGGGCAAAAGACAGGTGGAAGCTGACTAATGCTTTCAAAGCCATTCACCACATGGTTAGCCAAGCAGTTACAGCATATCTGCAAATGCTCCCCAGTGTCTCCAGAGCACTTTGAATAGATGTCATTCAACTCTCCTGGAAGCTTCTCCACATGGGGGAAGGTGCATAAACTGAATGAATTGACCAGACCCCCACTGCACTCTCCTTGTTGTTTGCAAGATTTGATACCTTCAGCAAATAGGCAGTGCTACCTTTTAAATGGATTGTCCATGTCCTTAATCCAGAACAGCCCTCCTGGCTCTCTGAGTAGACATAAGATTTATAGGCAAAAATTGTAATTGTCTTTAAACACAAAGTTATACAGATTCAACCGCAAAAAGAACATTTCTGCTAGCTTAGTGCGCAACAAGTACTTATTGTGAATGCTCAGATGGCCTTCCTCAACCCCAAAGCAAAAAAGAAATGAAAAGGCAAAGATCAGATTTGGTCCCCACACAGCTTCCCAGAACACATGGAGCTCTCCTTGAAGCATCTCTCTCTCTCTCTCTCTCTCTCTCTCTCTCTCTCTCTCTCTCTCTCTCTCCCTCTGTCTCTTTCTGTCTTTCTGTCTCTGTCTCTCTTTGTCTCTCTGTCTATCTCTCTCTGGCATGACAGAGGTGAGAAAACTGAGGCCCAGGGAAAGAATGAAACTTGCCCAAGGCAACACAGATCATTAGAGGCAGAGCTGAGACTGGGACCAGAACCCCTCATCCCCAGGTTAAAGGGTATTCTTTTTACTCCTGTAGGTGGTCTTGGCCATTTTATTCACTTTGAAAACTAAACAAAAGGGCTGAAGCTAAGGAGCAGCCTTTATCTTCATGTTTCTTCAGTCCTGCCCTTGGATCTGCATGGAAGTGCCTCTTTGGGCTGATGAGAGAGAGATTGACAGAGACACCAAGATTATATTATTATTGTGAAGTTAGGGAGCTTAGCTCATTGCCACTTGCCACTTGCAAAAGGATGTGGGTGACATCACCACTTCCTGTTCAGACTCCCAGCTGCTGTGAAACCTGGAATTTGGGTAACCTCACACCAGCCACAGCTCTGCAGAACACAGTTAGGCTGGGTTTTGGGAAACAGGGTTACTCTAGCAGCCCAGCCTTGTCGGTGGCAAATTCCCAAAATGCTAAGAGTCTCTCCCAACACTGAGGAAGCCCAAAGCAAGACGTAAGAGTGAAACCTTGGACAGCTTTCACTTCGACAGGAAGGTAGAGGTTCCAGAGTGACCTGATCTTGCTGGAAGGGACCTTAGAAATTATTTGGTTCATACCTCCCCTGATATTGTGAAGAAAATGATGGGCACATTTCACATGCCATTGCCTGCCCAAGAAGCTACAGAATCTCCCTGTTACCTTGAGGATAAAATATAAACTGCTCTCTTGGCAATTAAAAGTTCATTCCAATATGAGTTCCTAGAGGGTATTTTATCCTTTCTTGGTATCTCTAGTGTTTAGCACAGTCCCTGGCACATTGCAGGCCCTTAATAAATGTTTGGTGGCTGATTGATTATCCTTCCAGGTGGCCCTCATGTTACTTCTCTGGAAACATTCTCTGTTCCAGCCCATCTGTGTTCCTTACATCTTGCCCCACATCTCCATTCCATCTCTAGGCCCGTATGATGGCTGTCTCCAAGGTCTGGAGTGCTCTCACTCTTCTCATGTTCCTTGTCAAATTCCTAGCTTCTCCAAAGAACAGGAACCTTTCTGAACTCTCCCAGTTGTTTGTTTTCTCCTAACCCCTACAAAATGATTCTGTGTTACTCAGCAGGTTTTTCTTGTTTTTAAACTAGGTCTATGATTTAACTGGTGTGGAGAACTCCCAGTGAGAAAGATGCCTCTTCCAGTGTGGGTCGCTATCTTTTCTACAATTTATAATCATGGAGAGTTGTGGAAGGACTTGAGAGGTTGTGACTTACTTAAAATCTCACGAGCAGTTTAATCAGAACTCATACTTAAACCAAGTTCTTCCTAAACCTGAGGCAGCCTCTGTGGCCACTCTACGTTCTATGATAAGCTCCAAGATCTCTCTGTTACCTTTAGGGTCAAAAAGAAATCATCCGATTGACTTTTAGAACCCTTAACAGGCTGGGTCTGTCTTACCTTTACAGTCTTCTTAAGTCTTACCCTCTACCATGTGCTCTGTAATCCAGTGACATGACACCTATGGGCCACCTCGGAGTGGAATAAATGAAGGGCAGAATAGGACAGAGGGAAATGCAGTTAGTCTTTTATAACATAAATATTATGGAAGTACTTTCCATTGTTACACATGTATGACCTATATTGAACTGCTTCCTTTCTCAATGAGGGTGGGTGGGGAGGGAAGAAGGGAGAGAATATGGAACTCAAAACTTTAATAAGGAAGGTTAAAAATTGTTTTACCATGCAACCGGAAAATAGGGTATACAGGGAATGGGATATAGAAATCTATTTTGCTCTACAGGAAAATAGAGGAGAGGGGATTGGAGGAAGGGGTGGATGGAGTGTATGCTGTCCTGGAGTGGGGGTAGGGAGAGATGAGGAGAAAATTTTGAATTCAAATTCTTGTGGAAGTGAATGTTGTGAATGGAAAAATAAATTATATATTAAAAAAAAGAAATGCTACTGGCTATACCATACTACCTTTTATTTACTTGTTTGTTTCCTCCCAGTAGAATCTTTTCCTTTTTGTCTATCACTTAGTAGGTACTTAATAAATGTTTGTTCAATGAATGAATAAAAGAACACTTAAAACACTGTGTGGCATATAATATGTACTTTATGAATCCTAATTCAATGAATGCCTAGCACCTTACTTGATACATAGTGGGTGCTCAATAAATGTGTTTAATGAATGAATGAACATCCATCATTGTGCCTGACTGAGAATAATTGGCACTTCGTAAACACTTGTTGGATTGAATTGACCCAAAACTCCTGATCCAGGGAGTGTCCAGAGAAAGGTATCCAGGATGGTGAGGGTTCTAAGATCGTGCTGTATGAGAATCTGTTGAAGGGCCTGGGAATATTTAACCTGGAGAAGAGAAGACTGGGGAACGGGCAGCTCGAGTCAAATATTTGAAGGGTTATTATGCATAAAGGGTGATTAGACTTTTTTTTCTGTTTGGCTCGGGCGGAGGGGGGAAGGGGGGTGCAGAGGGGCAGACCTGGGTTTGAGGTGGAAGAACTTTCTAACCAGAGCTCTTCCAGAGTGGCCTGGGCTGCTTTAAGGTCAAGTGGGCTCCCTTTCCCTGGAGGTGTTCAGGTAGAGGCTGGGGATTGTCAGAGGAGATTATTGAACTGGATGGCCTCTGAGGCTCCTTCCAACTCTGAGATTCTTGGAGTTTTGGATCTTGGATGAGAATCATGAAGGTGGAGTAGGGTGTTTGGGGAGAGGCTTCACTTCAGTGCTGAGGGATGGACCTCAAAATAACTGCTGATGCTTCACTATCTCATTTGATTCTGACAGTAAACCTGTCCATTAGCTGCTGCTAAAACTCCCATTTTACAGATGAGGAAACTGAGTTGCCAAGGTTCACCTAGTTAGCAAGTGTCAGAGAGGAGATTCAGACTCAGGCCTTCCTACTTGTCACTAGCCACTATTCCATACTGCCATTCTTGGATCCTATTACACCTTCACTGATTGTATTTCCTTACAAAAGTTGTTCACACTAGTGGCTGAATTCATTCATTCATTTGTAGTTAATAAAAAAGATAAATATCCACATTGTCCATGTTTCCCATTGTCCCCCTCTCCCTCAATTATCTCATTCTTTATTCTGAGTCTTTTGCCTCTCTTTCAGAACTAGTACATGGCCTGATCAAATTACACATCCTTTCCATCACAGTAAAACTTGTGTTTGCTGTCACTTCTTTAATCTGTACTTTATATTGGTCGGGGCTTCCCAAACACCTATTTTGGCAATGAATAATTCTGAGGACTTATAAGGAGAATTTGTTTTTCCTCTCTGTCTTTCCTCTTGACCCAAAGTAATAGCTTTCTAATTCGCCAAGTTCCCCTCTAATCCATCTTTCACACAGCCACCAAGGTATTTTCCCTAAAATGTTTGTTTGGTTATATCACTCCTCCCCCCACTCAATAAATTGCAGTGGCTCTCTCTTACTTCTAGGATCCAACATAAGCTCCAGGCTAGGACATTTAGAGAACTCCACAACCAGCTTCTGGCTAAAGTTTCCAGTTTTCTATACATTGCACCATAAGGTTCCACTAAACTGATCTTGCTATTTTTAATGCACAAGGCTCCATCTCCCATCTCCATGCCTTTGTTCTGGCTGTACCCTATGTCTGGAATGTTCTTTCTCTTCATCTGCACTTCTTACAATCCCTGATTTCCTTTAAGAATCAGATTACCTGTCACCATTTACTACAGGTCTTTAGTAGTTTCCCCAGCTGTTTCCTCAATTTCTTTCTCCTTTTTGCTCCCATTTCCCTCCTCCCCTCTACTAAGGTTTCCTTGCACCAGCTTTCTATGTACCAATTTATATCTAGATTGTCTCCCCCACTAAAATACAAACTTCTTGAGGGTAGGGATTATTTTGCTTCTATCTTCGTATCCTTTCTGCTGAGCACATTTTCCGGCACACAGTAGATGCTTATTAAATGTTTGATTGATGAATGTCTTTCCTACTGGTAGGTGAGGAAATCAAATTGTGTTACTCTCTAGTCTTATTGGAAATTCCCCTTTATAAACTGCTAAGTCCAGAGAAGAGAATTGTCCTCTATTTGGCATTAGATTCTTAAATATAATTTCTGAGAACCTCAAATCCAAGGCTTGCAAATAGGAATTGTGTGTGAATTCTACAAGATCTGCATTTCCATTCAAAGGCTGCTGGCTCTTGGGTGGGAGGACCTGTGTTCAAGGCCTGAGTGACTTTGAGCATGGTTTCCTCTTCTGGAATGACCTATAAACCCCATTCCTGTTTAGCTGGAAGTCACCCTGGAAGAATTGGCTTAGACCCAAGGTAGTAAGCAATGGACAGCCACCATCTGCATCCAGGGGTCATTCAGCCCTTCGTCCTTGGAGGTCATACAGCTGTACCCTGAGCCAGACCCTGGACTTGCTCAGTTTGGGAGAATGAATGGGCTCCCAACACCTAGGGCAATTCTCGCAAATAGGAAGGCTGCCCTGGTTCAACACAATCTGTTTCCTTTTTCATGCCAAGAACTACAGTGGATAAATTGCATCCCAATTGGCCATTGGCATTGCTTGCTTTTGTCTGCCCAGAGTAATGCACTGAGCCATCAATTTTCTCATTTATGCCTATAGCCTCTATGGGAGCAGAGCAAAGGTTGCTCAGGACCCACTCCTGCAGGGGGCCTACCTGGCCCTTGTGAATGTCTGAGGACTCATAGCAGTAGCCAAGGAACATATAGAACTGAACAAAGGATTCTGCAGAAGGGGCAGGAATAGAGGAAATAGATGTTAATGACAGATAACTTTTCTTAGGATAATACAGAGGTAATGGGGTGGGCTAGTACATAGAGTTCTCAGGCTCAGAACCAGAAAGACCTAGTTCAGATCCCATTTCTGACACTACCTGGTTATCAATGGACTTCACTTTCTCTGAACCTCAGGCAGCATCCCAAGACATGTCTATTACATGTGGAGAGTTCCCTGGGCTGACCAGATCCCTGATCCTTACCCAAAATTGAAAAATGAAGGAAAATCCCTGGATATGCAAGACTGTTGAGTCCCAACACTACCCTAATCCAGGCACATGTGGCACAGAATCCAGTAAGTATGTGGGGTAGGGGAAGAGCAAACTGGAAGAGGAAAAGAGGGCAGGTAGACTCTCCAGATTACTTTGGATAAAGTAAGGAAATTGGGGTTGGGGTAGTGATTTCCTATAGGATCTTTCCTTAGGTTACTCAGGATTACCTCCTGATATGGGCAATGCTTGGTATGTTGGAAGGCTAGACTTGGAATCCAGAGAATCCTCAGGATTTCTCTCACTGAGAAGGGGGACAGATATATTCCTCTAAACCTTTGTTTCCTCACCTTCAAAGGGAGTAAGCACCCTGTAACTACTTCCCACCCAAAGGGGTTTCATAACTACATGGAAGTTTATAAGCCTCAATGCCATACCTGTTTGGTTTGGTTTTGTTCTGTTTGGACTAGACTGCTGGATGTCACTGACAAAGGGAACTACCAGGTGAAGAAAATCCTGCTTTCTCTGTATCTTAGAGAGTTGCCCAGATCCATGGTGTCAAACTCAAATCAAAATAGGGGACACCAATTTGTACCTAAAGATCCTTGTGGGCTGCATATTGATTTAATTTTAAAATGTGATGTCAACTATGTGTTATTGTCCTTTTTATGACTTTGTCAATATTTCCCAATTACATTTTAATCTGGTTCAGGCTCCACTCAGGAGTGTTCTGTGTGACACCTCTGACCTAGAACACTGAGAAGTTTAGTGACTTATCCAGGATCATACAAACAGTAAGCATCAGAGGCAGGACTGACTTGAACTTAGCTCTTCCTGGTTCCATAGTCAGCTCTCTCACAATGACAATGTGATTTGGAGTGGCCCCAGGTTTGATTTACATTACAGGAAAACATGAATAGATCTAGAGCTAGAAGGGATCTTAGAGGTCTTCTATTGCAATCCTCTCATTTTACAGGTAGAGAAAATGGGACAGCAGTGAAACGACTTGCCTAAGGTCACACAGCTAGTATGTGTCAGGGCTAAAATTTGAACCCAGGTTCTCTGACTTCAAATACACCTCTTTTACACCTTAGGATTCTAAAATAATGTCAGCAGACAGGAGATTTGTGGGGTTTTTTTTACAGTGTTTCAAGTTCTGCCTTTGATACTTTTCATTGTTATTGCTGAGTCATTTTTTAGTCTTGTCCATGCCCCTATTTGAGGTTTTCTTGGCAGAGATACTGGAGTTGTTTGCCATTTCATTTTCCAGCTTATTTGGCAGAGGAGGAAACTGAGGCAGACAGACTCAAGTGACTTGCCCAAGGTCACACAGCTAGTAAGTATCTGAAGCCAGATTTCAACTCAGAAAGATGAGTCTTCTCACTTCAGGTCCTATATTCTATCCCCTGCAGTATCACCTAGCACTATGTGTCAGGATCAAGATTTGAACCCAGGCCTTGAGATTCCAAATTCAACTCTCTTTTACACTATAGAATTGTAAAGTAATTTCAATCACTTTAACCAGCATTATTAATAATACTGAGGAGAGTTGACATTCTTACAGTGTTTCAGGTTCTTCACATTACTCAGCAGACATGTTTTCCTTTGATTGTACTTAGTACTTTCTCTGTGGCTGGGATATAAACATTTTCAGATGACCCAATGTCTGCCTCTAAAAAGCTTACATGAAGTATAATGGTGGTTTCTGTGGTCCTGGTTGGGGAGGCATTTGGGGAGACAGGTCCATATCTAAGATTTCTCCTATGTGCGGAACTTTGGATGTGGAAACTCCTCCTATGGCAATCTGCCACTCTTCACAGAGAGTTGTCTTGGCTACTGAAAGGCTCAATGAATTACCCCGAGTCATGCAGCGAGTACTTCCAGAAGCCACCCTTAGTACCAGAGAGATCTGTGTTCAAGTTTCCTTAACTGTAAAACTTACCGATGAATATGCATTTGTTAGGTGGCTACTAGGCCACTTAACACTGTGCTGCGCATTTGAGATACAAAGCATTATACAGACTTAATATTACTTAATACAGCAATACTTAAGCATTCTGCTATGCATTTAAACTGCAAAGACAAAAATGAGATAATCCCTGCCTTCAAAGAACTCACATTCTATCAGAGGAGATAACAAGCAAGGTACTTGGAGGGCAACAGTGGGAAAAACCTCATGTGGGCACCAGTGTTTGAGCTGAGCTTTGGGGAAAATGGAATTTGGAAAGATGCAGGTTAAGAGAACATTTCAGGCAAAGACACAGAGATGGGAGAAAATGGCAAGCAGGCCAGTTGGGCTTGGCTTCAGAGTGCATGAAGGGACATCATGTGAAAGAAAGCTGGAAAAGGTGGGAGCCAGTAGATCTTATCGAGCAGGGGAATAAAGAGGTCAGAAGAAAGCTGAAGGAAAATCACTTTGGCAGTTGTGTGAGGGATGGATGGGAGAAGGCAGAGACCGAGGCAGGAAGATTGGTTAGGAGGCTATTGCAATAGTGTGGGTGAGAGGTGATAAGGGCTCGAAGTAAGATACCAACTATGAGAATGGAGAAATGGGGACAGATGGGAAACATTGTTTGGGAAATAGAACAGGCTTGCCTCAGCCACTGATTGGCTTTGGGAGTAGAGGGAAAGGGAGAAGTTGAGGATGCTACTAAGGCTATGAAGCAGGATAGCTGGAAAGATGGTGGCGCTCTGGACAGATGGTGACTGAGTTTAGAGGACTCTGGGACCCAGTTTGAAGAGTCTGATAGGCAGCTGGTTAGATGAGACTATAGATGAGATATCTCTCATACCCATCCCCCTTTCTCCATTCCCAAAGCTGGATATGTAGCTCTGGGAGTCATAAGCTTGGAGATGACAATGTCACCTGTGGGAGCTGCTGGAGACACCGAGTAAGTGAACAAAGAGAAGAAGAATCCAGGGAACCCCCAAGATGGAAATAGTCAAGCCCTAGAGAAGTGAAGAGACTTTCCCATGGTCACCCAGCTAGTGCCAGAGATGAGATCTGGATCCAAATGTTCCTAGTTCTGAGCCCTATATGCTAATCCTGCTCCATTACCTCTGCTTCATCCTATGGAGATCTATTTGCTGTTAAGGTCTGTTTCCTTCATTGTCTGCCTGTCCTTTTTGTAGACTGTCCATTTCCATTTATTCCTGGCTTCTACTCCCAGGTCTGGCATTTATTTTGAACCTCAGTTTCCCCATTTATAAAATGGGGATTGTGGTACCTACCTCATGGGAGATAGGTATATCCTGGGCTTCACTAACTTTCCAGCCCCAGAGCAATGTTAATTGTTCATTTTTGATTTAGGACATGAAGAGTTTGTAAAATATCCCTGGGCTGGTTGCAGAATCCAAGAGAATGATGTGCAGCCTGTCATTGTGCTGATAGACAGTATATCTCAGCAAAGGGGATGTAAATGGTGAGGTGCTTTTGCTATGAGCTGCCTAGTGTCCCAGAGCAAACAAATGGGTTCAAGAAGACACTGTACCAAGGCTTGCTCTCCATCTCTGTGGCTTATTCAGGGGAAATCAATAAATAACGAAATTACTAAAGCGCAGCACTGCTTGCTGCTGAAACCAGGTCTGTCTCAGTTTCCATGGCATCCAATCTGTCATCTCCAGTGTTCTTGCCTGGCTGTTCTGAGACTTTGGGACTACAGCATAATGTTGAAGGTTTATGGGGAAACTATCCGTTGGCAATCACAGTCTCATTGATTCCATTAGGCTCCAGGAAAAGAAGGTTTTCTAGAAACTTGGGCAGAATGCAGGCTTGCTTTACCTGGTGTCAGGTGGACAGCTTGTCTCTTGGCACAGCATTATCTGACACCAAGATCACAAAAGCCACATGGGAGGATGAGAATAGGACCTGGGCACCTTGGTCCATGTTCCAGTCATCCCAGATAACATAATTCTTTGGGAAATGATGCAAATAATTTTTTAAAAGAGCTTAGACTAGAATGATAATTAGGATTTCTGTTTGTGTTTTATCTACGGACCTTCAACATCACAGGAGCATAGGTTTAAGGTATGACCAAACCTTCAGAAGCTATCTAGTTCAGTCTCCTCACTTTACAGAAAAGGAAACTGATGCCCCCAAAGGATTTGAGTCTTGCCTAAGGTCACAGGTGAAGGAGCAGAATCAGAGGTTAAATCCAGTTCTTCTGACTCCAGGTTAATACCTTTCTATTGCACTAAGCTGCCACTTGAGAGGAACCTCCAAGCAAAGCTAAGGGAGTTGGTAGGGGTGGGCTTCTCATCCCCATTTTGCCGATGAGACAACTGATGCTCAGAATGTGTGATTGGTTCCAAGTCCCATGTCTAGTGTAGTGAAGAACCAGGGTTTCGGGTCCAGGGTTCTTCTTTCCAGGGCTGCTAGCAGTAAATGCTTAAGTAATACTGACTGTCTGCAGGGTACTGGTGATACAAAGATACAAACAAAGCAGCCTCTGGCTTCACAGAGCTTTCGTTCTGGGCCATGGGGACAGATGAGTAAATACAAGGGAGTTTGAGAAGGGAGACAGTTCTAACAACTGGTGCTATCTGAGGTTTTCTGTGGGACCCCTGAACTCATCACTAAAGGGAACGAAAGATTCTAAAAGGAGAACATGGAGGTAATCTTTGCAGAAGCATGAGAGGTTTGGAGATCAAATGTCAAGTTCAGGGATCAGCAAATAGGTACAGGTTGTTCTGAAGTACAGAGACAGAAAATGCAGTGAAATAAAAAACCATCTGGAAAGGAGGATGAGAGGCAGATTGTGGAGGCTTTAAATGCCAGGCTGAGGGTTTTGTGTTTTATCCCATAGATCATAGGAAGCCCTGATGATTGTTGAGCTGGGATGTGATGTGGTCAGACCTCTGTCTTTGGTTGTTATGGCAAATGTGCTAAAGGATAGACTGGAGAGGACAGAGCCTGGAAGAAGGGAGGCTGATTCTGAGGCCATTGCAGTAGTCCGGGAGAACCCAGCTGAGGGTCTGAATTAAGGTGATGGCTAAACAGAAAAAAGAAAAAACGATGAAGGGAATGTGTAATTAGAAGTAGAAAGACTTGAAAGATGCTTGAGTGTTGGAGTGAAGGAGAGAGAACTAGGAGAAATGAGCAGAAATTACTGAAAGTGAGATTTCAATTTATTGTACAACTGTGAGGACCAGTTCAAAGGAGAATGGATGGGATTGGGAGATAATGATTTTCTTTCTTGCACCTCTGCCACCTGTCCCCCTCCCAGAGCTACAAGCAAAAGCTGCCTGGCCACTAGATAGCTATGCTGTAAAGTGGACCCTTATTCACGGAGGGATTAGACCAGATGATTTCTGAGAGCTCTTCTGATGCTCAGTTCTGCAATTTTCTGATTTTGTAAGTTGAGAATGATTCTGAGTTTATAAACCTGGGTGACTGGGAGGATTGTAGTGGCCTTGATAAAAGCAGCAGCATTCAAAGGAGAGGAAGGCCTGAACACCAGCAACTATGATGATGTCGAAATTTATCTAGTGCTCAGGCCTGGATTATAGACCCTTCTCAGAATCATGTTTTTAAACATATTAAGTAAAATACTTAGGCTTATAAAGGAAACCAGTTATATTAAAATACAGTTGTCAAAATATAAAGACTCCAAGGTCATGTACCCCAGATTAAGAACCCCTAGTTTAGGAGGATGCTGATTATTTCTAAGACATTCTGAATTTGAAATACTGGTGGCCATCCACCAGACAGCTGTGAATGACAGGACTCAAAGGGCTGGTTATATAGATCTATGAGTCATCTGCATAGAGATGATAACTGGATCCATAGGAACCGATGAGATCACCAAGTAAGAGACTGGAGAGAGAAGATTTGAGGGCCCAGGCCTGAGGTTTTGGTGACACTTAAGCTTAGGGGGCAAGAGATAGAAATGGATCAAGACATGCAGGAGGTGAATTAGTGTCAAAGAAGGTAAGAGAGTAGCCCAGAGGAGGGTCTGGCCATTATTGTCTAAAGATGGGTCCAGAATGGTGAAGACTGAAAAAGTGGCAATTGATTTAATAACCATTAGTGATCCTGGGGAAAATAATTTCATTGAGCATTGGGACTGGAAGCCTGATTGTAAAGGATTGTGAATGAAGTGGGTGGTGGGTAAGCTGAGGCAGCTGTGTCAACAACTCTTTTTAGGAATTTGGCAGCAAAAGGGAGAAAAATATAGAATGATGGCATGACAGAATGGGAGGATTAAATGAAGGGTTTTTTAAGGATGGGGAAATCTGGGCAAATTTATAGATGGCAGGAAAGGAGCCAGTAGAAAAGGAATGATTGAATATAACAGGAGGAGGAGAAGGGAGGAAATGGTGGGGCAAACTCCTGGAGGAGAAAGGGGGATTGGGCCAAGGACAGGGTAGAGAGTTTGACCACCCTCTTCCCCAGAGCCTGCAGCAAAGAAAAAGAGGATGGGTGATGATGTAGAGAGCTTTAGAGTTGTAGAGATGGGAGATGAGGGAATTAGCAATAGATGACCTAAGACTTCTTGGGTTATTGACTGAGAAAGAGGCAGAGTAGGGTTGGTATAGAACTTGAGCAGAGAGGAGATTTGGAACAACTGCTATGGAGCACTTTATAGGGTCGATCAGGGAAGAGTAAAAGAATTGCATTCAGTGTTAAAATGAGATAACAGGAATTTGTAGGGGATGCAAGCTGTGCAGTTATGTGACATCCTTTGGTACTGTTCAGGAGCTTAGGAATAGTTGCTGAGAAGGCAGATGGTGGAGGCAACTAAAGATGAGGATTTGCAGGGCATGAATGGTGAAAAGATAAAGTACCAAGGGACTAATGGACCATTTCCACTCCAGCAGCTGATTGGCCTCCTGGGGCTTCACAAGATACAACATCAGCACTTGTCACAAGGTTGAACCTCAAGGGAGGATCTCCATCTAATCACGTGCCTCCCTTCACAGACTTCTTTCCAACTAGTCATACCCTGTCTGGACTCACTCCTCAATGGTAGGGTTGCCCCATCTCCCTTTACTTGCCACAATCCACTGATTCTGAATTCCCAGTTGCCAGTGCATAAACCCCATTCCCAATCCCCAACCAGCTGCTCTCTTACTCCTATACACTTCAACCCTGGACTACTCTCAATGTCCTATGCCATATCAGCCCAGCTCTTCCACTGTGTCCTCTGGAATTTCTGCTCCATAAAGAACAAACTTTCCTCCATCTCACCACATCGCTTGAACACTTGGAGATCCTCCAAGATTCACCAAAAACTCTGTTCACCCTTTAAAGCTCTTTGTATTCTTACTCCTTCTCACCTGATTTTCTCCACTTTACTCTCCCCCATGAGCTGTATAATCCATCTACATTGACTTACTTGCAGCTTTTCAAACATGTCATTCCATCTCTTGCCTTTGCACTGGCTGTCCCTGGTGCCTTGACTACTTTGACCTGTTGGTTTTCCTGGCTTCCCTCAAGACTCAGCTGACTTCTTGCCTTCTGCAGGAATTTTTCTCTGTCCCTGAAGCTGAAAGTGCCTTATCTTCCATCTATTCTGTGTACTTCTTGTATGTGTATAGTTATTTACATATTGTCTCCCCCATTAGAATGTAAATTCCTTAAGGGCAGGGAGTGTTTTTGCCTTTTTTGTACCCCCAGGGCTTTGCACAATGCCTTAATGAATGCTTTTGACTGACTTGTTAACTATATGGTTAAATTGAGCAGATAAGAACATGGGGACAAAGCAGTAATGATATATTGGAGGAAGTGAGGGATTTAAGGACTAAAGGTCACAAGGAGGACTAAATTTAGGAAGAATGAAGCAGAGGGATATGTGGAAAGATAGGAGATTATTTGGTAATTATTTCCTCTTTATCTTGTATATAGCTTGCTTCTTGTATGTTTGTTTGCATGTTATTTCCTCCATTAGATGGTAAGTTCCTCATGGGTAGCAACTGTCTTTGCCCTTTTTTTGTATCCCCAGCATTTAGCACAGTGCCTGGTCCATGTTAGACACTTAATAAATATTGATTGAATTGAATTGAATTGAAAAGAGGTAGCAATTTCAGACTGAGATTATTAAGCTGCTAGTGCACCAGTAATATGGAGCTGTAAGATATGACCTTCCCTATGAGTGGTTGAGTTGCAGTAGAGATTTAAGCCACTATAGCCAAAGAGGCTATTGTCTTCTGAAAGGCAGTGTTGTCTTGTGGAATGAGGTCTAGAGAACCTTAGTTTGAATGCCAGCTTTGCCACTTAATGGCTGACACAAGTCACCTCAACTTTCAGAGCTGTAGATTCCTCTTTAAAATGAGGAAGTTGGACTAAGTGACCTCTGAGATTTCTTCCAGCTATAAATCTATGACCTGATGATAATGAAGTTCCCCAGGTATGAGGACAGGGGTAGAGGTAGGTCAGTTACCGAATTCCTTGAGAAAAAAAGAGAGTGTGACCTGGAGACGGGTAGGTTAAGAAAAGATCTGGATGAGGATGATAGAAAAAGATGGAGTAAACCTCAAAACAGGAAGGGTTGCACATGGATGGCAGTAAGACAAGTGTCTAGAAGTGGTAATAGGGAGCAAGGACTGTGCCCATTCCTCCTCTTGTCCCCAAGTTTCATTCTTTACTGTGCTACAAGACAAAGGACAAAGGATGAATAATATATATTACATACATATATAATATATATATAATATATAATATAAATAAATTTCTTGAGGAAAAGAATGGTAAATTCATAGATTTTTTTCCCCCATGCTCTGCAGGCAAGTATAATCTCCAAAGGAAAAAACTGGAGGATGTAGGGTAGTTCTTGTTAAAAAAAAAAAAAAAAGAGTATTGAATAGCAGAATAGTATGACTCCAAAAAATAAAAAAAATAAACTTCATCAGAAATAGGAAAAGGGGGAAATTACCCTTTTAGCTCCTGTGGCTGTATAATTATTTTTTAAAAATTTCATTTTGGAAAGAATGTATTTTTATGTAAGCACTCCAGAGGCTAAAAAGTTGACTCACACTTATTTCCAAGTGTTGTTTTAAATGTAATCTTTTGCCCCAGTCTGTTTTCTTTCCTTTGGGGGCTCAGGCTGTAGGTAGAGTGAAGATTTTAAGGCAAGTGCACTTGTGATGGGTTTTTATTTATTAGGTGTGACATATTCGTGAAGATGGGGAAGTTTTATGTGGAGAGAATGAGTTGCTGACCTTTTGAAAAGAAAAACGTTTAGAAACAGCTTAATGTGGTAGACGAGTACAAGAGTAGGAGACACTGGCTCTGGGTTGGAGATCTGGCTCTGCCATAAACTTGCTGTGTTGTTGATGCCTCCCTGGGTCTCAGTTTCATGTTCTATAAAATGAGGGAATAAAATTTGTTGATTGCTATGTTCCCTCCCATTTCAGAGATTCTAGGCTATTTGCTAAGTATCCTCATTTTAGTATTTTTCCCCAGTAATAGAGAATCAGAGAGCTGGAAGGACTCTCCAAGGCTATTTATTCCAATTCTTACCCAAAGCATGGATCCCATTTATGACATCCTCTTAAGTGGCCATCTGCCTGTGTAATGAAGAATCCACTTTTCTCTTCTACAAGATGTATCCTGAGTGGATGGAAGGTGATGTCAGAGGAAAGAGAACTGAAAGCTGGGGAGGAGGAAAGGTCTCCTGCAAAGGTGAGAATTGAACAGAGTTTCAGAGGAAGCAAGAGAAACTAGGAGTCAGTGATGAGGAGGGAGGACACTCTGAGCAGAGGAGATAGCCGGTACAAAGTCATGGAGATGGGAGATGGAATTTCATGAGCAAGAGGGCCAATGTCATTGAATTAGAGAGTATACAAAAGGCAGGAAAGTGTAAGAAGCCTGGAAAGGAAGGGGCCAGAGTGGGAAGGAAGAACATAAGGGTCTGCTGGGATGTAACACAATGATTGCTACATGTTCAATAGAGTGTTTGTCAGATTCAAGGCTATTTCCCATTCAGCTTGTAGGATATGATAACAAAATACTGGAATTTCCTTTCTGACATGAGGAGTGTCTGCAGTTAAAAGAAGATCATAGATCGAGAGCAACAAAGAACCTCAGAGGTCATGTAGTCTACATCCTAAAGAAACTAAGGCCCAGAGAGATAAAGTACTGTGCCCAAAGTCATACAGGTTAAGTGAGTGCCTTCTACTGGGCCTCATTTTCCCTCCTATGTAAAATGGCAGGGTTTGACTAGAGGATACCGACTCTTGTCTAACTCTAAATCTATGATCAATGACACTGAATCCAAAGGACATTCTCTGGTCTGAAGGACTCTGGATTTGAAGTCAGAGGACTTTGATGCAATTTTGGTCCTTGGATAAGTCACTTTATCCCTAGGCTTCACTTTCCTCACCTGTAGTTCAGACATTTTACAAATGCTAAGTTCCCACATAGCTTAAACTTTTTTAGTCTCAAGTCGCATCACGATGTTCTAGGCTCTCTGCTGGGTGACTTTCTAGTCTTTTTGATTTGGGTGCCCTTCTTCTCTCTGCAGACCCACAGATAGCCAGTCTGCCAGCCCCCTGGTTTTCCAAACAAGCGATGCAAATAGAGAATCTCTATGACATAGAGACAAGATGAAAATGAAACTGACTGAGATTGCAAGTAGGTCATATCTATTAATATGTGATATTTATGTCTTCGCATGGTTGAAACTGCAACTTCTTTCTTGTACAACATTTTCTCTTGCTTTGATAGAAAATTTCTCACTTGGGAGATTTAAAAATCATCACTTTAAATTGGACTGCCTCTGAAATTTTCATATTTTTTTTAGAGAAGAGCCCAATATTATCATGTCAAAAGAACTTTTATTTTGTCAAGTCTCATCATGCTACAACATGCTGGCCTTCTGCAGGGTTAATTTAATTAGGAATAATTTGCTTTCATGTGATGCTTTAAGTTCTATAAGTCACTCTGGAAGTTTTGAGCTAAGGGATACCTTTTGACTTGGGAGGTCAATGGCCCTTGAAGCCAAGGGTGTGGGTTTTGTACTGTAAGGCCCAGTTACCTTGGTTAGTGTTCATGGGTACAGAGTCATCTTTCACCCCCACCCATTATCCTGCAGTCCCCAAAATACATGTGTGTTCTTGGTCACAAGAAGGAACCAGGTGAGAGGGCTCCCGGTGGGAACTCCATGCAAGGGCAGTCTCACTCCTGGAGACACAACCCAAAGGCACAGATGTAACTGGACTGTTATTCACCTGGAGCAAAACCAGATTTGAGGATAATGTGGTGGATAAGGGCAGTGTTCCGAGAGGACAGGATGACTACATGTACAGGGACACCCAGATAGTCTTTCCTGGTGTCCTCATGGAGGTTGGGGTGAGGGGATAGGGAAAGGGAGTCTTTCCCTGACATGGGAACCCTGAGGGTGGCAGCTGAGACCTTAGCAAAAGAGCAAGGTCTCTCCCTGTGCTAGAGGGCCAGCAGGAGACTGCAAGGCACAAAGGAATGTTTGTTTTTCTGGACTTCTGAGAGGATGAAATGCCTCATATGTTAGCACCCTGGGACAAAACTCCAGTTGCTCCAGGAGCATGTGCCTTACTGATGGGGGAGGGAGGAAGGGTGTGCGGATGGCATAATCATCATCTCAGTCTAAATGGACATCATCGTATCACTCCTGCTGCCAAAACCTCTTGAAAACCCCATATCTCATCATGTCCTTCCTTTTGGGGGCCTCATTACCTCTCATTTGTATTTTCATACCTGTTGCTTCACTGCTCTTTCCACTTTCAGTCTCTCCTCCCTTTAAACCATTCCTACACACTCCTGCAAGAACATTCTTCCAAATGTATAAACTGACTATATTACTCCCCTGTTAAAATACTTTCAATGGCTCCCTATGGTCTACTAAATATAAACCAAAATCCTTTACCTGGCATTCCAGGATCTCTACGATTTTGTCCTAAACTACCTTTTCAGTATTTTTTCTTATTTGTTGTCCTGCACGTGTTTGATACAAGAGTCAAACTGGATTATTTTCTGTGTCTTGAACTAGTCCTATTGTATTCTTGCTTCACACTTTCCTCTTTTCACAGTGTAGTAGAAAGCTTGTGAGTCTGAAATCAGAGGCCTAGGGCTAGATTCCTGGCTCTGTTGGTTACTTCCTTCCTTTGACAGCTCATTTGACCTCTCTGACCCATCCTTTCCAAATCTGTAAAATGAGAGCATTGACCTAAGTGAACTTTAAGGCTCTTTCTAGCTTTCAATTCTATAATAATATCCTTGATCAACAAGGAAGACCTGTGTGTTTAAGCAAAAATGGCAACCTGTGCTACAAGTTGAGAGAAATTATTTTGCTATTATATTAACAACCAGTGATTAAATTAGCATTAAGTTTTTATTTCCTCCCTCAGTGACCAGCCCCTGGAGGTCAGTTGGCTAGTCTCTGAAGGACATGACTGACAGATGAGAGTGTCCTAATCCTCAGAGTACATGCTCCTCCATCTTGGGTAGGGCCCCAACCAACTAGGAGACTTTACTTCTATTTAGAATGTAAACAGAACCTAATCTAGGTGAATTCTTGCCTTGAGGGAATAAGCCCAAATCCATGTACCCCTCCACTGGAGTTTAGGGTGACCTAGCTCATGAAAGAGAAAACCAACCAGAATGATCTGGGTTCAGATTGCTAGAGGTGGTTGAATCTCATGGTCAATCCATGTTCTCAGTAGAATCCAAAGATTTTTAGCCCACCCTCTCATTAATTATTTACCAATCAGGGTTGATTTTTCACCTGTCAGGGGCACCCCATTTTCCAAAAGTATATTAAGACTTCCAGTCTCTTTGTGTTTTGGTCTTTGATTATCAGGAGAAACCATCGATAATTGATTTATTGATTAAACTAGCTTATCAATAAATTGATGTTAATTACTCAAACTCTATTCCTCAGAGTTTTTCCTTCATCAGAAGGTGACTGCTCCAAGATATGAGAGATCCTGGGAACATTCCCTTGGAGATCTTCCTCTGGGCACAGTGGCGGGGTATATGGCAGTGCCCAGGAATCCAAAGGGCACAGTGGCAGGGAGAATGGCAGATATATTTGTAACAGGTTGAAAGGCAGGATTCAGTACAGTTAGTCATGTTCAATGTGAACTTGAAGGGTGATCTCCAGTAGAATGTTCTAAGGATCTCTTCTTGGCCTTAATATAGTTAACATTGTTATCAATGACTAGGATGAAGGCATAGGAGGGCATGTTTGATATGTCAGTGTGTGACATGACACTGAGCAGGTTAGTTGATCTGTTGCATAACGGTTAGGATTCAAAAAGATCTCCATAGGATAGGATAATGGGCTAAACAAAGACAATGAAATTTATCAGAGAAAGATGCAAAGTTCCATAACTAGGTCAAAAAAAATCAACCTAAAAAATGAAATTAAGTGACGAGAGAGAAATGTATTGGGAGGAGAAAGGGAGAAATGGAATGGGGCAAATTATCTCTCATAAAAGAGGCAAGCAAAAGACTTTTCAGTGGAGGGAAAAAGAGGGGAGGTGAGAGAAAAACATAAAGCTTACTCTCATCACATTCAACTCAAGGAAGCAATAAAATGCACACTCATTTAGGTATGAAAACATATCTTACAATACAGGAAAGTGGGGGAGAAGGGGATAAGCAGGATGGGGGAGATGATGGAAGGGAGGGCAGCAGGAGGGAGCAATTTGAAGTCAACACTCTTGGGGAGGGACAGGATCCAAAGAGAGAACAGAAGCAATGGGAGGCAGGATAGGATGGAGGGAAATATAGTTACTCTTATACAACACGACTATTATGGAAGTTATTTTGCAAAACTAAACAGATATGGCCTATATTGAATTGCCTGCCTTTCCAAAGGGAATGGGTGGGGAGGGAGGGATGGGGAGAATTTGGAACTCAAAGTTTTAGGAACAACTGTCGAGTATTGTTCTCGCTACTAGGAAATAAGAAATACAGGTAATGGGGTATAGAAAACAGGACATAAAGGACAGGACAAAAGAGAAGATGGGGACAAAGGAAGGGAGGGATGATAGAAGAGAGGGCAGATCGCTGATAAGGACAATTAGAATGCTCAGCGTTTTGAGGGGGGAGAAATGGGGAGAAAATTTGGAACCCAAAATTTTTGAAAGTGAATATTAAAAGTTAAATAAATAAATTAATTTAAAAAATCAACCTACCAAGTACAGAATAGGGAAAATGTGGCTAGGCAACAGTTCCTAAGGGAAAGATCTGGGAGTTACAATGGCCTGCAAAGATAGTCCAAGCAACTGTTTTAGGCTTCAAGAAGGCAGGTATAGTGTTGCCTCTAGAACAAGGAAGGTAATAATTGTTCTGTGTTTCTTATTAGTCAAACCCCACCTGGAGGACTTTGTTCAGCTCTGAGCATGTCTTATTTAGGAAAGATATAGAGGAACTGTTGCATTTTCAGAAGAGGGTAAACAAAGATGGGGAGAAAACTGCAGAACATTCTGGTTAGAATAGTAAGGCATGTTTATCCTGGTGAAGAGATGACTTGGTGGGGAGGCAGAGGAAAGTACCAGTCTTATACGTATTTGAAGGGCTATCATGTGGAAAAGAGGGATCTGCTTCATTATACCTGACCTCAGACTGTCTAACCCTGAGCTGTGAGTGGGAGGTCCCTAGAAGAAGATTCAGGCTGACTGTAACCAAAGACTTTCCACTGGCCCATTGCAGCTATGAAAACAAAAACTTGCATGTTTCTGCATTCCGCAGGAGATGTTCAGGGCAGAGCGGTGCCTCAGGGATAAATCAGAAGAGTCTAATTAGGTGGCAAAAATGGACAGCCTGGGACTTGGAGTTGAATTTTTTTGACCCCAGGACCAAAAACCAGGTTTCAAATCCAGGGACTCTTCCACTAAGAGGAACAGTGGATAGAGCACTGGGTGAGGAGTCAGTTAGATCTGTGTACAAATGTGACCTGAGAAACTCACTAACTGGGTGACCCTGAGCAAGTCACAGAGGTTCTGTCTGCCTCACTTTCCTCGTTTGTGAAATAAGAAGGTTGGACTTGGTCTCCAAGGTCTCTTTCAGCTTTAAAACTAGGATCTTATGAGACTATCTCAGGTTAAAAATATGTGGTGGACTGGACAAAGGAGGCTGGGGCCCGGAGACAAAGCAAATGACCAGAGAACAGGATACTCCTAGCTTGGACAACCTGGCACCTTGGAATGAGAAATGGAGTTGGAGAGTATGGGTTCAAATCCTAATTGTGACACTACTTTTGTGATCTGGATGAGTCACTTGATCTCCATGAACTAAAGAATCCTTGCTTATTAGCAAGGAGACTAGACTCATTGACCGCTAAGGTCCCTTATGGTTTTAAACCTATGAGGCATCAATCCCAAGGGCTTTTAAGGCAGAATTGATGCAGAGGATACTGTCACTTGGGGAATGTTTCATGGTATTTATTTTAAAAAAGTTCACAGGAGCACTGTATTTTGCCATTAACGCAAAGAAAATAAATTCTGTTATGCTAGACTTTTCTAAGGGGTCTTAGAAACACACAGATTTAATTTAGAAGTTCGGGTCATCCCAAAGCTTTGTCATAAATATCAATAGCCTTGACACCAGTTGGTGCCTAACGGCTCATACAGCCTTGCTGGCAGGGGAGAGATGAGCCAGTGCCTCAGTAATAAATCAGCAGAGTCTAATTCGGTGGTAGCAGCAAAACTCCTGAAAAGACAGGCAGCCTTGATCCATTCAGGCTGAGTAAGGATCAGCTAGGGAATGGGGCTGTGGTAGAGGCAATCAATGAAATAAATTCTCTAAGCCAAGTGTAAGCCCTAACCACACACAGACAGGAAGCTGCATGATGGAAGGAGCCTGTATGCCCACCTGGGGGATGGACTAGGCACACTAAAGTTGCCCTGAGTCAATAAGGATTGGAAGCATTTTGGGTTTTGACACTGATTAAAAATCCCCAATGAAGCATTACTCCGCAGGCCAGTTTTCTATAACAGAAACTCTCTTGGTCATTTTATTTCATACTTTAGCATCTATCCAGCATCCTGGGAAGGAGTCCATATGCTCCCTGCCTCAATTCTGGGTGCTTCAATTCAAGCATTTATCAAGATCCTACTGTGGGTCAGACACTGAGTTAGTCACTGGGGATACAAAGATGTTCTCAAGGACCTTACAATCTATTGGGTGGAGACGATGTATTAGATAGCAAAGTAAAACATCCATGCCAAATAAATAGAAAGAGGTAAAGAGGAGGGAATAAGCATTGGTTAAGGGTCTGACACATACCAGGCATGATGCTAAGCGAGTCACAAATATTATCTCATTGTTTCTCACAACAACCCTTTGAAGAAGATGCTATCATTATCCCCATTTTACAGATAAGGAAACTGAGTTCAAAGAGGTAAAGTGACTTGCCCAGGGTCACACAGTAAGTCTAATTTTGAGAAGGGCATAAGGAAGAACAAACGCCCGGGGGAAGCAGGAAAGGGCCCCTTGTAGGAGATGGCACTTGAGCTAAGACTTTGAAGGGAGCTCTGGATTCCAAGAAGTGAAGGGGAAAGAATGTGTTCCTGGCATAGGGAATGGCTTACACAAAGGCAAGGAGGTAGGAGATGGAATGTTATATATGGGAATCAGTAAGTGAATCACTTGAGCTGCAACAGTAAAGTGGGTGAGGGGAAATACAATGCACTAACCCTGGAAAGGGAGACTGGAGCCAGATGGCCAGGGCTTTGCAAACCAAACAGAGAAGCTGGCATTTTATCCTAGAGGCAGTAGGGAGACACTGTGAGCTGCTGGAACAGAGGACTGATTAGGGCAGTCCTAGACTTTAGGAACATCATTTTGGCAGCCGCGTGGGACGGGGATTGGAAAAGAAGAGAGCAGTGGCAGGGAGATCAATTAGGAGGCCTCCTGGGAGATGCAACCTGAAGTAGAATGGTTGTGGTGGGAATGGAAAGAATGGGAAGGAGGCAAGAGATGTAGCAAACAACACTGGTTTTCTCCACCCCCCATGAAAGGCTCCATTTTGCAACTGTGATCTCCTAGGTTCTTGAGTGTATTTAACTTTGGAGCCTTTTAAACTATGTGGCTATTCAGACATTCCTATTTTCTTCTCTCCAAATCTAATATACTGTTTTCCCTTTTCCCCTCAGGATAAGGAAACCAGTAGACTACTGTTAATGGGTTAGGCTCTAACCAGAGCTGTTCTTTATGCAAGCGAAAGAAGTCATGACCAAAGTCCTGACTTTGCTCCCTAACTTGCCAAAGAACTCCAGGTAAATACATACAACTGATAGGTGACTGGGTTAAGTTAATCTTTGTGACAATACCTAGGATTCCTTTGCATTCTTCACAGAATTGTGGAATCTGTTTTTTTTTCTTTAACATATTTTAATTGATGCTCTTAAAAAGTCACTCTTATTCCAAATGACCCCCTCCCCTTTTTCTTAAACAAATAATTACAATCAAGCAAAGTAAACCAACGTAGCCTTATTTCATATTTGTGGTTATATAGTGGTCAGTCCTCTGAAATTGCAATTGAACATAGTATTGTTCAGAGTTACAATGTGGTTTTTCACTTATGTCATTCTGGTCATTGTATAAAGAGAATGGTAGGATCTCAGAGTTGGAAGGGATTTCTGAGGCTATTCTACTGTAGGCCGTAACTAAATAGGCAGAATAGTGCAGCAAATGGAGTGTAGCCTTTGGAGCAAGGAATACCTGGGTTCAAATCCCACGTCAGATTAATTCCTAGAGCTAGGGCAATTTATTAACCTTTCTGTGCCTCAGTTTTACCATTTATGAAATGGGAGTTTGGGCTTGATGGTAAGGCCCCTTTTAGCTCTAACTATGGCAATGACATCTTCGTTAAGTGGCCATGCAATCTCCAGTGAAAGATCTCCAGTACTAATGACCTCGCTGTTTCCTGAGGCAGCCTATTCCACTTTGACATTACCACTTAACCTATTTCTCTCTGCCAGGATCTCAGAGCAATTGACTAAATCACCACTTAGCTCCACCTCCTCATGGATAGTTCCCAGGTCTGAGCTCTTTGCCAGCTTTTATGGTTGGAGATTTGTGCTCCTACCAATCACTTGGCTCATTGCCCTCTTTTTGTTAGACCACACCCATTCATCTTGTCACTAGCTTATGCCTCACTAATTCACTTCTCCCAAGGTAATTTAAAAAGTATTTAATCAGACTAGGCAAAAAGTTAAAAAAAAAAGCATTACCCCATGGAACATGACTGTATATTCCCTGGCAATCTGGCTTCTGACCTCATGACTCAACTGCAATTGCTCTCTCCAAGTGAGCAGTGAGCTCTTAATTGCTTATCTGAATATTCTTGTTCAAGATGGGTCATCATGGTTTCCCTTTCTTCCTCGATATGGTCCCCTTGAGCTTTTCATGCTACTGCTCTCACTTGGGTCTCCTACCCATCTGGATGCTCCTACTTGGTTTTCTTTGCTACTTAACTATGTATGTTCACACAAGGATCCATCCTGGGTCCTTATCTCTTTTCTCTAGATACTTTTTCTCATCAACTTCCATAGGTACAATTCTAATCTCTGTGTAGATGACTCTCAGGTCTATGTGTCTAGCCTGAGTCACTCTTGTGGGGTTCAGTCCTATGTCTCCAATTGCCTATTGGACATTTCCTTAGGTATTTCAAATTCACCATTTCCAGAACATTTCCAGAACAAAGCTCATTGTCTTTCTCAACAATTCTTTTCTTTTTGTAACTTCCCTGTTTTTGGTCACTCGTGTTCATAACCTCAGAGTCATCCTTCATTCTTGTCTCTCCCTTGCCCCAAATAGGCATGAATACAGGGTATGCCGAGTGTGTTCAGGTAAATTCTGATTTGTCATTAAGCATCTCTCCTGGGTCAGCTGAGGTTTGGGGGAAGGTGAACTTTCCAGCCTCTGGGGACCTTCACTTACTGCAGCTGCTGCTGCTACTAATCCGACTTCCTTCCTCTGATTCTTCCTTGATTTCCCTTTGCCATTTCCAGGAAGCATGTGTGATGGCTTGGTTACCCTCCAGTACAGCCTTCCCCACCCCCACCCTCTATGACCCTCTCCTAGGATCTCTCTGTGCTTTGTCCTTTCCTGTTCTTGTGGTGCTTCTGCTTGGCAGAGCCCAGTTCCTGAACTTTCAGTGGTGCCTTTGTTTGTTCAGTGCCTTGCCCAGAGCCTGGCACATAGTAAATGTTCATTAAATGAATGAATGGGTGAATGAATGAATGATTTTCAGTCCAAAGTCTTAATCCACAGACCCAGCCTCTCAAGAAGGCAGAATGCCTTCCTGGGCTGGTGTCTATGTCACTCTGGTATGTACCAAGGCTTGGGCCACAAGATGGTATAGATCAATGCCCATTCACAATGGCTTGGCTCTCAGAAAAAACTTAAGTTGGTTACTTGTGACTAACTTATAGCTTGTTTAGAGCAACCCAGGGGGTACAGTACAGCTGCCTGGCTACCCAGGGCACTAGGGTGCCTAGTGGAAGTCTTAACTCCCACCCTTCCTGTGGATCTTCTCTGCTTCACCTCTGCCTCCTTATTACAAGAACAAAGTGTGTTGGGTTTCTCTTAGTCAGTGAATGCCTACTAGTAGATTCTCTTTGAAGGCAAATGGCATGTGTTGGGATGAGAGAGTCATGGTGTGCCTGCCGAGTGACTGCTGATTCTCCCCTCCCCTCCTCCATAATCTCTTTTTAAAAAGTCTGTCCATCAAGTATATACCTCCATCTTCATTTTGTAAGTACATCAGCTAGACAGAGGGTAGCTCCTCCTCCCCCTCCTCCTATGGCATGGTTATTCTCACTCTCCCCCAGGGCATAGCTACTCCCCACCCCCACCATAGTACTGGCTGCCACATTATCCTGTTGACTCACTGAGTTCTCGATCTCTAAGCCCCTCAGTCTTTTTCACACAAGCTGTTGTCTAGCTGTATCTTCATCCTGTGTCCCCAACCGGAATATTTTCTTTTTTCATTTTTTTATGAACAAGCATCTGTTTTCTCTCTCTCCTACCTCCCCTCTTTGCCACCAATATGCATAGTTAAGCCAGACAAATTCATGTCTTGGCACTGGCTAAAACAAAACCAAGGAACCAAAACAACGTGGCTCTTTCAGAACTTTGAGTCTGCTTTCTCTCTGGCAGGAGGGCTGAGCTCTAATGCTTTTTTTACCTTGTATCATAGATCCTTTTGAAAAGCCAAGTATGGGTCCCAGTGACTAGGTAAATGGTGTTGGTGAAGGTCGCATCCAACCTGGGCTCGTTCTTATCATTTAAGGGGCTGGGGTGTTAAAAATGAATTCCTCTCCTGCCAGAAAAGAAAATCAGATCAGCATACCACCATTTTCCAACTCCAACCAGCTGCTATTGATTAAAATGTATGTTCACATCCCCACTAGCTTCTTGGGCATTGGAGAGCGCTAGTGAGCTTAGCACCCCAAGGGAAAGCAGATGATAAGAGTAGAAAGGCAGCTTGGGACTTGATTTGAGGAAGACAGAGAATCTGGTCTATGTCTGCCACAGTTGAGGTGGGAGTAGGGGGTGGGGTGGGGAAGAGATAAGAAGTGAGAAGAGGCCTGAGAGTGTTAGTGTTGAGGACAGGGAGAAGCGACAGGGAGACCGTGCACTTGACACTGAGCTTTGAAAGATTCCAGTCCAAGAAATTGGGGTGACTTGCACGGTTAGTTCTTTAGCCTTTCCATATTGAGGCTGCAACAGAAGGGTTTTCTAGGAGTTCATTTAAACTCCCTACAATTACAATTTTTGTAACTTGGGGGAGTTATAAAATATGAGACACTGGTATTTAATACGTTTCCCAAGAAATGCTTCAAAACAGGATAGCTGCAGGTCTGGTAATACAGGGTTCTAGTATTTACTGCTGGAAGGGAACTTGGAAGGCATCTTGGTCTTATCCCTTTATTTTACAGAGAGGGCACTAAGGGTCAGAGGAGTAAATTGACTTTGTCCAACTTTATTAGGGGGCAGCTAGGAGGCACAGTGGAGAGAGAATACTGAGCCCGGAATCAGAAAGACTTATCTTTTTGAGTTCAAATCTGGCCTCAGACACTTACTAGCTGTGTAAAGGTAGGTAAAGTCACTTCACCCTGTTTGTCCGAGCTCCTTCATCTGTAAAATGAGCTAGAGAAGGAAATGACAAACCACTGCTTCATCTTTGCCACAAAACCCCAGTGGGGTCATGGAGAGACAAAAATAACTAAAAAAAACAACTGAACAACAAAAATAACAACAACGACAACTTAACTAGGAAGTGACAGAGTCAGGATTTGACTCAGTCTCTCCCCTAATTCATGAAATTTTTTTTGAATATGTTTGGAAAGTGTATAGTCAAAGTCAATCATCATCAATGGGGGAATGGCTAACCAAATGGCTGTATGTGAATAGAGTGGACTTAGAGTCCACTGTGCTGTAGTAAATGAATATGAAGAATACAGGAAAGAACAGAAAGACTTATACAAACTGATGCAGAATGAAGTGTACAATATACAAAATGACTATACAAAAAGAAAAACACCAAGAACTAAAAGTGAATGATTGCCGTTATAGTGACAAAGGATCTTGGCCGTGAATAAGAAATGAGAAAATATGCCTTTTTCCCTTCCTTGTAGAGGTGGGGAACTATGGATGTGGAATATAACATATACTGTCAGATATATTTGATATTGAAGTCAATTTGGTTGAACTGCTGTTTTTTTTTCTTTCAAAATCTTTTTTTATAAGGCGTGGCTTGTTGGGTAGAAGAGTGGGGAGGAATGGGTAGACAAATAAATAGTAAGGGATATATTTGGAAATGAAGGTGATATAAAACAAGATATATCAGTAAAAATAAGATTAAAAAGTGTATATGGTCACCATAAACTCAGGTTCAGATGGTCTGGAAGAATCTTGTGTATTTCCCAGGCAAAATAAAGGGAGGTTCCATTAATCAAAGAGATACAAATGAAAATAATACTAAGGCACAACTTCACATCCATCAAGTTGGCAAGAATGATGAAAAGCAAAGAATTTCATTGACTGTGGGGAAATGGGTGCTCTTATTCTTTCATGGAAGAATTGCAAACTTGTTGAATCGTTTTGAAAAGCAATCTGACAATTCATGGGAAGAGGCAGAAAACACACAAACCTTTTGAATCCATTCATTCTATTGTTTGGAAGAAATCTTGAAAGTGTTTATAAAAACAATCAAAGAATTACCTGCTCAAAGGTTGTCATAGCAGCATTGGGTGAGATTATTAGAATCGGAAAGCTAAATAAATGTCCAACAATTAAGGAACAATGAAATGAAGTGGAGTACATTCAAATAATGGAATACTACAATGCCATTAATACTAATACCAAAAATACAAAGAAATCACGGAAGACTTTTATGAAAGAATTGAGAGCAAATAAAGCCAAATCAGAAGGACAGACTTAAGCTGGATCGTAGGACCATAGATTTAAAGATGGAAGAGGCCATCAAATCCAACCTAACCATTTTACAATGGAGGAAACTGAGGTACAGAGAGGTTAAGTATTTGATCAGGATCACATAGCTAAGAATAAAAATAAGGAAATGGCAGGATTAGAGCCTGGCTCTTCCTTACTTCAGGCCCAGGACCATACCCGCTATGCCACACATATAATAAAACATTTAATAATAATGTAGTCACCAGGGGGACACTGTGAGTATTGGCTAAAGCTGTCTATTCATAGAACTACAGAAGGGCCCTTAGGGGCCTACCATCCCTTATTATACAGAAGAGGAAACTGAGGTTCAGAGTGGTTACATGACTTGTCCAGTGTCAGGCAAGTAATAAGTGTCTCCAGTGAGATTAGAACTCAGGTTTTCCAGACGTCAATTGGAGTCCTTTATCTAACATCTCTCCCTGTGGTTCTCATTCAGGGCATTATGAGAAACTGATTGTCACCTACTCACCTATGAAGCTTGATCCTTAGCTGCCAACCCTTTGCTGTACCCCAGTCCCAAGCTGATCTTCCCATAGTGATTTGGTATAGATAAAAAGTGGAGAGGTGCTCCAGGACAGGCTCATGATTGCTGTAGGATCCTGGCAGAATGGCACTCTAGGTTGAATAAAGGAGTGGGCAGTTAGAGTGGCTGGTGGTGAGAGGGGATGAAGAATTGTTTCCCTGGAAAGTTGATGCCTAGGCCATAGCTTTCATCTCCCCATACCATTTTAAGCTACGACTACACTTTTGCCTCATGCTAAACTAAACTACTTAGCTATTTTGCACAGATATTGACATCATGTCAGTTGTTTCTTATATTGTACATGTACAGTTGATTTTTTAGACTTGACTAGAGAACTTTACATTTATCTCTATTAAAACTTAACCTGAAAACACATTCTGTGCTCTCAGCCCTTCATTTTATATATATTCTGTCAAAAACACTAGTCATACATTACAGATTTCTTCTGACTGTATGATTTTTTCCCTAGTGAGTCAGCAGAAGCAGGTTTCACTCAATGAGATGGAATCTTGGCAGTGGTATGTTGGTAACTGTTTAACAACAAGCTCTCTGAAATGCAATGTTCAAATGACATACTTGTAAGCTATAAACATTTTCTCCATCGCTTTCTTGTATTTGCCAATTGCCGAAGTGTAAGTGCTCACACTGAAAAGTTAACAATTGGCCCTCCCAAGTCTGTAAGCTGGCTTCAGCATATCACTGGTTACATCTCATAGACATGTTCTAGAAAGGTAACAGAAGGCCCATATTAGGCCTACCTTAAATGCCAGAATGGCATAGCAGAGTGTCCCACTTGCAGTCAGGAGACATCTGGGTTCAGTCTCACTTCTGATCCTAGTGTCTGTGTGACCATGTATCTGACTTCTGTGTGACCATGGACAAGTCATTTAATCTCTCTGGGACTCAGCTTCCCAATTTGTAAAATGAAGAATCATGTGCATGGTACCAGCCTCCCAGAATTGTTGTGAAAATTGATTGAAATGTATGTAAGATGCTTTTAAGTAAACCTGAAAGCACTCTTTAAGTGGTAGCTATCATGATCACAAATGACTGCTCCCCAGTGGTTTTGTATCCTCTGAAAATTCACCTAGTACTGTAATGAAACCACACTGTGAAGGCCTGTTTGGGGAGGCAGTCCAGACTGGGAACCTGGAGACTAAGGTGCTAGTCTATTAACTTGCTGTGTGACCCTGGGCAAGTCATTTCACCTCTTCTGACACTGGTTTCCTCATCAGTAAAATCAGAGTTGAGGGGGGCGGTTAATTCTTATATTACCTATTTCAGAGAGTCACTGAGAGGATTAGATGAGAGATATATATGAAATATTTGGATGCTTTAAAGCCCTATTTGAGTGTAGGGAGTTACCAGATGAAAGAAAGGCACTAAGGCCTTCTGAACTCAGGAGTTAACTGGGTGCTTAACTAAGGATTAAAATGGCTTCTTAGATGATTTCAGTGCTACCATATGGGATTCAAAGAATGTCAGCACTTCAAAGGAGTTTAGAAATTGTTTAGTCCAGCTGCATGCCTTTCCAGAGAAGTAAACTGAGGCCCAGACAGGGGAAGTGATGCGCCCAAATCTACACAGCAAGCTAGTGGTCAAGCCAAGACTAGTTTCTACTCTCCTTCCTGGTGGAACTAGGGGACATTAATTAAAAAGAGCATTAATTAATCAGGCTTATCTTTTTGTTTGCTTCTTTTGTTATTTCTTAGCTTAGTTTTGAACCCATGTCAACTTCACTTATATTAAGGTGTGTAAGAGAATTACACTGTGAAGAGATGGAACTAGGAATGGGGAAAGAGGGCTTTGGCCCATGGTACTGAGTTTAGAGGGCACTGACAGAACTTGCAGTCCTGTAGTAGAAAAGAAAGAAGAGTATTTAGTACTAAGTTAATGAAGGTAGCTAATCAAACTAGAAAGCTACAAGATGGCTGCTTAGGTTGTGTTGCTCCATTACCTTATCCTGTTCCTTGGGGCAACTAGGTGGATAAGGCCCCAGTGCAGGAGTCAGGAGAACCTGAGTTCAAATCTCACCTCGAACACTTGACACTCACTAGCTGTGTGACCTTGGGCAAGTCATTTAACCCCAATTGCCTCATCCTGAGTCCTCTCCAGTCATCCTGATGAATATCTGGTCACTGGATTCAGATGACTCTGGAGGAGAAGTGAGGCTGGTGACCTGCACAGCCCTCCCTCACTCAACACAAAGTCAAGTGCAAGTCATGTCATCATTTCTCTGATGGCATGATCTTCTTCAGCAACAAAGGATGAACACACACATCCTGTTCCTCACCCTGTAACTGAGAGCCCTTTGGGCTAATTGTCCTAGGTGCAAAAATTCCTAGTTACAGCTCTGGGATTTGACCATGAGGAGGTTACAGAAGAAGCATTGCAGGCTGTAAATGGAACTAACTAGTTGAACCTGTGTCTACTTTTGCTGTAGCACCCTTGACCTCAGCTGGTTATTGCCCATGGAATTGCATACAATCTACTACCATCCTACTGTTAGAGAGAGCTAAGAGACTGGACTATCTGATGTCTGTGGACAGCTCCACAGGGAAATTGGACATTCTCCCAGTCTAGAAAATTTTTCTTTGCTTTGTACACAACTAGCAGAGGGCAGGTTTCTGGACCCTGTTGGGGTCTAAATAAATGTATTCAATAAAAGCCTGAACTTGGCCAGTACTTCTAATGGCCATCTGGAAAGGGAGAAGTTGGTAATTTACAAAGCTGTGTTTACCCTGAATACATTGGAGAAATTCTATTTCAGGCCAGTGGGCATTTGATAATAAAGCAGTGGGTTAGCTAAAAGTGCTGGTTATTGTTAGAGAAGGCTACATTAGGCTCACCGTCTTCAACCTGGCCTTCATCACACTATGCCAGCTCAAATAATATGTTCCTGCTTATCAAGATGGAATTGTTAACCCATTAGCTGGTAGATATTCAGCTGGACTCTCACTGCTGCCCCATAATCCTCATTGCTCAATAAACCTACTGTCTGTCTCTTCCTAAGACCTAGCATAAGGTCTACCTCCTCTGCCATGACCTACTTGATATCAGTTGATTCACCCTGTTCTTTCCCTCCTACAAACTCCCTCCACACAATACTTTCACCCGGGGTGGAGAACCTGTGGCGTTGAGGCCACATATGGCCTTCTAGGTCTTTGGGGGTGGCCTTTTGACTAAGTCCAAGTTTTACAGAACAAATCCTTTTATTAAGGGGATTTGTTCTGTGAAATTTGAATTCAGTCCAAAGGGATGCACTTGAGGACCTAGAGGGCCATATGTGGCCTCAGGGTTGCAGGTTCCCCACCCCTCCTCTAAACTTTTACATGGCATTTGTTATAGTCTCTACTATTTGTATATTTGCTTTGCCCTCCTGTCCCCTACCCACTAGATTTTAAGCTCCTTGAGGGCAGGGTCTTTGCCTTATTCATCTTTCCATCCCCTGATGTAACTATTACAATTGCATGCATACTCAACTCTATTAATATTTGTTGAACTGAATCATTGTTTCTGTAGCACATTCCCACAAAAACTATTCCATACTCTTTGACCTAGTGATTTCATTGCTAGACATGTAACCCAGAAGGTCCCTGAAAAAAGAAGGTTGCTATTGAATATGCCAAAATATTTACAGTAGTGCTTCTTCTGAAAGGAAAAAACTGAACACAAAGCGGGCGCCCATCAACTGGGAAATGGTTAAACAAACTGTGGTACAAATTGTGCTATAAGAAAAGATGAATGTTATGACTCCAGAGAAGCTTGGAAAGACTTAACTGAACTGATACAAAGTGAAATGAGCAGAGCAAGGAAATCAACATACATGATGACTATAATAACATAAAGGGAAAAAGCAGCCCTAAAGCAATCAAAAAAGAATGCTTCTAAATTGTCCTCAAAGAAGACTTATGAGAAGATTCCTTCTCCCTTTCCTTTGCAGAGGAGGGATCCATGGGTGTGGAACACTGAATACAATGTGAAATTTGTTTCATTCTTTGTCATGAGGGATGGTTCTCTGGGAATGAGAGGAAGTCAGGAAGACAGTGGGAAATTTAGGCAATGTAAAAACAAAAGATATCGAGTGATTTTTTTTTAAAGAAAGAAAATGAAAGTGAAGTAAAACCAAACAAAAATAATATGTGCACTTCCTCACTCAGAGAGCTGTGGTTGGCAAAGAGGTAACATAGACTGGTTTGGTATTGAAGATCCTGGATTACACAGCCAGCTTTGTCACTGAATACCTGCATGACCTTGGGACAAATTGCTTCCTTTCTTAGAGTCTCAGTTTTTTCATCTCGAAAATGAGCAAGTTGAACTAGTTACCCTTTAAGGTTCCTTTAAACTCTACAGCTACAGTCCTATGATATAAGAACGAGATAAATGTGCATTATTGTCAACTCACCAAACTTGAATCCCCAGCAACTTGCAGTGTTTTGCAAAGAGGAGCACTAAAAAGCTTGTTGAATTGAAATAAAGGAGAGGCTATATGTGAGGGGAGGCAACCAGGATGGTCAGTCGTTGATCAACAAGCATCTATTATTAAGCAATTAATGTGGGTCAAGCACTGGAGATACAATGAAAAGTGAAACCACAGTCCTTGCCCTCAAGGAGTTGCTATCCTAAAGGAGGAGACAACATGTAAATAACTAGATACATCTGTGATATACGCTAGAGATGAGGAGGATGGTGAAGAGCTTTGAGTCCACGTCACATGAACGTCAGCTGCAGGAATTAGGCATGTTTAATTTAGAGAAGACTTGGGGGAGCATGATAGCTATTCTCAAGCACTTGATGGCCAGCCTCATAGGAGACAGATGTAATTTTTTCTCTTTGCCCCAGAGGGTACATCCTGGATGCACAGGCCAGGGTTGCAAAGAGGCAGATTTAGGCTATATGTGAAGGGCAAAAATACCCAATAATTAGGGCTGTCCAAAAGTGGAATGGGCTGATTGAAGATATGGTGGTCAGAGAGTCAGGGTGTGGCTCCTTCCTCCTCACCAAGGGTTTTGAAATAGAGGTAAGATGACCACTTATTGGGTGTCTCTCTTTCAGGTATGCTCTGAACTACATGGCCACTGAGGTTCCTGCCAACTTATAAATTCTGTGATTATGTGAAGACTGGAAAGGTGGAAGAGGCCAAGTGGTACAAGTCTGAAATAGCAGACTGAATGTTTGAAATTCCTTCTAAAAGCAAAGAAGAATCTCATTCCAGGTGTTTGAGAAGGGCAGTGAAGTGGTCTTGGAGACACTGTGTTCTGGGAGGAGTGTGTTTGATTCATCAGAGGAAAGAGCCTAGACTGAGCAAGATCAGTTAGGAGGCTGGTACAGGAGTCCAAACAAGAGGTAGCCCATCCCTATTCCATTCTCTTACTTGTCAGTTTTTCTCATCCCCTGATGAATGACCAGAGTTTTTTTCCCCTTCTGAATTTATCAGAAGTATGGAGGACTTTGTGTCTTCGTTTTTTCACCTGTTAAATGTGACTAATAGTAATTTTACCTTCTCTACCTCATAGGTCTGTTAGAAAGATCAAAGGAGAGCATAGCTATGGGAACACTTTGGAAAGGAAGGAAAATATACCCTAGAAATGAAAAGAATTATTGTCATCACTAAGCTATTTGCAGAACCTAGTCCTGGTCACCAAGGATTAATTTGTTTCCTTTTTTATTTTTTACTAAAATTCAAGCTTTTATTTTCATGTGCACACATAGGTGTGTGTATGTTTATGTGTGTGTATATATACAAACCATGGTCTAAAATTAATCTTGGAACCAGCTCCCAAATCACCCTCTTTTTGGCTTATACCACCACACAAGACTTCCCTTGGGGAACATCACAATTTTGTTTGAATTTAGATCTCTAGAGAAAATGTTAAAATATCTCCCAGCTTCCATGAAGGCATGTGAGTTATCAGTATATTGGCTGCTTCTGGCTCTGCAGACTTCACCACCACATTTCAGTTTCCTTTTTCTCCCTAGAAGTTCCTTCATCACCTGTGGCCTCCTCACCCTGGAAAATCCCTTCCCACTGCAGCCTTCTCCCATTGATGAGTTCCTCCCACCCCCAAATCTCTATTTTGAGGAAGAGCTTAATAAATAGTTCTTCTTGTTTTTATCAAATATGAGAAACAGGAAACATTTGCAGTGAAAACAACTCTCGTTTCTTTATTGAGCCTCTCCCATCTCTAGGGACCTAGAGTTTTCCACACTTCTAGTGTTACTGTAGAGTTACAGCTGATCTGTATGAAAAAAGCACTCAGGTTTCTTGGGAGTCAAGCAACCCACCCCCTGGTAACCTCCACCTACCCCAAAGACCTATACAGTCCTCTACACTTACAGTGCTTTCGTAGGACTGGTGCTTTCCCATAAGGGGAAAGAATTGGGGGTTGCTAGAGATTTCATCTCTTTTCCCCTTGAACCTACTTAGTCTGCATGACTTATAGTGCTAGGCAATGCTTTGGTTCACTCTTCTACAGCCTGGCTTTATTATTCATTGCTTCGTAGCTTAGATTCCTGCCTGTTCCCAGAGCTCCTTTGAAATTCAGCATTATTGAGGAACTCCTCTTCTCACTAGGAGGTTTGTTTCAGAGACTTGATTTTGTCCTCTTCTATGTTTACAAGTCTTGGTCCCAGAATTCCCTTACCTGTTTGAAACTTGATCCTGTGAATTCAGTGCTGCTCTTCAACTGCCTCAGTCTACTGCCATCTCTAGAGACACATGACTCCACTTCTACTGGGGCCACGTGGTTCCCTGGGGGATCCATGGAGATGCACTAACTTTCATTACTTGAAACCTGGCCAGCATCTTTGTGTGTAGCTCTTCTCTTTGCTCTGTCTCTCAGATCTAGTTTTATCAGACTGTTCTCTTCTTTTAAAGATTAAATTCCAAGGTTTTATGTGCTCTGAAATGGACCACAAATCAATCAGTCATTCCCCAGGAAATGTCAGTGAGTACCCAGGGCATGGAGAAGCATCACCAATACCAAAGCAAAGTCCAAAATGTGGCACCAAGGAGGGTGTTTATACCCTAAGTAGGGAGACATCTTCAACAGCAGATCAAAGACTTCATCCTTTAACCTTATTAACCATGATGTGGCTCCCTCTCACACATCCTTTATATGCATAGTGCTGGAACACACACATATCTAAAGATAGGTAAGTCTCAGAGGATTCCAGAATTTGGTTTATTTTGGATTCCAAAGCCCCTGAATGTAGATGTCTTTCTGAGGTAGGCCAGCTTCTTGGCCTTGTAAAAGTCAGGTTTCAGGAAAGAAAATCTCTGGCAAATCTCTGTCTTATCTTTTTCTGGCCAAGCTCCAAATTGCTTATCTGGATGTAGCCTAAACCTTTGTAGGAGTTGATGAATTGGGAAAAGTGAAGGCTAGAAAAATAAATGAAACAGACAACTGATGATCAAGAGAAAAATCTCAGAAAAGAATTAGATTTGGCCTTTCCATTGGTCTAGTTCAGAAGTGTCAAACACACATGCAGCGTACAGCCCACAACACTCCCAAGTGTGGCCTGAAGCAGATTAAATACAGTTGAGAAATAGTTAACAAAACAAATAAAAATACAAGAGAACACATTACATTTTAAAACTAGGTGAATATGTAAACTTCAGGACTTACACTTTAATGGCCCCTGTTTCTATTTGAGTTTGATACCACTGGGCTAGGTTTTCCAGAATTGATCAAAGTTCAGACTGGGCATTTGCCTCTGAGCTCCTATGTTCATAGATTTAGAGGCTATGAAGTCCAACTACTTTATTTTATACTTGGTTAGGGGGCTAGACCTGAGTTCAAATTCTGTCTCTATTCTGGCTATTCTACCACTTAACTTCACTCAGACTTGGTTTCCTTGTCTGTAAAAATGGGGATCATCAAACCTATCTCCTAGGTTTGTTGTGGGGATCAAATGAGATAGCATCTATCAAGAGATTTGCAAACCCTAATGAGTTACATAAGTGATAGCTCTTATTGTTATGGTCAGTCCATCAGCAAGCATTTAACACCAGCTGTGTGCCAGGCACTGTATTGGGCAGTGGGGATGCAAAGGACAAAGAACAAAACAATCCATACAGATGAGGAAACTGAGATGATTCTCAGATCTGTTTGTCCAGCTCTAACTTCTCTCTTAACATCCAATCTCACACCTCTAATTAGACATTTCGCAACCTTGCTGTCATCCTCAACTCTCCACTCTCTCACTCCCTCCCATATCTAATCTCTTGCCAGTTCCTGTCGATTGTCCCTTCACAATGTCTCCCATATCTGCCCCTCTTCTCCCCTGACATGGCTGTCCATCACACTGGTGCGATCCTTTACCACTTTACACCTAGACTATCATAATAGTCTTCTGCTTGGTCTCATTGCCACAAGTCTCTCCCCACTTGTGTTCTTCCTCCGCTCAGCTATGAACATGTCTTCCTAAAGCTCATGTCTAATCATGCCATTCCTCATCCCCTACTCAGTAAACTAGAGTTGCTCTCTATTACTCCCAGGATCAAATATAAAATCGTCCATCTGGCTTTTTCCTAACATTTTCTAACATTTGCAGTCTTCCCATACTTTCATATTCTCTGTGGTCCAGTGCCACTGACCTCCTTCCTCATGCTTCCACAAGACATTCCATCTTTCTGGAATGTTCTCTTCCTCATCTCCATCTCCTGGCTTCCTTTCAAGTCTCAGCTAAAATCTCACCTTCTACAGGAAGTCTTTCTCTCTCTCTCAATAACCGGGTCTTCCTTCTGCTGATTATTTCCAGTTTACCCTGTGTATATTTTATATGTGTAGAGTTGTTTTCACATTGTCTCTCTCACTAGACTATGAGATTCTCGACAGTACAGACTATATGTCTGTTAGAAGTATGTTCTCCTGAGCCTCCAGTGGGAAGAAAGCCAGACATCTAAGTCTACTCCCACTCTAGCCACAGGAAGGAGAGGAGGAGCAGCTGAGAGTGACTAACTAAGGTGATGTCTTGGAACCAGGCAGAGCCACTTGGAGGCCAGGGTAGCGGGAGGCTCATCCCTCCAGGATGTAGAGTTGAGCTGCCTTCTGATCTGGCAGTGACTGAGCCAGGGTCTGCTCTACCTTTAGGTTGTGGACATGAAGGGAACCTCTTTGAGTTGTGAAGCCAATGTCACCCCACCCTATGCTGTCAGAGGGGTAGTTCTGAACTAAGTTGTTAATAGGGCTCTGAAGAAGTACTAATGTGGCAGGGCTCAATCACTCTGGATCTGCTGGTGAGACTACTAGATGAGTAAGCAGGTAAAGATCTATAGGACCTGGTGGGGGATGATCTGACAACACCTCATTGTAACCTGGGAGCTCAGTGGTCTCTGGCTATACTTGGGGGCTGGATATCCCAAGAACCTAGAGAACACAGGAAAATTGTTCAATGTCTTTCTCACCAAGGAAGAGATGGGAGCCATTCGGGAGCTTCCCAAAAATTCAGCCCACAGCCCATAGGTCTACACCCTTATCATACTTCCAGGCAATATACAGGAGCTCTGGGGCTTGCTATCACCTAGTGGCCACTTGGTTGCTATAGGATCAGTCTCCCTCATGGGAGAACACAGAGTAGGCCAACAGCTGACCCAGCAGATGCTGCTAGCTGTATTCAGTGTCCTAGATATCCTTAATCTCAAGAACCTGGTCAGGGGTCCAATTTTCCAGCTGTTGCTGCAAGGCAACTTTCTTTAGAGCCTCTGTCTCCCCAGTCTATGGCAGTGCTAAGCCCTAGTGATATATGAACAAAACCAAATTCATCCCTGTTCTCTGAGCTTACATTGTACAGACAGAAATAAACCAAGTACTTTCTAATTCCCTTCTAAAGCAGCATTTCATAATGTAGTTTAGGGTTGGAAAAAGAAAACAATCAACAGCTTTTTGCATTCCTTGCAGATTGTCCATGTCTCTGCATGGTAAAGCACATAAAATGTTTTTTCTAAGAAAGCATTTTCAGAAACAAAAGCCAAATCATGATTTAGTAATCTTGGAGTCCTGAGCATTCAGAGCACATACAAGAAAGTAGCCTTGCCCTTTGTTTGTGGACATATGCTCTTCAACCTGACAAGATTTAAGTGGAAACGATCATCAGTGGGAGCATGGAGTTTCCATCTGGTCCAGCTCAGAGTCAAAGTTTATTCCATCTTTCTGGGGAATGGAAACCATCATGAAAACACATGCTTCCTAAATCTTCCTCAAAGCTGGAGTCTTATTGGACTCAAAATGAGATCAGATCAATTTGTACTGGAATCCACTTCTGAGCACTGGCTTAAAAGCAAAACTTTTCTTTCCCCTCCTGTATTTGCATAAATTCAATCAAATAAACAAGCAAATATTTCTTAAGCTCCTACTTTGTACTGTGTCAGGACCTAGGAATGCAAAAATGAAGAACACAGTCCTTTTCCCTAAAGAGTTTTTAATCTAGTATGGGGGGATGGAGAGGAAAAGAGACATCTGCACAAATAATGAGTTTGATTTACACTTCAGTTTATGTGTCTACTTCTTTGAGACAATATGAAGATTCTACAAGTTAGCTAAATGGCATAGTAGATAGAGCTGTGGACTCATGGTAAAGAAGACCTGAATTCAAATCCTGCCTTGGATACTAGAATATGATCTTGGATAAGTCACTCTTAGTTTCCCCACCTGTAAAGTGGAAATAATTAGCCCCTACTTCACAGGACTGTTGTGAAAATCAAACAAGTGCCATATATAAAGGCCTCCCCATACCTTAAAGCACTACAAAGATGCTAAGTAGTAGTAGTAGTAGTAGTAGTAGTAGTAGTAGTAGTAGTAGTAGTAGTAGTAGTAGTAAAGTATCTGGCATTTCACCAGTGTGAACCTTTCTCCCATGGTGAACACCTCTCACAGATTCAGATCACAATCCCTCTGTGACTTAGGAGATGATCTCGGGCTGAAAAATTCATAACCCGCCAGCCAATGTGGAGATGTGCTTCTTAAAACTTAGCTTAGTCCTCACAAAGCAGCTAATTGCTTATAGCAGTGAAAAGAGTGCTGGACTAAGAGTCAGAGGACCTGGATTCAAATCTTGGTTCTGCTATTTGCTTACCTGTATGACCTTAGGAAAGTCACCCAACTCCCTGGGTGTCAGTTTCTTCATATTGAAATAAGATTGAACTAGATGACTTTTGGGGTCCCTTTTGCACTAAATCTGTGACCTTCTGGATTTTAATAATAATGATAATGGATAATGATGATGAAGATGATGATGATGATAATGATAATAATAAAGAAGATGAATTCAAATCCTGGTTCTGCTGCTTACTAGCTGTGTGACCCTGGGCAAGTCTTTTTCTTTCTCTAGAGCTTAGCCTCCTCATCTATAAAATAAGTTAAACTAAAAGAGCTCTGAAGCCTATTCTAGCTCCACTGACATCTACATTATTGTAAAAATGCTAGAGGAAAGCCACTAGCATGTTGGAAACATCTCCTGTGAAAGGTTTATGGGACCAAATTTGCATGGGATGAGGTCATGAAGAGGTTGCAGTCTGACCAGGGTGTATAGAAGGAATGTCCAGATCCACGAGATAAAAGATATATCAAAGATGTTTTGCCTCAAGCTGTTTCTTTTCTTTTTTCTTTTGGCTCTTTTGGGATTTTTCATGTACAGACCTCTTCTTTATTTTCAGATAATCATATCTATTTTGTCTCCAGCAATTTTTTCTATTCCCTAGCTATTTTATCCTCTTCACAATTGAGATAAATATATTATTTCTTTCTCTTCAAATTTTAAAAGATTTCTTTTGTTTATACCATTTATACAACTGGAATTCCTTGTACTGCATGGTACAAAACATGAATTTCAACTCATTTTAATCCATGCTGCTATCCAGTTCTGCCATGAATTGTTTTCAGATAATAATTTCTTTCTCCATTGCCCTATAACCTGGAGTTATATGGTTTTATTTCTGTATTTTTCTGCTCTACTACTCTTTTTTCCTCATTTACTACCAGAGAACCTTATTATATACTCTGAAATATAGCAGAGCAAATCCCTTTGTATCATCTTGTGCTTTCTTTTTTTAATATAACATTAATTATCACTTTATCTTTTTCTATAAAGTAGCATATTTGTGCTTTGATTACATTGAATTCAGTATATGAAATAATCTGGGAGGTGCTGAGATCTTTTCTGTATTCACTTGACCTCATCATATGTAAAGGATATTTCACCTCTTCTATCTTGACCAAAATCCTTTAAAAGTTCCTTTCAATCAGTAAATCAATCAAAAAAAAATTATTAAGCACCTATTATGGCAGGCACTGTGCTAAGTGCTAGAGGTACAAAAAGAGACAAAATGTAGTCCCTGCCCTCAAGGAGTTTATAATCTAATTGGGGAGACAACATGCAAACAGATATATTGCAAAGCAATATACAAGATGAATAGGAAATAATTAAAAGAGTCAAGGCATTGGATTTAATAGGACTTGGGGAAGTCTTCCTATAGAAGGTAGAATTTTGGTTGGGACTTAGAGGAAGCCAGGGAGATCAGTAGTCAGAATGGAGAAATAAGAGTGCTAAAGTCATGGAAAAAAGCCAGAAAAAATGCCCAGAGTCAAGTGCTGATTTTATTTTTGTCTTTGGTAAGTTAACACCCAACAAGTTAATCTATTTTGTCATTTTTGCAAAAGCTAATGTTAACTCTTTCTGATTTTTTCTAGTGAGACATAACATTAAAAATCATTTTCATGGGGTCATCTTTACCCATTACTTTCCTGAAATCATTGATCCTTTTTTATTATACCTTTAGATATTTTAGATATTCAGTCATGTTGTCTGTCATTAGATTTATGTTACCCATTTATTACCAATATTTATTCCTTCATTTTTTCACACCTTATTATTATAGCTACCATTTCTAAAACTTTGAAAATGGAACTACTGACAGAGGACAATGTAGGAATATATCCAATGTTTCTCTGTTGTCTATAAGGTTATCTCTTGGTTTGAAATGGGTATTTTTTATTACCTAAACACTTCTAGTATCTATGGTTACAGTCTTTATGAGTATTTTCTTCACAGATCTTAGTCACAACCTTTTCATGCTTTAGCCGATGCTGTTTTAGAGTTGTTGAAATTGAAACATTCGTAAGTTTGTGGTCAATCTGGTGAAGAGCCTTTCGAAGATTAGCTGGATTTTCCTGCTGAGAAGAGACATGAAATTCATCCCTGACCCAAACTCAAAGCCCACCTGTCAGAGTACGGCCTTCCCGAACACATGGGCATTGCTGCAGCACTGGAGTGTTCCTTTAAAAAATCATTTTGAGAGAGAATTGTGGGAAGATGGCAGAATAAGGCAAGAAACTATGTGGCTCTTCCAAATTCCTCCACAAATAAATAACAACTCAAAGTGAATTTTTAGAGTGGCAGAAATAATTAAATGTTGGAGTAAAGCAGTGGTCCAGCCTAAGACAAGCTGGAAGGACCTTGGGAAAGTCAGACCTACTAGGAGGGTGGGCTGGCTGCAGGGAAGCTCAGATAGAGCCAGGTGACCAAAGAGCAGGCCCTGGGGGCAGCTGTGTGGGCATGGCCTTGGCTTCCAGAACTTTCACCACATGGACCTCCTCAGAGTTGGGCACCTGAGCACAGGGAAGATTGTATAGGTCTTCCATTGACTCTGGATGTGGGGTACAGGCCCACTGACCAGACTCCATCACAGTCTGTGAGTGACATCCCAGAGGGGCAGGACTTTGCTGGCTGTGGGCTCTCACAGAAGAGCTGCATCCCTGGTTTCATTCCTGGGGCAAAGGGGCAATTTGTTGCCTAGGGGCTACCTGAGGGTCCATGGGGAGCAAGACTGTGCCAGTGTGAGTGGTGCCAGTGCCCTGGTCAGGGCTCAGGGACTGAGAAGAGTACTTGAGATCAGGCTCCCAGGTAGAGCTCAGAAAACAACAGCAGCAAAATCCTGAAGCCAGAGGAGCAGAGCCTGACCCTACCATCAAGTTAATAGCCAAGAAATAGGCCATTAAAAATAAGCAAGCAAAAGAGAAGGAACCCTACCATACATTGCTACTGCAGTGATAGAGAAGACCTGGGCTCAAACTTAGAAGAAGATAGTGAAGTGAAAACAGCTACTTGGACTTAAAAAAAATGGTCACACACCCGAAGAGAATTCTTGGAAGAACCTAAAAAGATCTTTAACAGCCAAATAAGAGATGTTGAAGAAAAATTGAGAAAAGTACTGAGTAATGCTAGAAAATTAAGAAAATTATGAAAGGAAAGTCAACCATTAGGGAAAAAGACATCCAAAAATTGACTGAAGAAAATAACTGCTTCAGAGTTAGAATTGGGCAAGGGAAAGCTAATGATTTCATAAAACATCAAGAAATAATAGTTTAGAATCAAAAAAGAATGAAAAAAGAGAAGAGAATGTGGGCTATCTCATTAAAAAAACAACTGATCTAAAAACCAGATTGAGGGGAGAATATAAGAACTAAAAGTCATAATAAAAAAAGAGTCTAGAGACTATACTTTAAGAAATTATTAAGGAAAATTTCACTAAAGTTCTAGAACCAGAGGGTAAACTAGAAATTGGAAAAAAAGTCCACTGATCACTGCCCACAAGAGATCCTAAAATGAAAACTCACAAGAACATTATAGCTAAGTTGCAAAGCTCCCAGATCAGAGAGAAAATATTACAAGAAACTAGAAAGAAACAATTTAAACATTGTGGAGCTACAAGCAGAATAACAAAAGATTTAGCAACTTCTACATTAAAAGACCAAAGGGCATGGAATATAATATTTCAAAGAGCAAAGGAACTGGGTTTGCCACCAAGAATAACTGACCCAGCAAAGCTGAATATCGTCTGGTATGGGAAAAATTAATATTTAATGAACTAAAGAACTTTCAGGTATTCTTGAAGAAAAGACCAGAAGTGAACCAAAAATTTGACTTGGAAGAATCAGGAGAAACACAAGAAGGTAAACATGAAAGACTAATTATAAGATAAAACAGTTTATTTCTTAAATAGGAAAATTATATTTGTAACTCTTAAGAATGCTATTATTATTAGGGTAGTTTGAAAGAGTATATATAGAGAGAAGGCTTGGAGTTGAGTTATGATGGGATGATCCTAAAAAATAAAATTAAGAAGGTAGAGATAAAATGGAGCAAATTGTCTCACACAAAAGAGGCATGAATGGAAGAAATGTTACAGTGGAGGGGAGGATAGGGTGGAGGGTAGGTAGAGTGGAAACCTGATTCTTATTGGAGCTGAGTTAAAGGGGGAATAACATGTACATTTAATAGGGTTTAAAAGTCTTCTTTGTTTACAGAGAAATAGGAGGACAAGGGGATAGGATAAGGGAGGGACTTTTAGAAGGGCATGAGTATTAGGCAGCAACTATATAGAAGCAGATTAGATTTCTGAGGAAAAAATAGGGTAAAAAGAAAGAGAGAAGGATAAAGAATAAGGAAAACTAGAATGGAGGGACCTACACAACTGGTAATTTTAACTTTGAAGATGAATGGGATAAAAAACATAATTCCATAAAATGGAAAATGAGTAGTGGAATGGAAAAGAAAACAAAACTTCACAATATGTTATTGACAAGAAACACATTTAAAAATGAGACACACATAGAGAATAAAAATAAAGGGCTGGAGTAGAGTTTATTATTCTTCAGTTGAAGTTAAAAAAAGCAAGGAGAGCAATCGTGATCTTAGAGTTAAAGATAAATTAGATTTAATTAAAAGAGATAAGCAAGGAAACTATATTATGCTAAAAGGTACCACAGATAATGAAGTAATATCAATACTAAACATATATATATATATATACACATATATATATATATATTCATGTGCACCAAATGCTATAGCATTCAAATTTTTAAGTGAAAACATAGATCAATTACAGGTGGAAATAGATAGCAAAACTATAATAGCAGGGGATTTAGATCTTTCAGGACTAGATAAATATAATAAAAAAAATAAGAAAGAAATCAAGAAGATGAATAATCTTAGATAAGCTAGATGTAATAGACACCTAGAGAGAATTGAATAGGAATAGAAGGGACTATACTGTCTTCTCATCAACACATGGCACCTTTGCTAAAATTGATCACATATTAGGCTATAAAAACTTTATTGTCAGGTGCAGAAAAGCAGAAATATTAATGCATCCTTTTCTTTTTTTAAAATTTATTTATTTATTTAACTTTTCAACATTCGTTTCGATAAAGTTTTGGCTTCCAAATATTCTCCCCATTTCTCCCCTTCCCCCACCCCAAAATGCCAAGCATTCTAATTGCCCCTATCACCAATCTGCCGTCTCTTCTAACATCCCTCCCTTCCCTTATCCCCATCTTCTCTTTTGACCTGTAGCACAAGATAACTTTCTATACCCCATTATCTGTATTTCTATTTCCTAGTTGCAAGAACAATACTCAAGTTCTTCCTAAAACTTTGAGTTCCAACTTCTCCCCATGCCTCCTTCCCCACCCATTCCCTGTGGGAAGGCAGGCAATTCAATATAGGCCATATCTGTGTAGTTTTGCAAATGACTTCCATAATGGTTGTGTTATGTATGACTAACTATAATTCCCTCAATCCTATCCTGCATTGCTTCTATTCTTTCTTTTGATCCTGTCCCTCACCAAGAGTGTTGACTTCAAATTTCTCCTTCCTCCCACTGCTCTCCCTTCTATCATCCCCCTCACCCTGCTGATCCCCTTCTCCCCCACTTTCCTGTATTTTAAGACAGGTTTTCATACCAAAATGAGTGTGCATATTATTCTTTCCTTTAGTCAATTGTGATGAAAGTAAGCTTCATGTTTTTTCTCTCACCTCCGCTCTTTTTCCCTCCACTGAAAAGTCTTTTATTTGCCTCTTTTATGAGAGATAACCTGCCCCATTCCATTTCTCCCTTTCTCCTCCTAATATATTTCTCTCTCACCGCTTAATTTCATTTTTTAAAGATATGATCCTATCCTATTCAATTCACCCTGTGCTCTGTGTGTGTGTGTGTGTGTGTGTGTGTGTGTGTGTGTAATCCCACCAACTATCCAGATACTGAAAAAAGTTTCAAGAGTTATAAATATTGTCTTTCCATGTAGGAATGTAAACAGCTCAACTTTAGTAAGTCCCTTATGATTTCTCTTTCATGTTTACCCTTTCATGCTTCTCTTGATTCTTGTGTTTGAAGGTCAAATTTTCTTTTCAGCTCTGGTCTTTTCATCAAGAATGCTTGAAAGTCCTCTATTTCATTGAAAGACCATTTTCCCCCTGAAGTATTATACTCAGTTTTGCTGGGTAGGTGATTCTTGGTTTTAGTCCTAGTTCCTTTGACTTCTGGAATATCCTATTCCATGCCCAAGGTGTTGACCTGCTTTTCATGCTTTTCATGCTTTTCTTGCATCTCTCCCATTTCTCTTTCCAGTTTTTCCTCCACTTGTCTAACTTGATTTTCAAAATCCTTTCTGAGCTGTCCCATGGCCTGAGCCCATTGAATATTTATTTTGGATGTTTGGGATACAGAAGCCTTGATTTTTATGTCTTTCCCTGATGCTAAGCATTGTTCTTCCTTACCCAAAAGGATGGGAGGAGATATCTGTTCACCAAGAAAGTAACCTTCTATGATCTTATTTTTTTCCCTTTTTTGGGCATTTTCCCAACCAGTTACTTGACTTTTGGGTTCTTTGTCAAGAGTAGGGTGTACTCTGGGGACCTGTAAGATATCAGTTCCTCCAAGGTGGCACAATCAAGTGTGTGCTGGTCTGGGCGCAGGGAGGGATTTTTGTGCCCAGAATCTTAGCAGCATTTCCTCTCCACAGGCACCTGACCTCCAGTTCTACCAAGCTAGCACTGAGGGGGGTGGGGGTGGGGGTGGGATTCAGTCAAGCTGCGGGGGCAGGGCCTCCATTCAGTTCGAGACAAAGACCATCTGCCTCAGGGCATCTACACAGGGCTGAGGTAAGACTCAGCTCTTCAGTGCCCCCAGGGGTTTTTCCGATCCAGCTGTGGTCTCAGGCTGCTGTAGGAGCTGCCCTGAGAACTCCTGCTGCCTGCCAGATGTGAAGGCCCTTCTCCTTTCCTGGCCAGCTGAATAAATCCCGTCACTGACCTTTGGCGCCTGTGGGTTGAGGGATCTGCAGACCCTCTGCTGCTGGGACTGGGGATTCCGACTGGAGATTCTGCCCTGGAGGGCTGTTCACAAGCCATGCATGCAAGTCCAAGGCTGTGCTGGGCTCCATGCTCTGAGCTCCACTCTGCATCCAGTGCAACTGATGTTTCCCATGGGCCTTTCATGTCACCTTGAACTGGAAATCTCCTCCACTCTGTTGTTCTCTACTTCTGCTGCTCTAAAATTTGTTGAGAGTCCCTCTCTACAGGTGTTTTATGGGTTGTGTGGGGGCAGCCTCCATATGTGTGTCTTTCTACTCCGCCATATTGGCTCTGCCCCCCTAATGCATCCTTTTCAGATGATAGTGCAATGAAAATTACATCTAATAAAGGACCATGGAAACACAAGTTAAAAATTAATTGGAAACTAAATAACCTAATCTTGAAGAATGAGTAAGTCAAAGAACAAGTCATGGAAACAATAAATAATTTTATTAAAGAGAATGATAATAATGAGACAATATATCAAAGCCTCTGGGACACAGCAAAAACAGTAATCAGAGAAAAATGTATATTTCCAAAGGTTTACATCAATACAAGAAATAACAGATCAGTGAATTGGGTATGCAATTAAAAAAAACTCAAAAAGGAACAAATTAAAAATCCCCAATTTAATCCCCAAGTTGAAAATCCTAAAAGTTAAAGATGAGATTAATAAAATTGGTTATAAAAAACCTACTGAATTAATAAATTTACTAGTTGTTTTTATGAAAAGCTAATAAAATAGATAAACATTCGTTAATACAATTTTTTAAAAAAGAGAAGACAACCTAATCACTACTATCAAAAATGGAAAAGGATGAATACACCACTAATGAGGATAAAATTGAAGCCATTATTAGGGGTTATTTTGCCCAATTGGTTATATGCCAATATATTTGATAGTTTAAATGAAGTGGAAGAATAGTTAGAAAAATATAAACTGTCCAGATTATCAGAAGAATTTTTATTCTATTTCTAGAATATCAAAATGAACCTGTTTTAGAAAAAGAAATTGAGCAGGTTATAAATGTGCTTCCTAAGAAAAAGCATCAGGACTAGATGAATTTATAAGCAAATTTCACCCAACATTTAAAAATCATCTAATTCCCATATTAAATAAATTATTTGGGACAATGAGCAAAGGAGAAGTCCTACGAAGCTCCTTTTATGAAAAAAAAAATATGGTGCTAATACATAAACCAGGAAGATCAAAAACAGAGAAAGAAAATTATAATAGACCACTTTCATTAATGAATGTTGATGCAAAAATCCTAAATAAAGCACCAGCTAGTAGATTACAACAATATGTCACAAAGATTATTTGTTATGACCAATTGAGATCTATACCAAAAATGCCAGGCTGGTTCAATATATGGAAAGCTATTAACATGATTGATTATTTCAATAAGAAAACTCACAAAAAAAGCATAATTATATCAATGGAGGCAGAAAAGTCTTTTTGATAAAATACAACACTTATTCTTATTAAAAACCCTTGAAAGCATAATGCATAAATGAATTTTTCCTTAACATGATAAGCATTTACCTAGAACCATGAGTAAGCTTTATCTGCAACAGGGATAGGATCAAGAATGAAAAAGGGATGCCCATTATCACCAGTATTATTCATTATTGCAATAGAAATGCTAACATTCACAATAAGAGAAGAAAAAGAAATTGAAGGAATCAGAATAGATAATGAGGTAATAAAACTACGGGGATTTTTGCAGACGATTTGATGGCATACTTGGAAAATCCTAGAGATTCAACTAAGAAGCTAGTTGAAACAATGGTTTTAGCAAAGTATCAGGATATAAAATAAGCCCAGGGAAATCATCAGCATTTCTATATATCACCAACAAATCCCTGCAAGAAGACATGGTGAGAGATAGTTCATTTAAAATAACTGTAGACAATATAAAATACCTGGGAGTATTACTGCCATGACAAACCCTGGAACTACATGAACATATTTATGAAACACTTTTTATACAAATAAATCAGATTTAAATAGTTGGAGAAATGTCATTCACGGGTGGTCCCCAATAAAATTACCCCCAAATATTTTATTAAACTAGAAAAAGTAATAAGAAAATTCATTTGAAAGAACAAAAAGGTCAAAGAAATCAAAGGAATTAATGGAAAAAATGTAAAAGAAGTAAGTCTAGCCATGCCAGATCTTAAACTGTATTAAAAGGCAGTAATTATCAAAACTATCTGGTACTGGCTAATAAATAGAATGGTGGATCAGTAGAATAGAATAGATATACTGTACATAGTAGTAAATAATTATAGCAACCTCATGCTTAACAAATGGAAAAATTTAAACTCTGGGAATAAGAATTCACTATTTAGTAAAAATTGTTGGGAAAACTGGAAAATATTCTGGCAGGTATACACTGTCTTACTCCACTTACGAGGATGAGGCCAAAATGGATACATGTCCTGGGTATAAAGGGAGATATCATAAATAAATTAGAAGAATATGGAACACATTACTCATCGGATTTATGAATAGAAGAATTTATGATTAGACAAGAGATATAGAGAGCATTGTGAGATATAAAATTTTGCTTACATTAAGTTAAATTAGTTTTATACAAATAGAACCAATGTAGTTAAGATTAGAAGGAAAGCAAAAAATTACATGGAAATTTTTTGAAGATTCTTTCTTGAATAAAGGCCTTATATCTTAAAATGTAGAGAAGTTTGTCAAATTTATAAGAATATGAATCATTCCTCACTTCAATGGTCAAAGGATGTGAAAAGGCAGTTGTTGGAGGAAGCTACATATAGTCATGTAAAAATGCTCTAAATCATTATTGGTTAGAGAAATGCAGATAAATTAAAACAACTTTGAGATACCATCTCACACCTGTCTGATTAGCTAAAATGATAAAAGGATAAGATGACAAAAGCTGGATGAAATGTAGAAAGACAGGGGCACAAATACACTGTTTGTGGAACTGATCCAACCATTTTAGAGAACAATCAGGAATTATGTCTCAACAGTTATAAAACTGTGGACCATCTGACCCAGCAGTACCTCTATCAAGTCTGTTTCCCAAGGGGATCAGGAAAAAAGGAAAAGAATGTGTATGTCCTAAGAAATTTATAGCAAGTCTGTGGTGGAAAAGAACTGGAAATTGAAGGGATGCCTATCATTTGGGGAATAGTTGAATAAGTTGTGTTGGAATAAGATTGTGATAGAATTCTACTATGCTGTAAGAAATGATGAGCAAGTTAATTTTGGGAAAATGTGGAAAGACTTGCATGAAATAATGTAGAGTGAAACAAATAGAAACAAGAAAACATTGTATACAGTAACAGCAATATTGTTCAATGAGTAAATGGGAACGACTAAGCTCTTTTGAGGTATATGAATATTCAAATCAACTACAAAGAAATTATAAAAGAAGAATCTCTCTACCTCCAGAGAAAGAACTGATATAGGGAACTTTGTATTGTATAGTTTCACATATATACTTGTATCAAATGTTGGCCTTTTCTAGTGTGGGATTGGGATGGAGGAAAAAAAACAGCTTGGAACTCAAAGGTAACACCATTTTAAAAAAATCATTTTGAGGTAAAAGTTTTCTATTATTTTTGATATCTTTTTTTTTAAAAAAAGATAAATATATGCTGAATTTAATCAAAAGCCTTTTCTGCCTCTGTTGATTGCATATATTTTCAATTTTTATTGTGTATATTTGTTGTTTTTTTAGGTTACAACCAGCCTTACGTTCTCAGTATAAATCCTACTAGATTTCTATTGGCCAAAGTTTGTTTTTCCATCACCATTCAGTTGTGATATTGACCTCTAATTTTCCTGTGGGGTCATACCTTTGATTGGGAACCTGAATAAAATTTGCCTCGTTAAAAGAATTCAGTAGTACATGATCATCTTTTGTACTTAGAAATAATCTTTGGAACAATGGACATTTTGTCATCTGAAGGTTTGTGGGAATCCACTCTTGAACCTGTTTCATTCCAGGACCTTTGACAGTATGCTCTTCAGGACTGGTAAGACTTCTCTTTTTGAGAAAGAAAGAAGTGTAGAGATGAGAAAATTGGTCTACAGAGTCCCAGGGAGATGCAATGTTGGACAAGTCCATGGTTACCATAGTATTAAGTGGCATGATCACCTTGGAGGACATGCCATCCTATCTTTAATTGATCTTTCCAGTTTAGATTGTAACGACTCCTCCTTCAGGAGGATATCTCTTCCAGTGCTTTTGTGACATTGAAAGCACGTTGTGAACAATTCTGCTAGTGTTCATATCAGGGGACAGACTGCCATGGAGCCAGTATTGCATTTTTACTAGGTTTATCTGGGTACTGAGAAGTCTAGAAACAATGTCCATCATCTACATCAGTCAAGGAGGTGATGCCCCTTAGAGTTTGAGCTGCTTGTTCTAGGATCCTGAGTAAAAGTTGCTATGCCACTATGACTGGGTTAGCCTAGACAGTCAGCTGATGTATTTTATAGTTTTTAAAGCTCTTCATTCACTTACAGTGAGGCTTCATATTTATTAGCTTTAAGCTGAGCTTAGCAATCTCTGGTCATTTTCTTTTGTATTTATTGTGAGCTCCCATTTCAAATGTCTAACTTTGGTAATGGAGGCTTTCCCAGTTCTTTTTATAAATTTAAATGAATTGTTTATCAGGGATTTTTGTTGTTTAAACAGTTTCAGGTTTTATTTATAATTTCATTTGCTTTTTTTTATCCTCCATCTCATTCATTTTTTCCAAGATCTTAACAATCTCCCCTTTGCTGTGTTTCTATGGTGCCTACTTTTTTTTCCAGTTTCTTTAAATGCAGACTCAATTCCTAAAATTTTTTTTTCTTGTCCATTAATGTAAAACATTCTGTGCTATAAATTTCCCTCTGAGTACTGCTTTGGCTGCCTCCCATAGATTTTGATAAGTGGTATCTGTGTTGTCATTACCTTTGAGGTCCTGGTAAGTATAATATATGACATTTCTACCTGTGTAAATTTGCCTAGGGTTTCTCTGTAACTATGAACATTTTTTGGGGGGTGAAATTTCTATGTGCTTAGAGTAAAAAAAGTATATTCATTGTTAGTTCTATTAAGTCTGCACCATATATCTATTAAATTCATTTTGTTCAATACTTTTCTGGACTATAACTCCATATGTATCTTTTGTTTGATTTCTTGTATTCTAGTAATAGAGCATTTCCTAGTACCATTACTTTTCTATGTATATCTTTTTTGCCTCTGAGTCCCTCCTCCCCTTGTAATGTAGCTGCTGGATCTCTTTGTGTGCAGGACCCTGGGGTTTCAGAGTTGCTGTAGATCATGATTTCTTTCTGTAATTCACCTTACATCTTTTGTATGGCTTTCTACTTTAGATGTGTTTCCTGCAGACAACATTTTTTTTAATTTCATTTTTGTAATCTATTTTCTTTTATGCAATTTTTGAAGCTGGTTTAGCTGATCTTTTTTTATTAAACTATTTGTTTTATCAGGAGACATAAATTTGGTTATTTTAGGCAGTCAAGGTATACAGTAGATAGAGAACTGGACCTGAAGTCAGGAAGACCTGAGTTCAAATGCAACATTTGGTGTCTAGTACTTACAGGATCCTGAGTAAATCATTTACCCTCTCCAAGCCTCAGTTTTGTCCTTTACACAACAGGCATAATAATAGCATCTACTTCCAGGGTTGTTCTGAAGATAAAGTGGGATAATATTTGTAAAGTGTTTTCCAGACCTAAAGTGCTATGTAAATGCTATTATCATTATTTATTCTTAACATAACACTGCTAAATAGAATTCTTATCTTTTATATCATGAACTCTGTAGCTGTCTAGAACACTTCCCTCTCTCTTCCATCCTTGTCATTTTTTTACTTTTTGTTCTTTTTTTGCTTATCTGTAACATTCTTTTAATTGTTTCCTCTTTCTTCTTTTATGTGTTTTTTCAAACTTAAGTGTCATCATTTTGTAATGCAAGATTATGATTCGGGGCAAGAAGGGTTATCCTCTAGGCCATCTTTGAGAAGCTTCCAGGAGTCAGGATGCTCTGGGTCTGTCTCCTGCCTCTGATGGATGCTAGCCCACAATGGTCAAGTCCCAACCTCTCTGAGCCTCAGGCCACTCTGAAAGCGGGTGAGCCATGGACTAGTTACAGCCTTCATCTGTTGGAGGAGGGACATCTAAGGTGCTTGGCTATGAAAACTCTTAATTTGGAATTGTAATTAATTTGCTAATGCATCTATTACTAAACTTACTCAACTTTCCCATCTATCCAGCTTCCTTCCAAAGGTTTTCTTAAAACAGCTTCTTTCTTTCTTTTCCTTTTCCCAGCATTATTTGGGTTTTATTTTTGTTCAGTATATATCCTGTCTTTTGTCTTCAAGCATTCTGCTCAGGTTCACAGGGAAATGAATTCTAGGATGGGGCCAAGATTTTCCATTTTTTATATCTGTCAAGTTCCAACTTCTCTAGTATTTTCTGGTTGTTGTGGAAAAATCTGGTGAGACTCTGTTGAATTTTTAAAAAGGAATCTTTTTGATATGAAACACTTTTCTTCCTTGTGGTGATCGGAAGGTTTTTTTCCCCTTTGTCCCGGGTACTTGAAGTTTGACTCAACTGCCTGCATGAGTGGAATTGGACATTTCTCCTTGTTTGGACAGATGTGTGCATTTGGTTTGCAGAATGTCACTTTTTCTTATCTTTCATTTTGTAATTCTAGGACATTTTCTTAAATGATTTCCCGAAACCTGGTGGTTATATAATTTTTTTCTCTGAAAAGTGCTTAGCTTGGTGCCTGGCACATAGTAGGTGCTATAAAAATGCTGATTCTCCCCTGTCCCTTCTTTCACACTTGCTTGAACTTTAATGAGTGTGAGGTGACCTCCCCTCAGTCTGTCTTTCTTATCCATCACTCTCATCTAGATTGCTTTGAAATCTCCTCCTAGTCGAGCTACTTTCTGAACGGCTTTTTCCCACCTCACCTGTGCTCCCTGGCATGCTGTCTCTCATTGCCTTATTCCTGTTCTTGGCTGCATCCACTGATATTTTCACATTCTTCATGCTCTTTTGCATTTCAGGGAGGGGGAACTTTGCCATTATCTCCAACCAGGGTTTTTTTTTAGCTACATTTCTTCCTCCAGTCCCTCCCAGGGTTTCTTAACAATATTCAAGCCTTTTATTTTCTCTTGTGATATTTTTGCTAATTTAAATTCTCTTTGATGTGCCTATCTGTTTGAGGATCATAGAGTCATAGATTTAGAACTGGAAGGGACATCAGAGGCCATCTAATCCAACTCTCATTTTACAGAGCAAGAAACAGGCCCAGAGAGGTTAAGTGATTTGCCTAGACTCACACAGGCTCTGTCTGGGCTAGAATATAAACTAAGGTCTCCCAGATTCAGGCCTGGTACCTTTTGCCTTTGTTTTTTTCCTCCCTATTAAGAAAATCATACCAGTTTGTTTATTGCTTTTTTGATGCTTTTTAATTTTCCTGAGAGAATTTCTAAGAATTTTATTTCATTTTGGTAATTCTCCAATTACTGAAGAGGGAAGGAGAGGAGCCTCTGAAGCCTCATTCTCTTATGATCTCCCATTCTGCCATCTTCTTGGAATTTCTTATAAGCTTTGTTTGATAGTATACAATTCTCCCATTTTGAGTACCCTGAAATTTTTATTGTCATAACATTTTTTGAGATACAAGAATTGTCATTAACCAAGAAAAGAAAAATGATTTGCCTAAGGTCAGGTAGCTAATAAGTGGCAAAACTGAGAGAAGAACTCAGTTTTCCTCATTCCCAGTGCAGTCCAATGGAACCTAAAATCAGTTATGTTCAAACATTTGCATTAGGGTAATATTTCTGGACCCTTCTCATTCCTGTCCACCGTTAGAGATCTCCAACTTTGCTCTGGCACGCATTAGAGTGACTCAAAGGTACTAGTCCTTTGTAAAGTAGCATAATATGGGGGAAACAACCCTAGAAATGGATCCAGACTAAGGGTCAACTCACAGTTTCAACACTGACTGACTGTGTGACATTAGGGAAGCAATTTACCCTCTCAAGATTGCAGGGACTGGAGCCAAGAAAGGAAATGGATGAAGCAGCTGTGTCCTAGGTGGGTAAGGAGGGCAAGAATACAGCTGTCTACAATTCAATGGACCACTTTGAGAGCATCAGGACAGAGCCTTGGGGCTGGGCCTGGAGATTTGGAGACTGGCAGGAGGAACATGGAAGGAGAGCCAGCACCATGGGGTGAGTGAATCAGAGTGGTTTTCCTGGTTGTACATGGGGAAAATTGGGATACTGCCACTGAGGAAAGCACTTAGTTGTAGGGTAATTCAACAGTTGTGAGAGACTGAGAGTGAGTAGATCAGTAAAACCTAAGACTAGTGTGATGCTGAAGTGCCCACTGGCACAGTGGATAGAGTACTTGGCTTGGCATCAGGAAGACCTGGGTTCAAACTTGGCCTCAGACACTTAGAAATTGGGTGACCCTGAGCAGTTCTCTTACCTTCTCTTGGCCCAACTTTGCTCCCCTGGAAAACAAGGGGGCCAGAGTTCATGCTCTAGATGTCGTGTGTGTGTGAGGAATAGAAAGTAAATGATGGTAGGGTCTAGTCTCCCTCCTCTCCTCTTATGATCTATGCAGAGGGTTATTATGTATTATTATATAAAGCTGATCTAGCAATCTGATATAGTATCTGATATAGCATCTGATATAGCAATTATGAATCAGAGGTTTTCTCGGATCCTTCTTTACTATACACAATGGAAGAGGGAGAACGGAGGAGGAGGGGGAAATGAGAAAATGAAAAATAACTTTTGATTAATAGAAAAAGAATAAATAAAAATCATGAAACTTCCAAGAGAGAGACAGACAAACAGAGACACAAAGAGAAAGAGAGAACAAGATTGCTCATATATAATTATAAGGTGGTCTGGGCTGATTGTCTCCAGTACAAAAAAAAAAAACCAAAACCATTCATTAAGCACCTACTATGTGCTAGACACTGTGAATATGAAAATAAAAGGAAAAACATTATCAGTCTTCAAGCAGATAGATCCTGTATATATTATATATACAAATGAGTATATTAATTATCCTTTAGGACAGAGAGAGGTAGCGCAGACAGCTAGGAGCATCAAGAAAGGCTTCTTGTGGGGGGTGATACCTAGGCTGGGCCTTGCAGGAAATGAAGGGTTCTAAGTTGGACAGAGGTGAGGAGGAAATGCATTCCAGACATGGGGCACAGCCTATACAAAAGTACAGAGGAATAAAACTCCAAATTCAGGAAACAACAAATAGGCCACTTTGGCTGGCACTATGCCCAGAAGGGTAGGCTCGAGACAGGTTGTGAAGGATTATTTTTGACTAGCTGCCTCCTAGCTTAGTATTGGGCCTGGTACCTGCTTCTCTGCTCAGAAGACTTTGGTGACTCCTTCTACAATAAAGGCCAAACTCTTCAGCTTGGTATTTAAGGCCCTTCATTGCATATATCATATGGCTCATAAATCATGAAGATTTAGAGGGGCAGTGACTAACTCAAGGTCATACCAGAAGAAGTAGAAGAGCCAGTCTTCAAACCAGATTCTCTTATTCTCAATCCAGAGCTCTTTCCATGGCACCCTATGGTCTTCTGGATATCTGATGACAAATGCCTATGGGACTTCTGTGCTGCGGTTTGTGTAGAAAGTATTGACACAGTGCCTAAGGGCAGAGGTGAATGCAAGTTTGAACTCAGTACCAGATCCATGAAACAAATTCAGGATGAATGTCATGAAGTATGTCCTCAAATCAGCTTTGGAAGGTAAAATTGCTTTAGTGAAGGAAGTTGGGGGAAAGAAGGGGATGCCTAGAATGCAAGGCTCTATCGGAGAAGAGAAGACCCCAGGACACTGCTCCACTGGGGTAAGTACTGAGCTCAAAGAACATACCAGTGCTAGTGAGGTTGCACTACTAGGGGTGGGGGTGGGAAGTTGGCAGGAAGAAATGTACCATCTAGTATCTTCCTATTTTAACTGATTATTTGGGATTAACTGATACTAAGCTAACTCGTTTCTATGTTGCTGAAGGAATATAAACACTGTCAACATCCTCTCGATTTCAACATCTTGGGCCACAGGCCATATTGCTCTTCCTAGTTACAGCTCCAGACCATCCTGAATCAGGTTTTGATACCTCACTTATTTCCCTACCCTTATATTTAGTTAATCCCAGCACTTTTGGTGTTAATAGATAATTTTCTTTCCAAATGAAGAGGCACTTTCATACATCACCACAATTTTAACAACAAGCACTCCTGGGCACATGTTGTGAAACAAGAGGTGGCTCAGGTCACAAGCAATAAATAGCATTCTGGCATTTAGTTCATTTTACTGTTAAATCACAAGGCATGTGGCTTCAATCTTTTATCTGTTCAAATAATAGCGGCTACAGACAATGGATCTGATTTTTGTCCTTAGATAACTAAGCAACATATGCTAATAGAGGCAGGAATAAGCAGATCTGGGATGCAGGCAGGACTCTGCCAGGCTTTGAATCACTTAACCTCATTGTGTCCTGTTTTCCCAGTGTAGAGCACGGAGCAAAATATGCATGCCAAAGGAATGTTATGATGATAATAAGATAACAGGTCCCTGGCAGTGCTCAAGTAGCTCCCTGATGGTAAATTGGATATATCAGCTCTTGTAAGCCCCTGGCATACCATATAGGGCACCATATTGACATGCCCCAAAGTATGCTCTTGTGTTGTAAAGCTGGCCATTCATGCAAATATATACTGCTGTGTACCAGGAGGACCCAAGGAGAGAGCGTGGCCATGAGGCCCACACGAACAAGCCCATCCCTAACACTTGATTTAGAACAGAACAGAATATTTTAGTACTTCCCAGAAATCTTCCTTGAGCAATCGCTCTGGTTAAGGACTGGTGTGGGGGAAGGTGGAAGGAAGGCCTCACAGATAAGATGTAGTATGTTGGCAGAATTGTGGATTTAGAGGCAAGATTTGATTTCAGATTCTGGTCATGCCATTTACTAACCAGGTGGCCTTAGGAAGTCCCTTTTCTTCTCTGAGTATTTACCTCTTCCATAACATTAGAAAGGGTGGACTGGATGGCCTCTGAGGCCCCCTCCAACTTTCGATGATATCATCCTATGTGCAACTTTGGGCAAATCATTTCTCCTCCCCAGACCTTAGTTTCTTCCTCAATAAATTGAGGAGGGTTGGACTAGATGGACTTTGAGGTCCCTTCTGGCTCTAGATCTATGGTCTTATGATCCTAAATGTCATTTTTACTCTTCCTTCAAGGAAATGTCAATTTGGCTAGAGAAAGAAAACTATGGAACTATCGTAATATCAGATGCTTATTTTGACTGCAATTTTGGAGCCATAGGAATGATATGAACAAAATACTGTAGGAATTCAGCTTGGTGGTAGGCAGAGGGAGAAGAAATAAGAAAGGCTTCCTGGAGGAGGTGGCATTTGCATTTGACCTTGAAAATAAGTAGAATCTCCATAGATGTCTCTGTTAAAGGCATATTAGGAAAGTGAAGATAGGCTAATTTTACTGGAGCAGGGGTTTGTGTAGGGGAGTAATGAACAAAAAAATTGGGTGTGTCCAAGGTCTCAAATGTCACGTAACACTTTGGACCTTCTTCTGAAGGCAATGGGGTAGCACCGAGGCTTTTAAGCAGGGCAATGACAAGACCAGGGCTATACCTTTTGTCAGTTACGTTGCCACTTTCTGGAGCAGCAAGGAACTGGAAACAAAAGAGATGTCCATCCTTTGGGGAAATGGCTGAACAAAGTATGGTACATCAACGAACTAGAATATTATCATGCAGTAAGAAATGGATATGATGCATAACAGAGAAACATGAGAAGACTTACATGAACTGATGCAAAGAAAATCAAGCACAACAGGAAAAAACATACAGAATGACTACAACGTTATAAATGGAAAGAAACATATAAATGTGACTGAATGTTATGTAATGCTAATAACCAAACTTGGTCCCAAAGATTAGAGGAGAAAGGAAAACTCCTGCTCTCTTTTGCACAGGTGAGGGATTATGGGTTTAGAACACTACACACACTGTCAGATTCTGTTATTTGTTGTTTTGCTTTGTTGAATGCTTTTTTTGTTATCTTTTTAAAAAATGTTATAATGGATAGCTTTCCTGGGAGAGGGGAAGGATATATTCAGAAATGAAGGTGAAATATGAGCTAGCACTATCAGTGAAAGTATTTGGAAGATGTATAGATTTGTGATGGGGAAAGGCGATGGGATCAGAGCAGAAGGTATGGCAGTGTCCACATGCAAAATATAAAGACATCTGACAATGGGATTTCTTTAAGAATTGGTAGCTGAAGGTTAGGCTAGCAAGTATTTTGTGTGTGACTGAAAAATCCAGGCAGGTTTTTAGACTTTTTGTCATCTTTACAAGGTTGAGTTAATGTCTGTTGAGAAATTAGTGTGCTTAGAGTTAGTGAGAGAACATTTTCCTTCTATCCACTTTACAGATGTGATAATGAAATAGCTCGATCATATACCACAGTATTCCATTCACACATGCTGTGTTAGAAGGTAAGCCATTGACTCCAATTACATAATAACTGTGTTTTTCCTCTTCCACATTCACTATGCCATTTGCTAGCCTCCTAAGCTTTCTCTTCCTGTAACTATTGAAATGAAAGGTATTGAGATCAAACATGGGATGGAAATATATGAAAATGAATCATCAAACACAAACCCCAGTTCTATATTTGCATTCCTTTATTTTGAGATTTGAAAAGGTTGGTTATTTTCATCAGTTTCCATTATGTTCTTTGAGCTGACTATGTTAGAGACTCTGAGCCTGACATTGGATTAGAGCGCAGCTATCTGTTTTGGGTAATTGCTGTCCAGTGTAATTATTCACTTGTCTTGGGCACCCTGATCTGAATGTTTGCACCCAAATTCAGGTCAGACATTCAGATGTAGAAACTGAGCCCCAAAGGAAGGTGGGCTTAGGAACCCAAACCCATGAATACATCATGATTTCAGTATTCAGGCCTCACCTGAGAATCCTTGAGCCTTTGAATACCAACCCATGGTATTGCTTGAGAATGAGTTTATTAGTTGATCATTAAACATATTGTACATGCCACATAATTAATTGTTATAGCAAACTTGGCTGGAACCTGGAGAATGGAGCAATTAATCTCTCCTATGAAAGCAGATCCATTATCGTAATTGCTAATGGGTCTAAAACTCACACACATATCCGAGACAAGACTAAGCCCTCCTTCTCTCTTAGCTCTTTGATTCAGAAGCTAATCTATAATTTATGGCAGGCAATTAGTAGGTTCCTATGTCTCTAACACTTGTGACCTATTAATATGCTTCATTTTTTTTCTCCCTTAGCCCCATATCAGTAATCAGGCTACCAAAGCAGCTTTCCCCTCCCTTCCCATAAAGTTCTGACCCTTCCAATTTGTAATATCTAGCTTGCAGATGACAACAGCTTCCAGAATGTAGTCACGGGACATCTTGATAAGTAAGACCTTGGCAAAGGGAAGAACAGATTCGTCTTAATATGGTATCTTTTTTGACTGTTTTTCAAGTAATTAGAAGAAGTGCTCGGTTGTTTCTAACTTGTCAGAATGCATGCAGGTTAAAATCTTCAGGTGAAAATGAAGACAAATGGAACACAATAGAAGAGAAGCGGGACTTAATTGTAGAAGGATTTTTGATTGCTCGTTTGAATGGGCTACATGTCTCGCTCAGTACTTTGAAAAGTACAGATAACAACGAGCAAAGGGAAATTCTGTTTCTTTTGTAAGAGTCTCTTTGGCAAAAAGAGATAAAGATGCTTGAGCGTTACTAATACTGTGAATACAGCTGACATTTTAAGTGGTTTCTCCTATGATATTCTCCTTATGATTAGAGCTGGAAAGGAATGTAGATGCCACTGAGTCCAACTTTTCATTTTATGGATGAAACAAGGAAGAGAAGCTAAGGGACTTGGCTAGGTTCACACAGCTAGTAAGTATTTGAGCTCAGGCCTTTGCCCATTGCTCTATCCACTGTGCTACCTACCTTCCTTGCAAGTACTTCCTTTTTAAAGTGAGGAAACTGAGGCTCATAGAGATTAAGTGCCTTGCTTAGGTCAAATAGGCAGATTGTGAACATAGGTCCTCTACCTCATATGCAGTGTAACAGTATCAAAACTAATAATTAGAGCCAGAATTTATATAGCACTCTCAAGTTTGCAAAGTTCTTTTTGAAGATGGTCTCATTTGATCCTCACAACAACCCTGGGCAGTAGATGATATCATTATCCCCATTTTACAGGTGAGGAAATTGAGGCAAAGGTTCAATGACTTTCCGAAGGTCACATAGCTAAGTGTCTGAGTCTAGATTTTAACTAGGATCTTCTTGACTTTGAGTCTATTGACTTTTGATGTATTACCTTAAAGTCACCCTTAGACAGAAAATCTAGCTTCCCATATCCTTCTTTTGGCCTTCTCTTTGACATCTGTGGAAAAGCTTAAACTTCATTTTCCCATTTCCCATCGCAATAAAAGGTAGTCCTCAAGTCAGAAGAAATCTTTGCTCAACATGTGTTTAGAGAGTGAGAGTCACATCTAAATTCATTCCCACTTAGCCCCTAGCTGTGAAAGCTTCTTGGAAAGCATGATTCAAGTTAAGGAAGGTACTGTTTGCCAGGTAACTAATGGAAATGGTTTTTGTACTGTGAGGCACCGTGTCGTAGTGGGTAGACTACTAGAACTGGAATTAAGACCTGGTTTTGAATCCTGTATCAAACATTATTAGCTTTGTGACTCTAGAGAAATCACTTAACTTCTCTGGGCCTCAGTTTCCTCATCTGTAAAAAATGGGGTAGGGAGTGAATATGATGACCTCTAAGGTCCCTTCTTTCCCCAAATCTATGATCCTGATATTTCTACCATAATGATAACAGCTTGTGTTTATGGAGAGCTTGAAAGTTTGCAAGGAGCTCTACACATGTTGCCTCACTTGGTCATCACAACAAACATGGGAAGTAAATGCTGCCATTATCCCCAGAGAGATTAAGTGACTTGCCTGGCATTACACAGCTACGTAAAGTATCCAAGGCTGAATTGGAATGCAGGCCTTCTTAACTCCCCACCCACTGTTCTCCGAACTGCACAGTACTTTTAGGACACTGGACAAGGCTTCATTTATTCCAGTATTGCTGTCCTTAGTCCAACCACCTAGAATCATTGGGAAGTGGAATAGTCTTTCCTTTTTCTCTATTGCTTTATCATTTCCATCACTCCAGTCTTTGCAGGAGGGGCACAACTCTTATTATTCCCATTTTGCAGATGAGGAAAGCCACTCAAAGGGTCAGTGGTTTGATCCAAGTAACACAACTACTAAGGGTCTAAGCCAGGATTCAGTCCCAGGTTTCCAGATCTAAAGCCTCATGTTCTTTCCATTCCACCATGATACCTCGTAGAAGACCCAGTTTAAATCCTAGGTGACCCTCAGTTTACTTATCTGTAAAAAGAGGGGACTGGATTAAAGAGCCACTAAAGTCTTTTCTAGTTTTAGATCTGTGATCTTCCGGGTGACTCCAGGCAGGTGACTTTCTTCTCTGTACAATGAGAGGTTTGGGCTAGACCTAGAGATCAGAACCTTTAAGAGCATTTCTATTTCTAGTCAAACATTCTTAACCTGGGGTGAGCAAAGTTGTATTATTTTCTTTTTAATTTTGATAACTGTATTTCAATGTCATTAGTTTTCTTTTGTAATCCAATGTATTTTATTTTATCCACTTATTCATTCATAGGCTTAAAAAAGAACTAAAAGCCTCTGACCTCTCTGAACTTCTTCAGTTTCTTTCTCTATAAAAAGGACCAAGAAAGCATTCTGAGGGGCTTCGAGGGTAGCTTCTTGCCCAATATCTGTGAGGCCAGGAACATCCACATTAAGTCTCCTTACTTTCCAGTCTTACCTTTTGTAATCCAGGGTTTTCCAAACAAGTCTTCTTCGCTTACTGGCATTGGGAGGTTTGCAGAGAGATACCGAGGAATTTTTAATTGTGTCCCACTGTTTAATAAGATAATAAACTTTATTGAACTGAGAGCATGGTTCCATCAGAGTGACCTATATAGTCTTACATAGCGATCCATTGGACAGGAGAGGAAAGAAATGCTTCCTGCAGTCATTCCTTAAAAGGCAACCTACCTGGCTATTCATTCCCACCACACAGAACATCCTGAAGGAAGTCAGGCAGAGTCAGGGTGCTGGCTTTCAGGACAGTTCCCTGATTGTAAGGTTCAGGTCAGGCAGACTTCAGAGGCCCAGAAAAGTGGTGATCTGTTTGAGTTCAGTAAGTGGTGAAGCCGGGATTGTTTTTCTTTTCTTTCATTTCTTTTTGAGACTTTGCCACCTAGACTGGAAATACAGAGGCCACTCATGGGACAAATCAGTGAGTAAGTTTTGACCTCTCTGCTCCCAACCTAGGCTGGTTCACCCCTCCTTAGGCAGTATGGTGGCTCCTTGCTCTTGGTGGGTGATGGTGACTATTTTGACACCAGCCTCAGCCTCTCTCCATAGTAGGGAGTACAGGCATGTGCTACCCTACATGGCAAAGTCAGGATTTGAATACAGGTCCTCAGATTCCATATGCAGTGATGTGTTTTTTTTTATGCCACTGCATCATGTTGACTCCTTTAACAGAGGAGAAATTGAGGACCAGAAATTTTAAATGACTCGCTCAAAGTCATGCAAAAGCAGGACTTTTAATCCGAGTCCTGGCCTTACCCATCATACCTGACTGCCTTCTGCTTGTCTGGTCTTAAATAAAACCCTCATGGCAGAAGTTGGAGTTATTTGAGTGAGCAAGGCAGAGGGACATTGGTGATCTCCTATCACTTGCCCTGCCCTTTTAGAGTGAAGATACTTAAGTATCTTAGAGTGGTTATTTATTCAACAGCTTTTAAAACGCCCATCTTGAACAGAGCACTGTATCCAACAATAGGAGATGGCAGGATCATGGGAGTCGAACTGAAAGGGGGCTAAGAGGCCACCTAGTCTAACCCTCCCATTTTACAAATCATAGACTCTTAGATCTAAAGTGGGGAAATCAGAGGCAATTTAGCCAAGTGCCTTCAAGAGATGGGATTGAAATCAAGGTGATAGGATCATAGACTTAGAAAGAAGTATCCTTGGAAGCCCTCAAGTCTAATTCTCCAGTGTTTTATAAGTGATGAAACTGAGGCCTAGAGACATCAAAAGACTTGCCCAGGGTCACAGTTAGTAAGTTTCTGACCTCCAGGTCCAGCCTTTAACCCTTATACTACACTGCCTTATATGCTAACTTCAGATCCCCCTTCTTCTACTGCACCTAACTACCTTCCATGAATAAAGCTCCTTAATGGATCTCACCAGCAGTGTGGATGTGATCCTGATTTCACCATGCAGTAATTCTCTCCAAGCTGGAATGCAGAAAAGAGCCTAAGAACTAGAAGTATCCAAATGGCTCAGTGAGGTTGGAGACAGTATGTTGTGAGAGTCTAGCTAGACCTCCAAGGTCAAAACTCTAAATGTCCAAGGAGGTAGAGCTGCCAGATGAGGCCCTCGGCCATGTGAGTCAGAGATGCATGTTGCTTTAAGAACATTTGAAGGCAGGACATCGACCTCCCTTCCAGGATGTGGCAGAGACACTAATGTACAAAATTAGGGACTCAACAGCTCTGTCCCTAGACAAAGTGATTAACTGGGAGTCACATTAAAAATGGGCACTTGAGAAACAGCCAGTAGTGTCTAGAAGGGCATGTTCCCTACTCCATAGTTAAAAACCAGCCACAGAAGCCATAAAAAATCTAAATGGTGTCAGGGCAATTTGGTTTAAATAATTTTTCAGTTTGATTCTGACTGACTAGATATTCTCTTCCAAAGGACGTTTTATGCTGACCTTTTGTCCCTGGCCTGGAGATGTTTTCTTCTGCCTGAGAATAAGGCAGTGTGACACCATGAACAAGTCATACTTCAAAGGAGGAAAGTTAAACTTCCTCCATTTTCTCCCACAGGGCAATTTAGAGGTTTATCAACCAGGCCCTGGCACCAGTGAAAAATGGGCAAATCAGGCTTCCTGAAGGGCAGACTGGTGCTGACCTTGGCACGACCTGGACCTTGGGATGAAGGAGTAGCCCCCCACCCCCAATCTGAATGGTACGTGCTTACTATATTGCTTTCCTTGTCACAGCCCTGGGACACAGCTAGCATGGGCATGCTTGCTCTCATTTTTCAAATAGGGAAAGTGAATTGTCTTAAGCCCAACTGTGGGATCCTGAAGGCTCACCTTAGAGATTCTAGTTTTGTTTAAGATGAGGAGGTACCAGAAATGTGGATTCCTCCAAAATGCTTTATTTTCCTTCATTCCTAGGGGCCTCTCAGACACAGCTGTTTTCCTTCCTTTGGCTGGGGGACAGCACTGGGGAATAATTACTTTAAGGTCTTCAAGGCCAGACTCTTCTCTGGGAAGCAGTCTCTGATCCCTTTAGGTATCTGTACTGTTTAGTACAATGCTTGGTACATAGTAGAAACTTATTAAATGCTAATGCTTTCTTCTTTAATTTACTTATCTTATAGCTATCTATGTTATCTATGTATCTCTGTATCACTCCACAGAATGCAAAGTCTTTGAGGGAGAGGGATCATGATTATTCTGTATTTCTATTCTTAGTGCCTAGCATGGTGCCTTGCATGTAGTGGTGGTTGGTTGTTGTCCTTTGTCTTCGAAGAGAATCAAAATGACATCACCATCGTAAAGTAAAATTTCAGTGTGTCCAACTGTGGCTGATCAGACCGATATGAGCTTGGAATGCTCTATCACAGGTTGGGCACAAATAGTGTGTTTGGATATTTGGGGTGGATATCCCAAATTTGCTCATCCTGCATTTACTTTGTACTGTCTCAATTCTGCTTTTCTCAAAGAGCACAGCACCTTTTCTTATGTGAGCACACCACAAAGACATCACCCACACCATTTCACTTGCATGTAGTAGGTATTTAATAAATGCTTGCTGGATTGAGTTGACTCTGAACATTTGAGTTTCTTTAATCCCCAGTGTATAACCCCAGAGCACCTAGCCAGCAGAACCTAAAGCAACACTATGTACCTGTCTCAGTGACAGCTGACCAGAAGGAAGTTGAAGATGTTTTCTTCTACAGGGAGATCTGGCACAGAGGAACACAGGTTGGACACTCATGGCAGGACACTCATGGCCTGCCAATAGAATTGTGAAAGAGTCCCACAGTTCTAGGAAGCAATTTGGAACTGTGTCTCAAAAGTTCCTAAAACTATGTATTCTTTTTGAACCAGTAATACCACTCCTAGGTCTAGACCTCAAAGAGATCAAAGCAAAAAAGGGTCTATATGTACAAAGCTATTTATAGCATCTCTCTCTCTTTTTTGGTGGGAAAGAAGTAGGAACTAAAGGGGTGTCCATCAGTTTGGGAATGACTGAAAAAAATTATGGTACATGAATGAAACGAAATATTAATGGGATCTAAGAAATGACAAAATGGATGGTTTTTGAGAAATCTAGGAAGACTTATATGTTCATATAAGAATGTAGAATGAAGAGAATGCAACGAGGAGAACAATTTATATAATAACAATAGCATTATAAAGGTAGAAAACTTTGAAAGACTTAAGAACACCGAACAATGCAATGACCAACCATGGTTCTAGTGGATCAGTGATGAAATATGCCATCCACCAGACAGAGAGATCATGGTCACGTGATACTGAATGAGACATCAATTTCTGGACATAGTCAGTGTGGGAAATTTGTTTTGCTTAGCTATGCATATTTGGTACCAGGATTTATTTTCCTTTTTTTCTTTTTCATTTGGGAATGGAAAAGGTGGGAGGGAGATAAAAATTAAAGCTTCATTGGAAAACAAAACAAAATTAAAAATGACATTAAAAAGGGAACAGATGTGGGATTGACCTCTTTGCTTCCAGTCTTAACCCTCTCTATGCATCCTCCATACAGCTGACCATAGCATTCTGCTGCTCCATAAAGTACAGTGACTCTCTTTTGTCTCTGGGATCAAAAACAAACTCCTCTGATTCAAATTTAAAGCCCTTCACAATCTGCTCTCACTTTCTTTTCCTTATTATATATTGTCATTGTGGTTTAATCGATTTTGGTTTTCAGTTGTGTCTGACTCTTCATGACCCTGTTTGGGGTTTTCTTGGCAGAGATACTGGAGTGGTTTGTATTTCTTTCTTCAGCTGATTTTACAGATGAGGAACTGAGGCAAACAGGGTTAAATGATTTATCCAGGGTCACACAGTTAGCAAGTGTCTGAGGCCAGATCTGAACTTACAAAGATGAGTCTTCCTGACTCCAGGCCCTGTGCTCTACCTGATGGGATGCTTGGATACAAGTGCTTGGGCCCCAATTCTAAAATCACATTTCTCTTAAAAAAAATCACATTTTTCCCTAGTCTCAAAACACTATCTCAGGCAGTTTTTCCTCAGTCCAAGAACAGTCTGCCTCAGCAACAACCGTTATCTCCCTTCCTGATCCAGTAGCCAGCTGCACCTATAGAATTTATTAGTCTGAACCAGCTGTGTACTGGCTGAATGGCTGTGTACTGGGTCATAAAAACATTTACTACTCACTGGCCAATCATATGTATCCAGGACTTAGACATACATATACTCCCTTACATTTATCTTGTCTAACAAGACATTGATGACAGCAGCCTGGTGTTCCTTAATCAGTCCTGACTGCTAGTTGACTTAGTGTCCTTTCAAATCTAAAACCACACCTCCAGGTAGCTCCAGACATGGGATATTTTCCCAATGAACTCTGGGTAAAATGCTTGTGCAGTAGATACTAAAAGTGCATGTTTCTTTAAGAACTAACCACTCCTTAATCACTCCCTAATCACACCCTGAATCACCTACTTAGCATATTTGGCACATGTTTTACTATAGAATATCCTATATAAACTTTACCTATACCCCTCTAAGGTTGCAGGTTCCCTAAAAATTCTTGCCTGCTGAAAAGCATGATAAATCCTCAACAATGCTTGAGTCCATGAATTCTTTCCCAGGCAGCCCATGCAGGGAACTCCAGTCTATGCATTCCGATGCCTCCATCTCCCCAGCCCTCATCATATTCACTGCAACACCATCTGGCTATGCCCCTCTGCAGTGAATATTACTCTCCATCATGTTTCAACCAACCATCTTCTGATGTCATGCCTTTGCATGGGCTGTCTGCCATGTCTAGAATAAACCTCCTTCTTTACTTCTGCTGTATGAAATCCTTAGCTCCTTCCAAGCTCAGCTGAAGTACCACAAAACCTCTTCTCCCTTTAGTTACTGGTACTTTCCCTCCCAGAAATTGTGTGTGTGTGTGTGTGTGTGTGTGTGTGAAAATAGAGAGAGCATGCATATCTTCATTAGATCATAGATATACATCTGTAAGGGATCTCAGATGTTACCTAATCTTCCCTCCTCATTTTGCAGATGAAAAAACTGAATGCCAAGAAGGTTAAGCTATTAGAGCACTGAAATTGGAGTCAGGAAGATCTAAATATGAATCCCACTACAGACACTTCTTAACTGGGTAACCTTGGGCAAGTCACTTAGTCTCTCTCAGCCTCAGTTTTCTCATCTAAAAAAGGAAATAATAAAGTACCTACTCCACAAAGATCATAGATTTAGAGCTGGAAGGAACCTTTGAGGCCACTGAGTCCAACTCTCTTATTTTACAGTTAGAAAAACTGAGACAGACAGAGTTTCAGGGGCTTGCCCAAGGTTACACAACTAGTAAGTGTCTGAGATTGGATCTAAATTCAGGTCGTCAGCTCTGTGTCTATGATGCCATACTTGAAGTTATCAGGCTCAAATGAGATAATGTGCCATATGCTTTTCAAGCTTTAAATCACTATACAAACATGAGTTATTTTCACTATTGCCCAGGAAGGCCTCAGAGTCCCTGCTCCTTGATGGGGGAGTGAGGAGTGGTATTTTGTTTCCTCTAATAGAATATAAATTCATCGAGGACAGGGATTGTTTCGTTTTTATGTTTGTATCCCTAGTCCCTTGCTTGGTGTCTAGCTCATGGGAGGTGCATAGTAAATGCTTGTCAAATAACTGTTTTAGAAAATAAATAATGATTTGGAGAGTGACAGTTGTGACTTTTATATTTGTACTCTAGTGTTTAGCTCAGTACTTGGCACATGGGAAGTATTTCACTGATTTTTTTTCATTCATTCACTCCAAGGGGTCAAGCAGCCAAGTTGTGGAGCTTGAAACTAGAAAACAATGTGCCCTAGTGAGATAGTCCATGACCAAGCAATCTTCGAGTTTAATGCTGGCAGAGCAATCATTGGGACATTACAGATATTCTGGGCATCCAAGAAGCCAAATAATGATACAATCATGATATTTCTATAGGATTTAAATGTTCCCAGAGTGCAGTAGGTTTAAGAATTCAGATGGCTCTGGAGGAGAAGTGAGGCTGGTGACTTGTACAGCCCTCCCTCACTCAAAACAAAGTCAAGTGCAAGTCATGTCCTCATTTCTTGGATGGCATGGTCTTCTTTGCAACAAAGGACGAACATGACAAATGTTCCCAAAATACCTTCACATCCATCATAATTTTCTAACCAGCCCTAGGAGAGGAATAGAGCTAACATTCTCACGTCCATTTTATTCATAAGAAAACTGAGGGCTAGAAGAGGGGGAAATGACATGTCCACATTCACACAACTACTAAGGAACAGAGGCAGGTCTTGATTCTGGGTCTCTAACGTGATACTCTTCCCACTTGACCCCTCTCTAGAGGTACTGGTGGTGGAGCACCAAGGCAAGCCTCCTCTACTTCTTCATTTTGTTATACGACATCCTTACCTTATGTTCACTTCCTGCCAAGGTGATGCAAAGTCCAATGGAAAGCTCCCACAGTCTCCTTCTCATTTAGAAAACTTGGGGGATTCAAAGAGCAACTAGAAAATTAAAAGGAAAAGGTGACAGCTCAGTGCTATGCCTCATAGGAGTTAAACTGTGAGTGGAGAAGTAGAATAAAGCAGCGGCTTAAATATCACCCTGATTTGTTAACTGTTGAGTTGAGAAGAAATATTCTACCCAGAGCATTAATTTCTGATTAGCTGTTAATCAGACTACATTGGAAAATTGGTTGAAAAATCATCTGCACTTAAACATTTGCTTTCGAGTCTTCAGCTAAAACATTAGCTGAAAACTCAAAGAGTGGGTCAACTCATTATGGATAAGGAAGATGGAGATTTAAGAGAATGGCTCAGCTCTAGAACAGCCATAGTCCTGTCAAAGGGGTGGGGGCTCTGAGTATGTGTGGAGATGTCCATCTGGAGACCTGGTCCAACTGGATGCCCTTCAGAGGCCTGTTTAGCATCTTTCCAGCCCCAAATTCATATTAAAAACTCACGCTGTGATAAACATTTATTAAGTGCCTCCCACATGCAGCCTGTCCCAGGTGCTAGACATACTAAGACAAAAACAAAAGATACAGTATTTGCCCTCAAGGAACTTATATTTTAGGAGGGGAAGGGGTACATAGATAAGTAAATACAAACTGTAAACCCGATAAATATAATGTCATTGATAGGAAGGGGAAGGGGAGAGCACAAACTACTAGCCTACCTGTCGGAGTGACCTTTGAGCATTTTGGCATGGTGGACAACCCAGGCAAAGGCAATGAGGTGGGATAAGAAATGGCATGTAGTATATGGGAAAGAGCAAATTGATGAGTTTGACTGGTGTGAAGTGTGGAGTGCTGGAGAACTTATTTTGTAAAAATGGATTGGAGTCAAATTGCAAAGATTAGATGTCAGGTAGAGGTAATGGGGATCTCTTGATGATTCTTGAACAGAGGAGTGATGTGGTCAGACTTGTGCTATAGGAATATGGATTTGGCAACTGGGTGAAGTCTGCATTCATTCCCATTTTACAATGAAGGAAACTGTAATGATTCACCTGAGTTATGAAGAGAGTAATTAAGCTGTTAAGCCAGTAGTAGGAGCCAGGTCTTTTTCTAATAGACATGTCCTTTTTAGATGGCAGGAAGGCCAGAGTTATTCCAACACAGTTCTATGTCAGCTCTCACTGTTTTGGGGATAATCCATTAATCCTATACACATGTAGAAGGAAGGCCAAACCTTGAGGGCCTTGGAGCTTTAGGATTGTTAATGATGAGGAGTAAATGTATATCTGTAAGACACTGTCAAGCAATTATACTGTGTATAATCTGGACTTCTGCCTCTAGATATGTCTAGGTCTCCCCTTTTCTTACATCTAAACAAAAAAATTGTCCCTTGACCCTATGCCCCTGACAGCCACCACCTCTTCTCTCTTTTCCCTTCCAATCCTAAGCTTCTCCCAAGCATCCTTTTTTGCTTTCCATCTCCACTTCCGGACCACCCTTCTGAAATCGCTCTTTCTCAAATAGCTAATAAACTCTACAGCATTAAATCCAATGTCCTTTTTCTCACTCCTCATTTCTTCTGAACTTCTCTGTGACATGTGAGAATGACTGTCTCCTCCTTGATAATATCCTCTTTCACTTAGCTTCTCTAATCAATACAGTGATCCAAGACAATTCCAAAGGAGCCATGATAAAAAATGTTATCTACCTTCAGAGAAAAAAGAGAACTGATGAACTCTGAGTGAAGATTGAAGCAGATTTTTTTCACTTTCTTTATCTTTCTTGCTTTTTTATTTGCAACCTGCCTAATAACGACATATGTTTTCTATGACTCCACATGTATAATTGATATCATATCCCTTGTCTTCTCAATGAGTAGAGAAGGGATAGGAGGGAGGGAGAGAGAGAATTCAGATCTCACAATTCTCAAAAAATGTTAAAATATATCCATTTTAAGAAAAATACAAATATAAAAAACACAAAATAGTATTTTCTTTCATGGTTCTATAACCATGAATTTTTACAGTTCTACTTTTTCCTCAGATCACTTCTTTGTCTCCTTTACTGGTTCATCCTCTTTCTTGTAGCCTTAAGTGTAATTATGCTCTGAAGTTCTCAAAATCGTAGAATTTGAGAGTTGGATGGAACTGTTCAGCTCATCCCCCAAAAGACACCATTATAATGCACACTACATGTGGTCACCAAGGATGAGGAACCTACCCCAGAAGAAGGCAACCCATTCCACTTTATTAGGAAAGTTTCCTTGACACTGAGATTAAATGGTTCGCTCTGCAATTTCCTCCCATTACCTTCTCTGGAACAGGAACAAATCTAATCCCTTTTCCATATAGCAACATTTCAAACACCTGAAGATAGCTATTGTGTCTCCCCAAGGCTTCTCTTTTCCCAGTTAAACATTCCCAGGTCCTTCACTCATTCCTCATATGACATGAACTCCAGCCCTTCAATATCCTGGTTGCCTCCCTCTATTCAGTTTGACAATGTCTGTTTTATACCTGAGTGCCCAGAACTGAACACAAGGAATGGAAATTTCTTGACCTTCTTCTATATCTCAGGCAGGCAGACAGACAACTAGCATTTATTAAGTTCCGCCTATGTAACAGGCACTGTGCTAAGCACTGAGGATACAAAGAAAGGCAAAAGAGAGTTCCTGCTCTAAAGGAGTTCATAGTCTAATGGAAGAGACAACATGCAAATGTATACACAAGTTATGGGATAAATTGAAGATAACAGAGGGAAGGCATTAGTATTAAGGGACACCAGGAAAGATTCCTTGAAGACAGTGGGATTTTAGGTGGGTTTTAAGGAAGCCAGGGAAACCAAGAGGTGGAGATGAGGATGAAGACCATTCCAGGAATGGGGATTCCAGGCCAGTGAAAATGCATGGCATCCAGAGATGGGACAAGGTGGCAATGTTGTAGAAATTGCAGTCCAAGGACAATTACAATTTTGAGTCTGGCATTTCATTCCTGTGTCACCTTAGGTGAGTTATCTACCCTTGGCCTCTTTATTTGTTAATGGAGGGGGCTGACCTGACTGGTCTCTTCTAGCTTTAACTCCCTGATTCTTTGACCTGACGACCTTTTCCTCCTTTGGCAATCTCACTTCTCTGGCTTTAGTTGTCCATGTCTCTGAGGATGACTGACTCTCAGATGTTTATCTCTAGCACTGACACCTCTCCCCTGAGCATTCCCAGACCACTTTTAACTAGCTATTGCTCTAGCACCTCAAGCTTAATCTGGCCCAAACAGAGCTGATCTCAGGATTTTCAGTCCAGAGTTAGAAGGGAATTCAAGAGATCACCTAATCCAAAGTTCTTAACTCTTTGAGTGTTGCATGAAACTATGATCGGTAAAGTTTATGGACCTCTTCTGTGATTTGGTTCTTTTTTTGTTTGTTTAAATTCAATTAGAGTCTAGCGACAATGAAGATACAATTTTCCCATCCAACTTCATAGACCCCCTGAAATTTATCCAAAGACCTCAAGTGGTCTCTAGACTCCAGGTTAAAACTAAACCACCCTCTCATTTATCAGATTACTTAAGGTCCACAGGCTATTGGGGAGCCGAAGCAGGATTTGAACCTAAATCTTCTGACTCCAAAGTGGGTTGTCTTTCTATCTCACCAAGTTTTCTTTCTAGTATTACACTGCCTCTTTCCCTTTTTCAATCTGACCTGTCTTTCAATATCCTATTCAAATGAACTAAAATGTCCTCCTACTGCTATATATTTTTGTATTTATATTACCCCCTTTACAAACAGTATGCATTGATGTAATGGCGCTTTTCTTATTCACCCTTCTTCACAGACAGCATCCACTTTTTTTGCCTCTTCCTCCCCAGTAACCTTTTAGTTTTGTAACAATCTAGAGAGCAAAATCACAAATGAGGAGGGGTTGAGTCTGGGTTATCAAATATTTTGATTTAAAGAAGTTGTTCCTATGCCAATGTGAGAGTCCTGTAACTTGAGCTTTACCAGTTCAGAATTTGAGACGTTGTTTTTCCCTCTCAGGTATCTTTTCTGCATCTTGAGAACACCAACTAGTTTTCTTGGTCTCTTGTTTCAAATGATCATGCTAAAACAATATATATATATATATATATATATATATATATATATATATATGTATGTATATATACATACATATATGTATGTATGTATGTATATAAAATTAACTGAGTTAAAAATTACCATCTTGTTCCTACCTTTGGAAAAATAAAAATTAAACTCTATCAAAACAGCTTAAGTTTAATGAATATGAGTAATTCATCTTTCAGAAACAAAGCAAAGCATTTAGGTACAGTTTGGTACCTTTCACAGTAGTATTTAATTCTAAAATATCTTCTAACCCTGGTCTTTTCCCTGACTTCTATTGGAAGGTTCCTTTCTGAGTTACTTTGATTCCAATTTGGGGTTCCTCTTGGGGCTAATACACAGCTCTGGTGTTTCAGTTCAATATGGTATCAAGTATCTTAACAGATTTTCTTCATCTGCTGGTGATTTCTTTCTTCTTTTCCCATTATTGATCCCTTCCCCCTTACTGGTCCCTTTGCCCTAATAGGCAATTGATAACCAATTTAAGGGTTGGACTTACTCTTTCTAGTTTAGCTAAAATGTCGATGTTGTTTTCTTAGAGTTTCTCGTGTCCTCAACAAACAATTTTGCCTCCTAGTTAAAATGGAAACAGGGAAGATAGGAGAGTACATACATAATGAACTAGCTCTCTTCAAGTCTGAGAAGGTTTCTCCAACACCCTAGTCTTCCTGCTTTTTGTTTCTTTATCTGGGAGCTACTAAGCGTAACAAAGTGTGTCTTCATTTAAGTACAATACCTCTCTTAACAGCTGAGTCCACAAGTGGCCTTATTTTAAAGAGCTTCCAGTTACAAATCCAAGCAGAACCTGCACACACAACATTTTTCAATGGAACATTGAACAAGGTGTTTAAACATAGCTCTTTAAAGTGGTTTCCTCACCATGAGCTAGCAGCAGGGGTATCCGTGAAAATTCCAGTCAAAACTCTGTAGACCTAATGAACCTGAACCTTCCTGGCAGTCCATGTTTCCAGAGGGCTTTTCAAGGTCCTCTCAGCTAAAATGGATCACTCCTTTCCTTGTGGATTATTATCTGTGGGCCAATCTTACTTATCCCTTCCTCTGCTACTATATATTCCCTCTCTTAACTCTTTCCTTTTCCTTTCTCTCCAATGTTCTCATCTCATCTTCCTTTTCTCCCCATCTTTTCCCCTCTCTCCTTAATTGTTCTCTGATTCACTGACCTTCTCCACTTCCCACTTTTTTTGTCTTTCTCTCCCATCTCTCCCCACCTGTCTCTCTTAACTTTTTAAAAAAAATTCAGATAAAAAGAGGAAACTTAGAAGGCTACTGTTTGAACTTCTGTTCTTTGAAAAGTGAAATGCATTTATTAGAAACAAGTAGTTTCATGTACAATTCTTTTTCTATTCTACTATGTAGACACAAATGCCCTTTCTATAATGTTTAAGTACAAAATTAAAATGAAAAAAATAATTAAAAAGAAACATGAAAGTCTTTTCTGTCAAGGAATTATATTCTGCCAGGGTTGGTGGTGAATACAGCATGCACCTAAAGACAAGATGAAAGGGGTAAATGAGAGATCTACTCAGAGTGCTCCAGGGTAACATTTGTAGCTAAGCCTTCCTAAATGTGGTAAGGAGGGAGTGTCTAGGAGGGAAGGAGAAGAGAGCCTAGGGGCAACCTGCAGTCCAGTTAGGATGAAAGTGATACACAAAGAGGAGTAATGTGAGAGATGGCTGGAAAAGTAGCTTGCTGTCAGACTTTGGAGGGTCAGTTTCTGAATTATTCTAGAGGCAGTAGGGACCCGGGATAGCTTGAAATATTTGGAATTTTTTCCCTGTATTGAACTAAAATTTGTATCTGTGTAACTTCTACCTATTGTCCCAGGCCTTCCTTTAAAGGCTATGCAGAACAGATCTCATGCTTGTCATAAGATAGCCCTTCAGATATTAAAAAGAATTCTCACTCTCCTCCCAACTCTTCTCCAGCTTAAATTTCCCCTCATTTTTGTTTTTTAAAAAACAATTGTCAAAGGCTGCTAGGTGGCATAATGGATAAATCCCTGGATCTATATCTGAATTCAAACGCTGTTCCATATACTTACAAGCCATGTGATCCTTGATAAATCATGGTCTGTCTTCCTCAGTTTTCTTATCTATAAAGTGGGCATACTAATAACAACAGGATTGTTGTGAGGATCAAATGAGATTTCTGTAATTCAGTCAATTAACGAGTATTTCCTAAATCCATACTCTGTACCATATACCACACTAGGCATTGGAATATAACTGCAAAGAATGAAGTAGTCCCTGCTCTCAAGGGTTTTACATTCTGATTATTGAATAAAGATATTAGGATATAAGTTTTCTTCATCTTACTTAAATTCACCAAAAGTATCTTCAGTACAACTCCATTAGTGAACAGGACAGTTGGAAGGGTACATACATCCTTTTCTCATGTGATTTTAATCATGGCCATATCTCTGTACTTTGAAAGCTTTTCATGGCATATAGTTTGATGATTATAAATATTGGGGATGATGATCTTTATTTAAATGTGATTCCTAAATTTTATGAATTATTGCTATGCTTTAGTGAGTGAGTACAACTGTCCCTGAGTTCAAATCTGGGCTCAGACACTTAATAGCTGTGTGATCCTGGGCAAGTCACTTAACCCTTTTTACCTCAATTTTCTCATCTATAAAATAAACTGGAGAAAGAAATGACTAAATCCACTCCAGCATTTTTGACAAGAAAACCCCAAATGGGACCATGAAAAGTCAGGCATGACCAAAAAATGACTGACATTTGGTTCCAATGCAATTTCTTGGTTGAGCACTCTGGGATATTTTGAGATCTATATTTACAACATGAGCATTTGTTGTCTCACAGGCAACACAGATAGTGAGGTTTCTGATGTATAATTGTTGTCCCAGGTCATACCTTTCTAAGTATTTATTTGGTATTAAATTTGCCCTACCTTCAATGACATGTAGCACTATTTTCATTATTTCCCTGCAAAATCTATCTTGATCAATAAATCTTGGTAACTACTTTATGGTAGGAATGATGTGGTCCTGAGTTGTCATCAGAAACCCTCCATTTCCACAAGCAAAGTCACCTGACTCAGCCATTTGTTTGAGGCTTCTTTATTAAAATGTTGTTGGCTAAGTTTATGAGGATGTTGCCCATAGAGGGCTTTTGATTCTTCTCTAAGATCATTGTCATTTAATAGGCTCCACTGATGGTAAACCATTTTCAGTTACGTTTCAGAAATCCAATGGCATCCCCTATTATCAGTCCTTGCGATTGCTTAGTGAAGGGATTTCTTGGACTTCATAACCTGTTTGTCTTATGCACTAAGAATGTCTTCTATTAGTCATTTTCTTTTTGTTGGTGTAGAAATGTTAAACCAATTGCTGCTTTAGGAAGAATAGGCCCAAATTTAATTACTATTACATAAATTTATGTTAGAATATTTTGAAAATCTGTTATGGTTCATTTTACAATTCCAAAGGTTTAGTTTGACTTGTATAGGTGTTAATTGCTTTAAACATTTTCTTCCCATTCAGCTTCAGCCTCAGAATTCTAGTCAGTTTCAACATATTTATTCATAGACTCCTTTTTATCTTTGTGCTCAGTGTATCTTATCTAGAGAATAGTGTAGTTATCACCTTCATCCATTGGTTCAATGAGACCTCTGGATTGAAACTTGAAGCCTTTAGTCTCTATCTTTCTATGGCATAAGTTTTTATGCTTACTGAAGTAAAATGACATTTTGATATAATTGAGGAAAGATTCCATATAACGAAGTATGGGTTTTTTCATTGTTATTTTTTAACTAGGGAGCCATCTAACTGGAAATAATTCACCTATATCGAATAGTTAAATATTTCAGTTCATCTTCTTCAATTTGGAAGCCATAGTTAGTGAGGTGGCACAGTGGATAGCATGCTGGACCTGGAGTCAGTGAAGGACTCAATCAATAAAAGCACCTACTATGTGCCAGGTACTGTACTAAGTACTAGAAGACCTGAGTTCAAATCCTGCCTCAGACACTGACTAGCTGTATGATGTAGGTCATCAGACCCTAGGCAAGTCACGTAACCTCTGTCTGCCTCAGTTTCTTTAACTGTAAAATGGGAATAAAAATAGCACCTACCTCACAGAATTGTTGTGAGAATCAAATAACAGTATTTGTAAAGCACCTAGAACAATGCCTGGCACATAAAAGGAATCTAATAAATGCTTGTTTTCTTCCGTCTTTCTTATTGAGAAGAGATAATGTATATGTAGCTAGACAGGATGACAATAAATTTAAATTGTCTCCCCGAAAAATGTCACATTTTATCCAGATTGCTTGTAACATTATTATGTTGGTAGCTTGTTTTAAATAGAGCATTGCCATACTATTCTAACACAGAAGTGTCAAACATGCAGTTCGTTGGCCACATGCAACTAGCGCTGCCTGAACTAGATTAAAATGTAATTTGGAAATATTTTTTAAAACGAAAAAAGAAATTCAACAAAGCATAGATAACATTAACATTTTAAACTAAGTCAATATAGAGCCTGTAGGGATCCTTATGTATTGATTAGTGGCCCCTATATCTATTTGATTTTGACATCTCTAGTCTAACATTCTTAGTAAACTTGAGGCTTTTTTATGTATTTGCTCAGCATGAACAAGTCATGAGCATAGAACTGAGTCAAAGAGTTTGTAAAAATCAATAAAGGTTTTATGTATGTCATATATGTTATCTCAGCTTGTTTCCTAATTGCAGAATTGATAAGAAGTTTCTTTTAAACTCCTGGGACTTTTTGGCATACTGTTTTGCTCCTCAGCTAATATATTGCTTTCTTTTACATTTCCCCCCCTGGTACAAGCTACAAATGCTTTGTATGAAATATGTAACTGCATAATTAGCTCATATTTAGAGGGGTCTCTGGCATTCTCATCCTTTGGTAACAGGTACATTGTAATGCTTTATGTCAAGAAAAGAGGCATCTGGCTAACATCTGAGAGAAAGCTGGCTAAGTGCCTCGCTAGTAATTTATGGACTACTGTAAAGCATTTGAGCCAATAATTATGCATCTGACGAGGTTCCATCACTTTTTAAATTTTACAGAGAGGCCAAAATTTCAGACACCTCCCTTGACGTAACCCTTCTGTTATTCATTATACTCATTACCTAGAGTTTATGTTTCTTATTTGATCTAATTTATGTTTTAGTTGAGTGTTGAACTTCTTGACACTGTATAGAATAATAGAAAACCTTCCTCACTGTCCTCCTTTGGTGGTTCTATCTTGCCCATGATCCTTTTTTAAAACTTTTCAAGCCTCTGTAGTAAAGTTTTCAATTGATGTTGAATTGTTTACATTGTCTTAAACTTCTCTGGCTTATACTGCCTTAACATTTTACTCTTTGATTTCAATTGCTGATTAAAGGAACCAAGGATTTCTGGATTTCTTTCCACATGTTGATGTTAGTTTATCAGTAATTGAAGAGTAAGGCATTCAAGTTTTCTGCTGAAAGTACTAACTAGCTATTGAATTATTCTTCCAATGCCTTTCCAAAGATCCTTAAATCAATTCTTCCATGGTAGTATTAAAAAAGTCTACCCTTAGGACTACTCCTTGATAGCTCTACCTTTCCCCTTTGTTTGTCATGACTGTGTTTACTACATATACTGCTGTGTGCAAGTGCTGAAACGTTTGTTATACCTTCTGTTAGTACAGGAGAAGAGGTTCAATTGCAATAACTATAGCAAATCCCAGCTTTCAAAATTTACTGATTTAGTATAATTGGCCTGCTAGATGGATTCATGAAATCAAACTTTTTTTAAAAGGCATTTCAGAATTCCAGGCTAAGTATGCCCATCTCTTTTTTAAATTCAAGTGAGACTCAGGTAACATTTTTTCCCTCTGATCTGTTATTGGGTATAATTTCTAGAATTTGCATTAAGTAAAGATTTACAAATGATCATGAAATTTTCAAGTTTTCCCTCTTCCAATTTTATTAGCTCTTTGATTCATCATTTAATCTCAGCTTAAAAATGAAGTTTTTTAAAAAAATGATTTCCCAGCATGGGTCATCAATATGTTGTTCTGTGACTTTGAATTGAAGGTTCCATTTACAAACAGCAGTATAAAGCCCTTGCTTGTAACTTGTGTGCTCTGTTTCCAATTTTATAATATAGCAATGATGCTTAATGAGAATATTCATGTCCTCAATCCATTTCCTTATGTACTGTGGTTTGCTCACTTTAATGATCAGCATCATTTGTGCAGAAGTATTTCCAGCATGGGGGCAAATTAGTATTTCTGATTTGTTCTCATATATTTTGCCTTGTTTGGGAATTAAAACAAAAAGAAGAAACACTCATTCTGTTCTCCGCAGTGTCAAGCTGGTCATCAGAACGATTACTAATAGGGCCAACCTACAACTCTTTTCTCTTCATTGATTTTTTAGATTCATAGGAGTAGTTCATCCAGTTGGGCTGGAGTTAAAGTTAGGGTTAACTATTAGTGGTATTGCTAGCATATAATTGACCAGCATTGCAGGGGTCCTGCCAGGTCTCACAGCTACCATGCCTCAGGGCATTTAAAGCCCCCTTCTGTACATTGCTCTAACTGATATTCTCTTACTTTGTCATCATCTGTCTCCCTTACCTCTTCTCAGCACAGATGATAGCTTGGACTTTGAAAAATATTAGCATTGTTATCATTATCTCATTCTTAGATTTTTCTTTTTCAATCAGATCAGAAAAAAAGGTCTTCAGAAAAATTACTATCTTCTCATTTTTCCTTTCCATTTAATGGTTTATATTCTATTGAATAGGTGGATAAAATAGCTATGCTTTATAGTTTATTAAGTTTATTAAATGTTGGGATGTAAATTTATACTCTGAAGTCATGGAAAGCATCCTTAGTACAACTATAGTATCAGTCAGAATGTCAGGGATGCTCTGGGTTTCATTCTATTACCCCGTGATTTTGATTCCTTTGGCAGAGTCTCTATATGTTGAAAGCTTGAAGATTAGGAGAATTTAAGATGGTAGTAGCTTTAAAATTTTTGTTCACAAGTTTTTTGAAATATTGTTTTATCTGAGTTGTTGCTGTTCTGATTAAACTACATTGGGTTTGAAATTTACTAAAACCCCCAGATCCTTTTCCAGGCAAACTGATGTTCCATGCTTTCCTCACTTAAACTTGTGAAGTTGATTCTTTCCAACCCAGGTATAAGATTTTGCATCTTTCCTATCATAGAAATATCTTTATTTATTAATATTATTTAAATCTTTATATTTATAAGATAAGTATAATATAAATAAATAACATCCTTATTATATATAAACTTCATATTAGGTCTGACCTGCTGTTCCAGACCATCAGGCTCTTTTTAGATCCCGACTCTGCCATCCAATCTGCTTGCCATCTGTCACAATTTTGAGTCATCTAGAAATTTGCTAAATCTATCATATATGCCTTCAGTCATTAATAAAAATGTTAAACACCACCAGGGCTAGGAATAGATTCCTAGGATACTCCAAAAGAGTACTCCTTTTGATTTGATGTGGGGATATTAATGAGTCCATATAATTGTTCTATCTTCTGTGCGCTCTCTCTCTCTGTCTCTCTCTGTCTCTCTCTCTCTCTCTCTCTCTCTCTCTCTCTCTCTCTCTCTATATATATATATATATATATATATACATATATATATATATATATATATATATATATATTATATATATACCTGTGTGTGTGTGTGTGTGTGTGTGTGTGTGTGTAAGGTATTCCTTTGATCTACAAGACTTGTGGTAATATTTAACGATGTCAATGGGTTTAATACAACAGTGATTCTGGTGGTCTTGCTGTCCCTCAAACACGAGACTCCATCTCCCACTTGAATCATTTTCACTGGCTATCTCCCATGCCTGGAACATTCACCCTCTTCTTTTCTTCCTGCTGGCCTCTTGGGCTTTCTTCAAATTTCAGCTTAAGTCCCACCTTCTGCAATAAACCTTTAATTTGAATGCCTTCCCTGAGACTGCCTCCACTCAACCCACATCTCGTTTGTTTTTACATAGTTGTTTGCAGGTTGTATCCCCCTTTACACTGTGAGCTCCTCCAGGGCAGGGATTGTCTTTTGCCTTTCTTCATGTCCCCAATACTGAGCTTAATAAATGCTCATGGACTAACTGACTCATCTTTGAGGAAGTCATAATGGCTCTTTATTCCCACTATTTCTTTTTCTAGATGTTGACTAACCACTCATTTAATAATATGTCCCATGATTTTGTCAACAATCACCTTCACAAGTCCACAGTTTCCAGACTCCATTCTCTTACTTTTTTCCCTGAAAATCAGGACATCTTCCCCTTTCTAATCCTATAGTTCCTCTTCTGCTCTCCCTGACCTTTTTTATTTTATCTTATTTGTTTTTTACAAATAAGTTTCATCAACATGTTTACTTTTATTATCATAGTCGTTTCCAGATATAGCACCTCCTTACTTGTTTTGCCTCTTATATCCATTGTTGAATCCTCCCACTCTTTCAACAAAGAAAAGATGTTAAGCAAAATCAATAGATAAAGTGATCAAGACTGACTGTATATGCAGCACTCTGCCCTGTGGTCCTCTACCTTTTTGCCAGCCTGTCTTTGGGCTGATAGTTTTATTATCTTCTCTCTGGGACACAAATTGGTCATTATATTTATTTAACACTTAGCTTCCTTTTAGTGTTCTTTTTCTAAATCATTTTGGTCATTTTGTAGCTTCTTCTCTTCATTGTGATTACTTCATTTTCTATCATTTTATACAATTTTCCCATATTTCTTTGAATTTCTCAGATCTGTCATTTGTGTTGCACAATAACAGTATATTTTGATTTCTCACTATGCTGGAAAAGACTTGTGTATAGTAAGTTCCCATAATTTTCTTTATTTCCCTTCTTTATCTTGATAATTTATTTTTTATTCTGGTATATATTTTTTTCTATTTAGACAGAATGGTATAGTGGGTAGAGAATCAGGATAGACAAAATCACAACCAGAGATTACTGTTACCTGGTAGGTGAGTGAATTCACCCCACTTCAGGCTCCACAACTAATCAAAAAGGCCCTGCTTTACTGTGATTAGTGGATCAAAACCAGTTACAGAACATTTTCTTGGGCTCCCCAGAGTAGAATAAGGCCCTTATTTCCAGGCAGCACCCTCTCCAGTTCTTCTCCATGAAAAGTGCTAAGCATGGTGCAAATGCTTACTACTTTCCCCTCCCCTCCAGTCTATAGCTACCTAATTCTTTGTCTCCCTTTCTCATTTCTCTCTTTCTTTTCTCTTTATCCCCTTTCTTCCTCTTTCTCTCTATTTTTAAATTTAATTTTTCTATCACTTTCTCATTTTTATGACTCCCCTATTTTCTCTTTCACATTCTATTTTTCTCATCGTGCTTCCTGTTCTCATTTTGCCCTCTCATTTCCCCCTTTCTCTCTTTTTGTCCCCTTCCTTAATTTTTCTGTTCCTCCTTTCTTAATCCCTTTCTCATTTATTTTTCTTCTCATTTCTCTCTTTTCTTCGTTTTCTTTTCTTACTATTCCTTCTTCCCTCATATCTGTAGTCTTCCTTCTCTCTCTCTCCTTTTCTTCTTTTTCCCCTCTGCCCCATGGCTCACTTTTTCCTCTATGTATTTTTCTCATTTCTCTCTTTCCCCCACTTTCGCTCTTCTTTTCCCACCATTCTCCTTTCTCTTGTCTTGATCTCTCTTTCCTCTCTGCCTATCTGCCTATGATTTCTTTCATTTTCTTTGTTATATTAGGGACCAGCCCAGCTTTTATGAACATACCCAGAACGCTCCGCTTATACAATCCCTTTGGAGGATACATAGGTATTTTGTAATTGGTTCCAGTAAAGAAAAAAAATCTTTGACTATGTAGGCAGAACATTATGGTGGAGAGTAAGGGGATGAGGGGGGATGACATTCAAAAGACCTTATTTGAATGTATTTTGATATTCTAGCTGACCAAAACCTTACTGATCAGCTCCCTTATTTTTATTGGCCTTCCTGACTGTGGCCATTCCAGTGAGAGAAGGAGAATGTTGTATAGGGAGAGGCCTGACAGGATTAGACCTTCCCAATCCAGGACTGATATGTGGCCCATAAAAATGGGGATTGTTTTTTGCCTTAGCATTTGTTCTTTAGTTTTAATAGAAGGTAATTAGAGATGGAGGTCTTGCATTAGAGACCAGAATGGGTTTCTTTTGTAATCCTATTCTTTTAGTCATTTATAAACATAATTCTGAGAAAGAGTCCCTCCATAGGCTTTGCTAGACTGCCCAAGGTTACAAAATACAAATAGTTATACAAAAATACAAAAAGGTTAAGAATTCTTTATTTTTAATAAAAATTTATTTATTTAACTTTTTACATTCATTTTCACAAAATTTTGGGTTCCAAATTTTCTCCCCTTTTATCCCCTCCCCCACCCCAATACACCAAGCAATCTAATTTTCCCTATCACCAATCTGCCCTCTCTTCTATCATCCCTCCCTTTTCTTATCCCCATCTTCTCTTTTGTGCTGTAGGGCCAGATGACTTTCTATTCCCCATTACCTGTATTTCTTATTTCCTAGTAGGAAGAACAATACTAAACAGTTGTTCCTAAAACTTTGAGTTTCAAATTTTCCCCATCCCTCCCTCCCCACCCATTCCCTTTGGGAAGGCAGGCAATTCAATATAGGCCATATCTGTGTAGTTTTGCAAACGACTTCGATAATAGTCGTGTTGTGTAAGACTAACTGTATTTCCCTCCATCCTATCCTGCCTCCCATTGTTTCTATTCTGTCTTTTGATCCTGTCCCTCCCCGAGTGTTGACTTCAAATTGCTCCCTCCTCCCATTGCCCTCCCTTCCATCATCCCCCACACCTTGCTTATCTCCTTCTCCCCCATTTTCCTGTATTGTAAGATAGGTTTTCATACCAAAATGAGTGTGCATTTTATTCCTTCCTTTAGTCAAATGTGATAAGGGTAAACTTCTAGTTTTTTTCTCAGCTCTCCTCTTTTTCCCTCCACTAAAAAGTCTCCTGCTTGCTTCTTGAATGAGACATAATTTACCCCATTCCATTTCACCCTCTTTGCTCCCACTGCATTTCTCTCTCACCATTTACCTTAATTTCTTTTAAGATATGGTCCCATCCTATTCAATTCACTCTGTGCTCTCTGTCTCTGTGTGTGTGTGCATGTGTGTATGCATGCATACATGTACATGTGTGTGTGTATGTGTGTGTGTGTGTGTGTGTGTGTGTGTGTGTGTGTATGTGTGTGGTCCCACCAACTACCCAGGTACTGAAAAGTTTTAAGAGTTACAAATATTGTCTTTCCATGTAGGAATGTAAACAGTTCACTTTTGGTAAGTCCCTTATGACTTCTCTTTGCTGTTTACTTTTTCATGCTTCTTCTCATTCTTGTGTTTGAAAGTCAAATTTTCTTTTCAGCTCTGGTCTTTTCATCAAGAATGCTTGAAAGTCCTCTGTTTCATTGAAAGACCATATTTTCCCCTGAAGTATTATACTCATTTTTGCTGGGTAGGTGATTCTTGGTTTGAGTCCTAGTTCCTTTGACTTCTGGAATATCCTATTCCACGGCCTTTGATCCCTTAATATAGAAGCTGCTAGATCTGGAGTTATCCTGATTGTATTTCCACAATACTGGAATTGTTTCTTTCTAGCTGCTTGAAATATTTTCTCCTTGACCTGGGAATTCTGGAATTTGGCCACAATGTTCCTAGGAATTTCTCTTTTTGGATCTCTTTAAGGCAGTGATCGATGGATTCTTTCAATACTTATTTTGCCCTCTAGTTGTAGAATATCCAGGCAGTTTTCCCAGTAATTTCATGGAAGATGATGTCTAGGCTCTTTTTTTGATCATGACTTTCAGGTAGTCCCATGATTTTTAAATTTTCTTTCCTGGATCTATTTTCCAGGTCAGTTGTTTTTCCAATGAGATCTTTCACATTCTCTTCCATTTTTTCATTCTTTTGGTTTTGTTTTATGATTTCTTGGTCTCTCATAAAGTCATTAGAATCTGTTCTATTCTAATTTGAGAGAACTATTTTCTTCAGTGAGCTTTTGAACCTCTTTTTCCATTTGGCTAATTCTGCCTTTGAAAGCATTCTTCTCCTCATTGGCTTTTTGAACCTCTTTTGCCAATTGAGTGAGCCTATTTTTCAAGGTGTTATTTTCTTCAGCATTTTTTTGGGTCTCTTTTACCAAGGTATTGACCCATTTTTCATGCTTTTCTTGCATCTCTCTCATTTCTCTTCCCAGTTTTTCCTCCACCTGTCTAACTTGATTTTCAAAATCCTTTTTAAGCTCTTCCATGGCCTGAGCCCACCGGACATCCACCTGGGATGTCTGGGATACAGAGGCCCCGACCTCCACATCTTTCCTTGATGGTAAGAATAGTTCCTCGTCATCACAATTGAAAGGCAGGAACATCTTCACCCCATCAAAGTAGCTCTTTATGGTTTTATTTTGCTTCCTTTTTCTGGGCATTTTCCCAGCCAGTTACTTGACTTCTGAGATTCCTCTGCACCCCCACCTAGATCTGCCCAGCTAGTGCTTGGGGTCTGAGATTCAAATGGGCTTTCCGTGGCAGGTGCAGCTGCTATTCAATGGTGCTTGGGTGGGGGCAGGGCCGCCTCCCAGGCTCAGTTCCCTCAGGGGCTTTATGCAGAGACCTTCAGTAATGGGGTGGGTGGGGGCAGGGCCGTCTCCTAGGCTCAGCTCCCTCAGGTGGTTTATGCAGAGACCTTCAATAATGAAGCTTCTGCCTGCTCGAGGAGTCCCAGCCCCTGCTGCCTCTGCCACTGCCTCTGCCACTCCCTCTGCTGCTGCCTCCCAAGGGGGCTCGAGCCACGGAGACAACCCCCTCCACTCTCAGCCAGTACAGACATCTCTCTCGCACTGAACTGTAGCGTCTGTGGGCGGAGGGACCTTCCTGGCTGCTGGAGGTTCCATCCCTGAAGCCTGCTCGGATCTGCTCCTCTGGGGCCGTGGCCAGGGCAGCTCAGGGGTGGGCTCCGCTGTCTGGGGTGCTATGGGGCTCTCCGGAACGGAAATCTCTTCCACTGTGTTTCTACATGCCTTGCAGTGATCCAGAATTTGTGGGGAGTTCTTCTTGCAGGAAATATATAGGCTGCCGGTTCAGAGCTAGGATACGTGAGTCTTTCTACTCTGCCATCTTGGCTCCACCCCCTAAGAATTCTTTCTGTAATTCAGAAGATCCAGTATCCACCGGAATGATGTTCCTGTGTTTGCCTTCCTCCCAGGCATCTTGAGATGGAGATGAATTTCCTTGTACTCAAAAGATATGGTCTGGAAAAGTTTGTATAAATACTGTAGAATGATTTTTAAATGGACCCAAGAGCTCACTGTAGAGAATCTTCTTGTCATACAAACCACTAGTGAATGTGCTGTGCTTTTGAGTCCAGATTTTCTGAAAGATATGAGTTAAATACTGGCAGTAGTATCCAATTACCATAAATGTTTATTTCAAAGACTTTCATTTCAGAGCACAGCCCATGTCAAAATTCCATTCTGATTGCTGAATTCTTAGAAATACTATCTTTCTCTAGATAAGCCTCATCTGATACCACCAGGCTTTGGTTAGTCTGGGGAAGACTGTGCAAACCCCAAGTGTTAGGAGCATAGGGAAGCGAAAGGAAAATGAGGTATAGGATTTGTGCTCAATTTGTTCTCTTGTCAATGGGAACTAGTGGGATAGATTGGTTTTTTCAATATACCACCGACAACTGCTTTCTCATTTTTTTCCAGTTTATTTCAGTAGATTTAATGCTTTGAGATCCTCAAGAAAAATCAATGCGGTTGATATCAGACATTAGCTCTTAATGAAACACATAACACTTGGGATTATCCTGCTCTCTGGTAATTGTTTGGTGCTTGTGAGATGCTGAGCTGAAATAATATAACATTTCTTTCCTAATAGGTTTAAACATAGAGAAAAAAATGACTAGCTGATTTGAGCACATGTTAAATGGTCAAGAACTGTGTGCTTGAAGCCAACATCTGTGAGAATCTTCATTGTAGACATTAATAGGTCCACTTATACTCTGGGCAGCAAAGCCCTCTTGGTAGTCTCTGGTTTTCCAGATAAGATAGTCACTTATAACAAACCAGAAATTAAATAGTGAGCCTGTCTTCAGTTCATCTTATTATGAACCTTTGAAACTGTGAGCAGGTACCCTTCACCTGACTTCTATGTCTTTCTCATTTGTAGATAACATGAATCTGAAAATGCTTCTCTTCCCACTATTCATCCTGATTTCTGCTTTCATTTTTGTGTCCTGGAGTTACAGCATAGTTTCACAGTGTAGGAGCAAAGGGCGAAGATGCCTGTGATAATTATATGCTGGGAAGGGGGCTTACAAAACAGTCTGCTTACTGCTCATAGCAAGTCACTTTCTCCTGAGTTACTACCTTGTAGCTTTGGTTATGGGTGTAATTATGTTATTGCTAGCTCTGGCCTTGGGAACACATTTTACAAGCACAGAAATGAAAAATCACTGTCATCATAGTGTCCTTCAAAAATCAGTATGGAAGTAAATTGCAGTAAATACACAACTGCTAGTTCCCAAAGGAAAGAAACATGAGGCCAATACCAGGAATCCATTAGTGATAAGTGGTGCCTATAAAAATCATAGAGCCTGTAACACTAATCATTGGTATGGTAACAGTAATGAGGTAGGTGGGCAAACAGTTGTCAGGCGCTGTTGCCCACTTTGGATGATGGAGGGAGGGAGAAGGGGAGGTACATAATACAAAGATCTTATAGGCTGAGCTGATAAACAAACACAGAAAAATGAATTCAGAGGTGGAAAGAAGCTAAGAGGTCATCTAGTTCAACTCTCTGATTTTGGGGAGGAGAAGACTGAGGCCAAAAGAGGTGAATGAATTTTTCCCAGGTCATATAGGGATTAAGTGGTTGAACAAGGACTTCCAACTCAATATTCCTTCCATAACAGCTTTCTGTCTACCAAAGTAATGATGAAAAAGGCAAAAAAAAAAACCCAACACAGTTAATAACTTCCATGGTTAAGATCATTATCTTTGCCATCTACTGAGCTCCTAGATACTCGCCCTCTTCCTTTTTTTACAGTCTTCCTCTCAAACTCATCTCCTGCCATCATAAAACTAGGATCACAAAAACTGGAAGCTGGGAGGAACCTCAGAGTCCATCTGGTTCAGCTCATACCTCAACAAGAATCCTCCCTACTACATCTCTAACAAGTGGGCTTTCTTTGCTAGAAGGTTGCCAATGATGGGTATTCACCCTCTCCCAAGGTAATATTCTATTTTTAGATAGCTTTCACTGTTAAGAAATTTCTCCTGACATAGACTAAATCTGCCTCTTTGCTGCTCCCATTCATTATTCCCACTTCACACCTGGTTCATTTTCTAAGATTTGAATGTTCACGTTGATCACCCTCTTCACACCCTGATCTCTCACTTCCTTGACATCCTTATATCCTGTGACCTCTACATGTACTTGACCTCAGCTACTTTAGTCTCTTCATTACCCAGTATTCTTCTTCTTCCATTATTGGGTGCTTAGAAATCCTGTTGTTGTATCACAATTTTTGTCCTCTATCTCTCCCAGTCTCACTGCCCTTGAACCTGTTCTTTTTTCTTATCATGTTATCTGGTCCTTCTATCTACATGATCCCTGAGTGATGTACCCCACTCCCCAAAGAGGCTATATGCTGTATATGAAAGAGTACTGGACTGATATTTGGGAGGCTTGTGTTGAGCTTGGTCAATAATTAGCTGTGAAAATGAGTAAGTCTCTCCCCAACTCTGGAGCTCAGTATCTTCACCTATAAGATGGGATTGTACCAAGTGATATTTATGAATCATCTACATACTTTGGAGTGACTTGTCAAGGAACGATCTCCAAACTTTGAGTGAAGCTCTGTTTTGAGAAAGAATGTCCTTTAGGGGCTGAGCCATTGATGACCCTCTTGCTGTGATACCAACTAAGTTTTGTATCCCTGAGATACCTGCTTTACCAACTCCTGCCTCCTTACTGGACTCCCATGAGTATTGAACTCCCAGCTATTACTGCTGAATGGATTCTGTTATCTAATCCATGCCATCTGCTCCATTACTCTCATTCACCCCAGCCCTACTACCATGATGCCTTAATCCAGATTTGCCAGTGAATTGCAAACATATATATTTATGTTCTATCAAATAACTTAACTTCCCAGTTCTTGAGTCAATTCCCTTCTCATGATTTACTCCTTTATTCTACTTTAGCCACACACAGAAATAGTTATATCCTTGATCTTTCCATCACTTCCATGTTCATGACCTCCAAAATTCTTTTATCTGATCATAGTGTTTTTATCATTCCCTTTGCCTCCTTTTCTTTCTCTTCACTGAAACATCTAATCCCTCTTTCCCTCAATACTTTCCTAAGTCATCATCTCTGAACTAGCTATACTCCCCTCCTTTCCCTATCTGGACCTCTTGGTGAACTTACTCAAATCTATGCTGTCCTGTACAGTTGAATTCTCTGCCCCCTTGTCCTAACACCAATCATACCTTACCAAACCATCATCCTAGTTCATTCCCACCATTTTCCTCCTTCACTCCGATTCATGTGCTACTCAAGGAAACTGAAGGAAATCACAAAACCATAGCCAACTGGATCCACTACAAATTTCTGTTATCTATCAACTGGGCCTTCATGGCAGCAAGACATTCATTTACTCTTTATCCTCTATCCCACTTGCTGCAGCAGCTGTTCCAAAACTTCATATCTCTTTTCAAGCATCCCATGACACCCCTCCCCCAAACTTTCCAGCCAAAGACCTCAGCTCATGTTTCACTGAAAACACTGAGGCCATTTGCTCAGGGCTGTTTGTTCCTTCTCATCTCATATACCTCTCATATAATCCTTCACGATCTCGATCTTCTCTACTCTATTTTCTCATGAAGAGTTTTCTCACCTCTTGCCCAAGGCCAACCCCTTTACATGTGCCCCTTATCCCATCCCCTCCTTTTTACTAAGGCAGATTACCCCCACTACCATCCCAGTTCTCTATGATCTTCGGTTTTTTGGCTCCTGTCCCATTGCTACATGCTTGTATTTCCACGCCCTCAAAAAACCTTTAACTGATTACCATCCTTACTTGCTATCACCCTCCCCTTCTTTGCTAAATTTATTGAAAAAGTGATCTATAGTTAGTGCCCCCACATACTTTCTTCTTTTTCTCTTCTAAATCTATTGGCTTCCCAATCTCATTTTTCAGCTGATGCTGCCCTCTCCATTTGATATAGAGAGTTTTAGCATCTCTTTGGAGTTGTTCCAATCTCTCATTTCCAACTGCCTTTTAGACTGTTGGGACCTGGTGTGTCATAGTTATCTCAAATTCAACATGTCCAGAACAGAATTCTTTATCTTTGCCCCATCCCCAGCACTCAACTCTTCAGAGTTTTATATCACTGTTGAAGTCAACATAATTCTCCCATTCTCCCACATTTTCTGTCTCAGTGCCTTCTTCAACTCCTTACCTCCCATCATCCTATATAAACAGCCAGTTTGACAACTCTTGCCATTTCTTTCACCATAACATCTTTTAGATGTGTCCCTTTCTTTCTCTTCACACAGCCACCGCTCTACCCCAGGCCCTTGTCACCACTTTTTCTCCCTACCTTAAGTCTCTTCTCACTCACTCACTCTCACTCTTCTCACCATCTTCCATACAGCTGATGCCAAAGGGATTGTCCTGAAGCTTGGTCTGCCCTGCTCACTCCATTCTACTATCCCTGTTCAATAAACTCTAATGGCCTCCAGGATCCAATATAAATTCCTTTGTTAACCATCTTCACAACTTACCCCCTTTCTAGTTTTCCTGTATTCTCACGCTTCATTTCTAGCAATACCAGCCTACTTGCTGCTCCTCACATCCAATCATCCATTTCTCCTCTCCATGCCTTTGTACTGCCTGTTCCCCATGCCTGGAATGTCCTTCCTCCTCCTTTCCACCCCTTGATACTTCTGGCTTTCTTCAAATCTCAGCCCTTCGGTCCCCTGAATCTTCCCTTCTAAGATTACCTTCTTCTGACTCTGCATACATTTACTTATATATTAACTGTCTCCCCCACCCCCATTGGAATGAGATCTCTTTGATGGCAGGTACTGTTTGTGGTTTTAGCTTTTCTTTACACCCCCAGTGCCTAACACAGTGTTTAAAATCATAAATTTGATCACTGTCACTGTGTAGTAACCCATCATTCTGTGCTTTGGTCTTCATACAGTAGATCCCCAGGGGGACACTATGTTGAGGGAAATTTTTGCCTGCTCCTCTATTAGTGCCAAAGGAGAAGGCAAAGGTAAGCTTGGGGTATAGGTCACCTAAAAAATCTCAAGTCCCACCCCCACCATAAAGGTTTATTCTTGACTCCAGAAGAAAATAAAATATAGACTTTTTCTGAGATCACGGGCCCCTCAATGTAGTTGTGTTGCTGTCCTTCTTTGACAGCCTAGGTTACCTAGAACTTCCAGGCATTGCTTCCTTGGGATTTTTGACCTGGTTTCCCTATGGGAAGCCTATTTCATCTGCTACAGCCTCCTGACAGCTCAGGCTGGATAAAATTGGCCACCTTCATTGACTTGCTGGAGGAGAGGAGTTCTGTTCAGTCCCCCTCCCCCATTTCCCTGGAAGCAGCAACCAGGTAGTCTATTGCTTAGAAACAGTCCAGATTCCATTATCATGGTGACCAAACACCAGGAGACAAAAGGGTATGGCTCCCTTCTGCCTCTGGGGAAAGCTTTTTGGTCCTTCTAAGTTCAATGTTTTGATTTTATTGGGGTTGGGACCCAGAACTTTGTGGAAATATTTCATTTGTGCTGCTGTGCATCCTGGGCTTTATATACCATAGAGAGAGGTGGTGACTCCACTATGCTCAAGGATTCTTCTTCTTTGCAGCCTTCCGTTCAGGGTGTGGCAGTTACCCTCTCAACAGCATTTTATTTCTCACAGAACTGTAGATTTAAAACTAGAAGGGGTATCAGAGGTCTCTGTATCCAACCCCCTCATTTCATTGACAAGAAAGTAAGGGTCAGAGAAGGGAGGGGACTTGGCTAAAGTCACACAGTAAGCAATAGCAGAGCTGGGGATTTTATTCAGAAAGCAGGGTTATAGAAGCATAGATTCACAGATCTAAGCTGAAAGGGACCCCAGAGGATATTGAATCCAACCCTTTCATTTTTTTTCCTTTAAAATAACATTTTTAAGGGCAAATATAATGTCATTTATTTTTTTCATATTCTTCACAATGGCTATTATAAATAGAGGCATACCACAGGTGCTTAATAAATACTTGTGAAATGAATTGCATTATTTGTACCTGGATGTCCCAAACCAGAAGGACTACTTGCAGTCCATAACAAAACTCTGCAAATGCCCTCATGAAAATCCAGGATTTCTTGTGTGTCCATACCAATGTCATAATACTTCCAGGTATACTGATAGTAAGGCTAATAATAGTTGGTATTATAACGTGATGGTCAGTTGAGCTTTCAGCCTTGTGCAGCACTAACTGTAGTAATCTGGGTGGCATTTTTTATGTTTATTTATTTTTAGTTTTCAACATTCATTTCCACAAATTTTTGAGTTCCAAATTTTTTCCCCATCTCTCCCCTCCCTCCACCCCAAAACACCATGTATTCTGATTATCCCTTCCCTCAATGTGCCTTCCCTTCTATCACACCCCTCCCTTCCCTTATCCCCATCTTCTCTCTTTTCTTATAGGGCAAGATAGATTTCTATACCCCATTATCTGTATTTCTTATTTCCCAGTTGCATGCAACACATATTTTCAACTTTCGTTCCTAAATCTTTGAGTTCCAACTTCTCTCCCTTCCTCCCTCCACACCCATCTCCACTGAGGTGGCAAGTAATTCAATATAGGCCATATATGTGTAGTTTTGCAAAAGACTTCCATAATAGTCGTGCTGGGTAAGACTAACTATATTTCTCTTCATCCTATCCTGCCCCCCCATTTGTTCTATTCTCTCTTTTGACCTTGTCCCTCCCCAAAAGTGTTTATTTTTAATGAATCCCTCCTCCTATTTCCTCCCTTCTGTTAGTCTCCCTACCCCATGTCTCCCCTTCTCCCCTACTTTCCTGTAGTGTTAGATAGATTTTCATACCAAATTGAGTGTGCATATTATTCCTTCCTTAAGCCAAATGTGATGAAAGTAAGCTTGATTTTTTCCCTCTCATCTCCCCCCTTTTCCCCTCCATTGAAAAAGCTTTTTCTTGCCTCTTTTGTGAGAGATAATTTGCCCTATTATATTTCTCCCTTTCTCTTCCCAATATATTCCTCTCTCACCCATTAATTTTATTTTTTTAGATATCACCTCTTCCTATTCAACTCACCTTGTGCTGTGTGTATGTGTGTGTGTGTGTGTGTGTGTGTGTGTGTGTGTATAATTTCTCCAACTACCCAAATGCTGAGAAAAGTTTCAAGAGTTACAAATATGATCTTTCCATGTAGGAATGTAAACAGTTCAACTTTAGTAAGTGCCTTATGATTTCGCTTTCCTGTTTACCTTTTCATGTCTTGATTCTGGTGTTTGAAAGTCACATTTTCTATTCAGTTCTGGTCTTTTCATCAAAAATGTTTGAAAGTCCTCTATTTCATTGAATGAAAATTTTTTCCCCTGAAGTATTGTACTCAGTTTTGCTGGGTAAATTATTCTTGGTTTTAATCCTAGTTCCCTTAACTTCTGGAATATCATATTCCAAGCCCTTCAATCCCTTAATGTAGAAGCTTCCAGATCCTGTGTTATCCTGATTGTATTTCCACAATAGTGGAATTATTTCTTTTTGGCTACTTGCAATATTTTCTCCTTGACCTGGCAACTCTTGAATTTGGCTACAATATTCCTAGGAGTTTCTCTTTTAGGATCTCTTTCAGGAGGCAATCTGTGGATTCTTTCAATATTTATTTTACCCTCAGGTTCTAGAATATCAGGGCAGTTTTCCTTGATAATTTCATGAAAGATGATGTCTAGGTTCTTTTTTTGATCATGGCTTTCAGGTTGTCCCATGGTTTTTAAATTGTCTCTCCTGGATCTATTTTCCAGGTCAATTGTTTTTCCAATGAGATATTTCACATTATCTTCTATTTTTTCCCATTCTTTTGGGGTTTTTTTTGTAATTTTTTGTTTTCTCATAAAGTCATTAGCTTCCCTCTGCTCCATTCTAATTTTAAAAGAACTATTTTCTTCAGTGAGTTTTTGAACCTCCTTTTCCATTTGGCTAATTCTGCTTTTTAAAGCATTCTTCTCTCCATTGGCTTTTTGGACCTCTTTTGCCAATTGAGTTAGCCTATTTTTAAAGGTGTTATTTTCTTCAGCATTTTTTGGGTCTCCTCTAGCAAGCTGTTGACTTGCTTTTCATGATTTTCTTGCATTGCTTTCATTTCTCTTCCCATTTTTTCCTCCACTGCTCTTACTTAATTTTCAAAATTTTTTTTGAGCTCTTCTATGGCCTGAGACCATTGCATATTTATTTTGGAGGTTTTGGAGGCAGAAGCCTTAACTTTTAGATCTTCCTCTGATGGTATGCATTGTTCTTCCTCATTCAAAAGGATGGAAGAAAATATCTGTTCACCAAGAATGTAGCCTTCTATAGTCTTATTTTTTCCCCTTTTGGGGCTATTTTTCCAGCCAGTTAATTGCCTTTGGAGTCCTCTGTCAAGAGGAGGGTTTACTCTGGGGACCTGTAAGTTCTCATTTCCTCCAAGGTGGCACAATCAAGGGAGAGAAGTTTACTTCTCTCCTGGCCTGTGCTCTGGTATGGGAGTAACCCTCAGCACTCTTCTGCCCAAGATCTGATAGTAGGATTTCCTCCCCAGAGCCTCCACCATTTCCACCAGCCAGTGCTCCTCCTCACCTCAGAATGGCCACTCAGGGCTAAGACCCAGATCAGCTGCTCAATTCCTCCAGGGTCTTTAAACCAAGGTCTCCAAAAATGGATGCTACTGCTGCAGTGGCTGCTGCTGGCAGGGCCAGACCACATTCCCTTCTCACCCAGGTGAAAGAGCTTTCTCACTGACCTTTGAAGCTGTCTCTGACATTTTGGGGTTGAACAATCTAGGAACTGCTGCTGCTCCTGGTGCCAGTGCCCTGGAACCTGCTCTGGTTTTGTCCCTGCAGGTTCCACATGACCAAGGCCAGGCTGCACCCTGCTCCATGCCTGTTGTGATAGACCTTTCCTGTAGGCCTTCCAGGCTGTCTTGGGCTGGAAATCTCTTTTACTCTGTCGTTTTGTGGCTTCTGCTGCTCTAGAAATTTTTAGAGTCATTTTTACAGGTATTTCATGGGCCATGGGGAGATGCTTCTACAGGTCCATCCTTCTACTCCACCATCTTGGCTCCACCCCCATTTTAGAGAAGAAGAAACTGAGGCCTAGGCAGGGGAAGGGCTTTGCCCAACGTCCCACATAGGATCATGGTTATAGAACTGGAATGGACCTCATGTTATCTAATAAAGGGACAAAGATGCAGTGAGGCTGAGTTGAGCCTATAAATTAGAAAATCTTATTAACAGAGCTGGCCTGCACTGGAATGGGCTGTCTCTGTGAATGGTGATTTTCTCTGTCCCTGGAGAAGCAAAAACTGCACAGCTATTTGTCAGGGATGTTTTATGAGGTATTCTGATTTTGTATTTGGTAGCTTCCTCAGAGATCCCTTCCAAATCTAATATTCTGATTCCAGAATATATTCATGCCAGATTTTAAAAGTCTACCAAAGCTCTTTTTTTAGTGAAACATTTTGTATTTGTGCCATTGTGTTTTTCAAAATGCACTCACATTTTGGATTGATGGAATAATTCCATGAGGTAGGTAGAGCTGGTAGTGTTCTCTCCATTTCTCTGAAGGCTAACATGAGATTCAGTGTCGCTGTGAGTTTGTCAGTCACAAAGTAGCATCAGAACTATGATTAGTGCCCAGGACTCCCAACACTCAGACTTGAGTATTTTCTCATTAGCCCATGGGCAATGTTTAAAAAGGCATTTTGTCTCCTTAGTCACTTTGGAGGTGACCATAGTGATTACTTGTTTGTAAGGTGCCCACCAATTTGAATGTGGTGTGATAGAAAGAGCATTCATCCTGACAAGGAGTCTTGGGTGCAAATTACAAAGAAGCAATTTCAGATTTGTCATTACCCAAAACTTTCCCTAAGTGTGAGCTGTTCCAAAGAGAAATGGGCCCCCTCCCTTTCTCCAATGGGTGCTATATTTCGAATCCATTTTCATGTATGGATTGAATTGGCTGGGTGTCCCTTCCTGCTCCAAAGTTCTGTGATTCTATGGCTCACATCCCCTCTGTGACATATATAAGCTTTATAACTTTCAACAAATCACTTGGCCTTTCTGAATCTCAGTTTTCACAGCAAAATGGGGATGGCATCACTCATCAGTCACTAAGTATTTATTAAGCACTTGTTCAGTGTCAGACTCCCATGGTAACTGCGGGAGCTACGGAGAAAGGCAAAAATTGCCCATGTCATCCTGGTGCTTACATTGGAGAGAAAATATGTAAATGACTAGGTATATACAAGATATGCACCCTGGAAGTGTAACAGAGTCACAGAGGAGATTCATTCCAACAGCATGGCAGAAGGTGGGACTGAGAAAAGCTCCTAAAGAAGGTGGGCTTTGAACTGTCCTGAAGGAAGCCAGGGAAACCAAGTCAGAGGTAAAAGGGAAAACATTGCAAGGGTGAGGGACAGCCAATGCAAAGGCACAAGGATGGAAGATTGAGTGTTCCATCTGAGGAACCACAAGTAGACCACCATAGCTAGATTATAGACTGTGGAGAGGGGAATAAAGTATAATAAGGCTGAAAGTGTAGAAAGAGGCCAAGTTATAAAGGGCTTTGACCTCCAAACAGAGTTCCTGGGAGTGAGAAGGAGCCACTGGAGTTCCTTGAGCAGGGAGGTGACTTTGTATAAATTCTTTAAGCACTTGCTTTATGTCAGACTCCATGCTTAGTGCGGGGGATACAGAGAAAGGCAAAAATAGTCTGGGTCCTCATGGGAGTTATGGAGAGAAAACATGCAAATAACTAGGTCTATACAGTGTATTTACAGTGCTAGTGAAAACAACCTCAGAGGAGATGTTGCTAGCAGTTTGGGAGAAGGTGGGGCTGAGAAAAAACTCCTGCAGAAGGTGAGTTTAGAAAAATGACCTTGGCCTCTGTGTGCAGGATGGAGGGAATGAGGAGAGACTTTGGGCAGGGAGTAGGCTCTTAGTAGGCTATTACAGTAGTTGGGGTGAGAGGTGATAAGGCTTGAGCAAGGGTGGTAGCTCTCGGGGGAGAGAGAAAGGAACACTCATGAGAGATGTTATGAAGGTAAAAATGACAAAACTTGGTGATGGATCAGCTATATGGGGCGAGTGAGAGTGCAGAGTAGAGGCTGATACCAAAGTGCCTAGACTGTGTCTGGTAGGATGGTGGTACCCTTGACAATAATAGGGAATTTCAGAAAAGGAGAGGGTTTTGGGGAAAAGTGAATGAATTCATTTTGGATATACTGAGTTTGAGACGCCCATAGGACATTAAATTTTAGATCCCCAAAAGGCAGTTGTATGTCTATGGCTCAGGAGAGATACTCTGGCTGGACATAGAAATCTCTGAATCATCTGCATAGAGATGATGATTGACCCTATGGGAGCTCATGGGCTGATCAAGGGACAGAATATAGAGACAAAAGGGAAGGGAGGCTGGCACAGGGCTGGGGGGGAAGGTGGGCAGAGTTATTATTCATGACCTGGAGGATGCAAAGGAAGCTGAGAAGGAGTGGTCAGGTAGGAACATAGAATGAACTGTGCTAAGATGGAGCCATCAGACCAGAGGAGGGGATGGCAAGATAAAACTGTGTAGCAGAGACAGATAAATACAGGGAAGTGTAAGCCAGGGACTAGTGATGTGACATGACATTTCATGAGCACCTTGACATTTCTAAAGTTCTTTCTTTGTAACAGCCCTGGGATGTTGATAGGTAGTGCAAATATCATAATCCCCATTTTATAGAAAAAGAAACTGAGGCTGAGAAAGAGAATGACTTTCCCAAGGTCACACAACCAAAAGCTGACACATTAAGCAGCAGAATTAGGATTAGAACTCACTCACTCTGACTCAAAACCTATTGCTTTTTCTATTACACCATATTGCCTTTTTAGTCCAAGCCCCTCATTTAACCAAGGAGGAAACTGAGGGACAGAGAGGTTTAATGACTTTCCAGGGTCAAAGAGCTAGCAATTTCAAAACCAAGACTGTAATTCAGGTCTTCTGACTCAAAATCCAGTGATTTTTGTGCTATACCATGCTATCTCCCATCAAATAGCATCTTTGATTTGCTCTATCTTCAAGATAATGTGATACACAGCATCTTTTCTCTGCTGGATTTGGGACTAGAAAACCCAAGTCCAAACCTGAGCTTTGCTATTTACCATCTAAATGACCACAGATAAGTCATTTCTCACTTCTAGGCCTCAGTTTCCTCCTCTGTAAAATAAACTGGTATTCTTTCAGGGCTTCTTAAACTTTTTCTACTTGGGACCCCTTCAGCACTTCTTAAACTCTGGGTCATGACCCCCCATAGTTTAAGAAGTACCACATGATCTACTTTTGAGGTCCCTTCCAGCTCTGAATCTATGATCCTATACATGACCTTAGCAAGGACGTCAGTTTTCTTATCTGTGAAATGAAGGGGTTGGACAAAATGACCTCTCAGGTTCCATCCAGCTCTAAATCTCTGATGCTAGAAGGATTAATGATGCCTTCTGTGGTGGATTCTACAGGAGTCTTAGCCCAGACCAAGGGACTGCCAAGCAACAGGTCTGAAGAGTGTTTAACCACACACAACCTGCCCCCCACTCCCATGGCCACTGGAGTCAATAGCAGATTTGGGTTAAGGTTAGATTTGTCAGGGACAATGTTGTTTCTGGCAACCAAAGAACCAAAGAGCAATGAGAGAGAAAGGAAATGTGACTTAATAAGTTTGTACTTGAAAACAACATCTAACTGGTAGGATTTTGTAGCATAAGTCACAAATTTGATACTTCTGAAAAGTATTTTTAATAAAAAAGTATTTTAATTTTAAAAAATAGGGTGAGGGCTATCTGCTGGGTTAGAATTGCCACTGAGAGTTAATAGCAGATTTGTTCTCTGCCTGATGGCCCTCTTCTAGGGAATCACACAATACTGCCTAGGGTAGGGAAAATAGGAGCTACCTCCAGAGAGGATGTTCTGGAAGAAGGCCATCACTCCTGCACTGGGCAAGATCATGAGGTTAGGGGGATGAAAGGGTTTTTGTTATTATTTAATCGTTTTTCAGTTGTATCCGACTCTTCTTGACCTCATTTGGGGTTTTCTTGGCAAAGATACTGGAGTGACTTGCCATTTCCTTCTCTAGATCATTTTACAGATGAGGAAACTGAGGCAAACAGGGTGAAGAGACTTGTCCAGGGTCACACAGCTGGTAAAATGTCTGAGGCCAGATCTGAACTCAGGAAGATGAGTCTTCCTAATTTCAGGCCCAATGTTCTATCCACTGCAGCACCACCTACCTGGTATATGATCCTGTAGTCCTAAGTCTTTTCCCTTCTCTGGACCTCGGTTTCCTCCTCTATAAACTGAGGTGGTTAGACTCTTTGACATTCCTTCCAGCTCCTGATTTATAATTTCTTGATTCAAAGTCACTTTATCTACCTGAGCCTCAGTTTCCTCTGCTATAAAATAAGGGAGTTGGACTAGATGACCGCTTGAGTTTATTTTTCCCCAGTTCTAAGTATGGCATTTTCTGATCTATGTAGGTAAAGAAGCATTTAGCTCTGAGACAAAAATCTATTCTTGTAGGATTGCCAAGTAGTTCTGGATCAAGGCTCCAATTTTGTCAGGGGCCATATTTGTAAGGTGGCATCATGTATCTCCTCCAGAGTTTTGTAAAGAGCTTGTTGAAATTTAAGTGGGTTTTTTAGTTCTAAGAGTCCAAAAGAACTGTAAAGGGAGATACTCCTGATATTAACGCCTCAGTTTGCCATACCTCATTGGAGAGAGGAAGTATTACCTCAAGGTACCTCTTGAAGTCCAGGGCAAACAAAAGTTGTGCTCAAATGAGATCACAAGTCTAAAGTGCTTTTGCTAAACCTTTAAGCGCTATGGAAACGTCACCTATGATTATTATTGAGAAGTCTTGGAGGAGATGAGACCTGTATTTGACACTTGCCTCTAACACATATTTGTTGAATGCTGTTGGACAAGTCTCTGAGCCTCTCCAGGCAATTAGACAGGTGGCCAATGTGCATCAGTGGAGAGTTTCCATACTGGGAATTCACTGCATTAATGAAATCACACACCAAAATCAAATTTATTTCTATTGCTATCACCATATCTCCTTTCTAACATACCTAATATACATACCCACAGAGGTAAAGGGAATTTCCTAACTTGAGAGTCCCTTATGCTATTGAAATTCCAGTTCTAGTCCCTTACTCTCTATCTAGAGTTAAACATTCTTTCCAGCCAGTGAGTACCATGTCTTCCCCAGTCCAAGAAACAGACAATTTCAAGCACTGCTCCTGCTCTCTGCTTCTCTCCTGATCTCCTTTGGATCATGGAGTAGTAGGGGGAGGGGTGAAGTGGCTATACCCCAAGGCCATGTGCCATAACCACTATATTCCCTGACTTGGCCTGGATTTGGATGGCTCAGGCCACACATGCCATCTCCTATGTGACTGACAAAAATGAATCAATCAGCATTCAATCAACAGGCTTTTACTAAGCACTCACCCAAGTCTTCAGCTAGGTGTTGTGAATTCAAAGGCAAAGCCAGAAAAAGAAAATAAGAATCCAGTAGTGACGGTGTGGTGAGAGCCAGGAGACCAGTGTTTTAAACCTGGGCTTTGTCCTTAATTTGCCATTGGGGGAGTCTTGTCTCCTCTCTGGGCTCTTTCAGCCTTCTCTGTAAATTGAAGGGGGTTGGATTAGTTGACTTTTAAGGTCCCTTCCAGCTCTAATGTCCTCTGTGTAAGGTTCCTTAATCCTGGAAGGTGTCTACATTCATCTATATGCACCTCGCTATTCAGAATTTTAATGTCGATTTTAAATGCTTATTTAAACATGCATATCTTGAACTCCACAGAGAGCTTTGAACAGCCAAGGCAAATGAATGGTACAATGAAAACTGATGTGCTACAAACGTGGGCCGGGCTTACAAGAAGTCAAGCAGCAGTTTCTTATTAAGCCTCTCCAACAAGTGCCAAGTTTGAATAAATTGCATTCAGGTGTGCCAGAAAGTATATTAGGTGATTGGATGACATTGCTGACCATGGGCAAAAGGTAGCGATGAAAAAACCACCTCCCCACTTCGTGAAGGTTTCCTCTATTCCCCTCTTTTATTTGTTTTAAGATAAGCTTTATCAATGCCTTTTGGTTTTATATTACAGCATTGTTGCTATTGCAATTGAATCCTTTCTAGTAACAAAGAAAAAAAGTTCAGGAAAAACAACCAACACTCTGAAGGTCTTTGACAATTTATGAAATGTTCTGCTCCCATAGAACCTTTCTTCTCTGCTGAGAAGATTATATATTTCACCGTCTTCTCTCTATGACCAAGATAGTCTATTGCGATTACTCAGTTGGCTTTCATTTAGTAATCTCCTAATACCTGTTTTGTGGTCATCATGTATTTTTTTCTCATTTTCTGTTTCTTTTACCCTACATCGTTTCACACAAATCTTCCCTTGATTCTTCAAATGTAGCCATCCTTTTACAGATGTACTTTGAAAAGATGCTTCTTTTTTTGTACAAGGTAACTAATAAAACAGACATCTTTGGTGGGGGGTTACTTGGAGAGGGGATGGGAGAAGGGAAGAAAGGCATCCCTTCTATGGCATACCCAACAAATAGCCAGCTAGATTTTAGTTTAAGACCTCCAGTGAAGGGGAATCCTACTACCTCCCAAAGCAGGCCATTTAACTTTTGGACAGTGTTCCGTGGTAGCAAGTGTTTTTCATCATATCTAGCTTAAATTTGAAGCACAACAACTGTTATCCATTGCTTTCTTTCACATGACTTTGGATATTTCAGAGTAGTTGTCTTATCCCCTCTAAACTTCTTTCTACCAGGCTGGATATACCCAGTTCCTTCAATCAATCTTCATATAGCTTGATCTCAAGGCCCTTCATCATCCTCTTTTGAGTCCTCCCCAGCATCTTTCTTAAACCATGACACCTAGCTTTGAATACAGTACTCTGGAGGTGGTCAGACTAGTTAGTACTATCACCTCCCTAGCCCTGGATATTGTGGCATTCAATCCAACCTGAAATGTTATACTTGTGACGTTGATTTTTTGAATCCAAGTATAAGACTTTACATTTATCCTTATTAGATTTCATCTTGATAGATTCACTACATTTTTCTGGCTTTTTGAAATCTTTTTAGATGGCACTTCTGTCATTCAGTGCATTGCCTATTCATCAACCTTAAATTTGATAACCATGCCAACTGTGCCCTTATTCAAACCTCTGATAAAAATGTCAGGTAGAACAGGGCCAATTACACCACTAGAATTCTCCTATCAAGTTGACATGTCCCGTTGTTAATCATCATCCCCTCTATATCTTGAATCTATCCATGTGGGCACATCCTCTTTAATAGAAAATGTTACTTGTTCATACCTTTATCAGTTCTGAGATTTTTTAAATGGGATATGACTTTCCAGAGTCAGATGCCAGTCCTAGGTTCTATCTTGGCATGTCTCAGTAATAACTATGGTGGCAAATTTGCCTTTGTGCATTGGGATATGTTTTGCCTTGCTTATCTAGTTCACCTATGTTTTGTGCATTTGTATATAGACATCTGAAGTCACATATATTGAGTCTGGTTTCTTTATTAGATTTTTCCTCCTCTGAATTTCTAGACATCTTGACTGCTATTATTTTTCCTACAGTAGAGCTGTTCTTTATGGCTTATAGCTTGGTAGATAAATTCAGACATTTCTCCCCCTCCCCTTTCCTTTTCCCGTTCAAAGCCCTTTTGATTAGATTTGGAATACACCAGGCAAATATAATTTTACCAGCCCTCATTAGGTGCTCTTCATCCCTGGCCAAGAGCCTGTCATTTTGATATTTTAAGCTGTGGTCCAGAAATCTAAATCTTGTTCAGAGACATCATCTTCTTCACCAGCTGCTAGTTTCCCACATTCTCATCTTTTTTCCCAAAGCCACTGCCTTCCATTGGCACCAACAATAAAAATGCTCCCTCTGTTTAGGTCCTTCATATTCCACCCCAAGAGATCACAATCCTTAGCAGAGCTTTATGGATGCTTTCTGGCCCTATAATTTCTCTCTCCCCCCTACTCCAGCCCCCCCACCAACACATGCACACACCTTGAATTATCAGAAGTAGATAGTCATGTGGTCATCTGGTTTGTATAAGTCTTGAGAAGTTCTCTGTCACATTCTGCATATACACACTGGGAATACAGAACACTTTCATACTGGGGAAAGGTAGCTGGGCCTTGAAGGCTGAAAAGGCTTTAAATAGGCAAAGACTGGAGAGAAGGGTACTCCAGGTAAAGGGACAAGTGCAAGCAAAGGCAAGGAGTTGGGAGAGCTTGGTGTGAATTTAGGGAATCTTTAACATTCTAGTTGGTGGTGCATGATGGGAGTGGGAGTGGGAGCAAAGAAAGGTCTAGAAGCTTCAAAATTGCCTTTCATTCAGTTCTAGAGATGAGGGGAGGAAAGGAGAAGTAATCTTTAAATTCACCTCATCTCAGAGCTAGGTTCCATCTCCAAAGCACGTGGGAAAAATGCCCATGACGCATAGCTTCCCAGGGGTTACAGCCCTCTGTTGCTCCCTACCTTCCCCTCATGACCCCAGAAGATCCATAAACAGAAGCACTATCCCTGTGCCTTCAAATAATCTCTTTATTGCTCATCTTTTAAAATGGATGTTCTCAAATCAATTGGCAAATGAGACAGTGTCTCATTCTTTCTAGGGATGACTTGATTTTTACTTTGGCTCATATTCCCTATCTGGTGGCCTAGGAATCTATAACTTTAAGAAACTATGAATGGCAAAGACACTTTATCTTGACCACCTAGGATTAGGATTTTGCCAAGAAAATTTACTAGAGTAAGAATCTCTTGATGTAAGGTAAAATATATATATTTTCAAAACATCATAGTCAGATGGAGAATATGTGTCTGAACAGCATAGTCACTACAAATAGATAGAGACTTGGCCAATGTTATTTTGCAGTAACCAGAGATCAGAAGAGCATAGATACAGACCTGGGAGACCACGTAGTCTAACTTCCTCAACAGAGGAGAAAACTGAGGTCCAGAATGATGGAGTGACATGCCCATGGTCACACACAGGATCATAGCTCTAGAGTTGGAAGGAACCTCAGAGGCCATGTAGTCCATCCCCTTCATTTAACACAGGAGGAAACTGAGTCTCCGAGAAGTTAAGTGGCTTGACCCAGGTCTTACAGCAACAGAGATGGCATTTGAACTCAGGTCCTTTGGCTTGCAATTCAGGACTTTTCCCGGGGTGCAACACTGCCTCTGTCTCACTGAGCTAAGCCCCACTGCCATGAAGCCCCACTGTAACCTTGTCTAACTGAATGCCTATTTATGCCATCATTCCCATGCAGCTAACTACCCCCATTATGCTGTTTTGTCTTATGTTGCATTTTTTTTGCAGAGCCAATGACTGTTAGGTGAAAAAATACCTATCGATGATTCAACCCGTTTTAAAGATACTTATGGAGGAAACAATGGGATCTGATGGAAAGAAGCCTGGATTTGAAGTCGACAGTCATAGATTTGACTCTTGGCCCTTCTACTTTTTCCCCATGTGACTCTGGGTAAGCCTCTTTCCTTCTGTCAGCTTCTCTTTCTCTTTCCTCCTCTTTAAAGTGAGGAGCTTGGAATGGATGACCTCTAAGGTCCTTTCAAGTTCTCATTATCTGCTTCAGTAAATGCAGATAATGATGTACTCATTTATATTATTGTTTGAGTAGATCACTGGATGTCATCTCTGATGAGTCACATGATTACAGGAATTGCAGTGTGTGTTAACAAAAAAGTAGCAATTTTCACTTGGTAATATCCGTCTAGAGGTGGAAAGAACTTTACAGGTCTCCTCGTCCCACACTGTCATCTAATAGCTGAGGAAACTGAGGCTGGAAGAGCAGAAGGAACTTGACCAAAGTTATCCAGCTGTTAAGTAGTATCATTGGGATTCTGGTACAGGAGTTTTTGCTGGCTCATCTAGTGTTTGCAATGGCCACTCCATCACTATTACGTCTAATGCATGGATAGCGGATTTTAAAGTGTAATTGAAATTTGAAAGATGGTACTGGGATGCTCAGATGTTGGAAGTATGCATTGGAAACTTAACCACCAGCCAGGGCATACATCTTGAGGTGAGAGGCAGTGGCCTTGAGGGGCTGCAGGCCCAGCTTGAATTCTCTCTCCTTCTTCAGTCCTAGGCAGGAGCCTAGATTGTTTCCCCCAGGACTCTGCAGAGCAGGCACTGACAAGCCCTGATTTCCCTCTTTAATTAAATCAACACAGAGCAGAGTTGTAGGGTGGAGGGGAGGAACAGCAAACAAAACCATTTGGAAAGGGTGAAGTTTATTTTTACAAAGGTGCAAAGATCTTAAGTTAATTCTATCTGACAATTTCTGCAGGGTTTGACAAGAGGTCACTGCACTATGGGAGAAAACAACCAAGGTTTGAAGGTAGAAAGGGCTGAGTTAGAATCCTACTTCTCCCACTTCCTAGCTACTTGTCACTGGACAAGTAAGTTTCCCTCTCTGAGCTCCAGTTTCCTCATCTGTAAAACACATGTAGTAAGTCCTTTGCTCCCTCCTTCCCAGAGTAGTTGTGAGTGTAAAGACCCAAGTTTTCATCACCCCAATGAATTTAAATGCAGAAGGTCAGATCATAACTGGTTGGTTAGATTGACTCAGTCGATGAAGGATATCAATTGGGTACAAAACTAGTCCTTAATGAATTTGGGAGGCATTCAGTGTTTTGTTCCTTGGGTGAAAAAAGATGATGCCACATAGGAAATGTCTTGGGATTGGCTGAAACATATTGGACCCAGCTGTGGGACTACTCACAGGCATTGACTTGAGCACTAGGTCAGTTTAGTGGAAGAGTGTCATCCAGGTCCCTGAGAGGAAACTGCTCTCTTCTCCTCCTGCCTATATCTCTTCTGGCCCCACCTCCACCCCCTCCAATTGACTGTGTGACGTCAGAAAATTCATCACAGTCATCACAGATCTCACTGCCGACTGGAACCGGTAGCTGTGTCATCAGAGAAGTAAAGGCTGACAACAGCGTCTACATTGGGAGCTGAGGACAAAATAGATCCACCAATGAAAAGTAGCATCAGTGCTCTACAGGGCACTGACTTCACTGGTCAGTAGGGAGTTATACCTAATAGGAACTTCATGAGAACTCAATGAAAGGAGAAAAGGACCCACAAACAGTACTGGGAACTCTCAAATTTACCTTTTGGACAGATCTGTGCTTTAAGTTTTGAGCCCTGCTACTTTCTTTCACCTTTTATGGGGAAGGGAGAGTATGCCCCTGGTTTGGGAAGGATGTTTCTGTGACAGGTGTCCTTGCTATACCTTCTTAGCAAATATTCTTTCTAAAACCTAATTAAATTTGAGTATTAATCAATGAAGATCTGACCAGTGGAGGTTCATGAGTGATAGTCATTGAGTACAAAGGCATGTGGACAGGAGATAATATGTTGTATTCGGAGGGAGAATGGCAAACAGGCCATTATTGTTGGAAGTAAAGTGTGGGAGGACAGCTAAATGGTGCTGCAGTGAATAGAGTTCCGAGTCTAAGGTCAAGAAGATTCATTTTCCTGAGTTCAAATCTGGCCTCAGACACTCACTAGCTGTGTGACCCTGGGCAAGTCCCTTCAACCTGTTCGTTGCAGTTTCCTCAACTATGAAATGAGCTGAGAAAGAAATGGCCAACTACTCCAGTATCATTGCCAAGAAAACCCCAAATGGGGTCATGAAGAGTCAGACACAACTGAACAGCAACAACAACTGGGAAGATAGGAAAGAGTCAGTCTCTGAAGAACTTTAAATGCCAGGGGACTTTCTGTTTGATACTGCAGGTCATATTGAGCCCCTGGAGGTTTTGAGCAAGGTAGTGACATGGGCAGAAGTACGTATTAAGAAAATTACATTGGCAGCCATGGGGGAGGCTAGATTGGAGTAGGGGAAGACTTGTGGGAGCTTGACCAGAAGGTTGATCTAGGGCAACCAGAAGGCTTTGGCAATGGTTTAGGCAAGAAGTGATAGATAAGGGCTTAACATAGGTTGGTGGCTATGAGTGAGGAGAAGCGGATTTATAAAATAAATATTGTAAAGGTAGAAATAACAAGATTTGGCAACTGATTGTATATGTGTGATAAGTGAGGAGTAGAGGAGGATGACCAAGGCTGTGAATCTGGAACACTGGGGGAATGGAGACCTTAGGGGAAAATGCAATAAGCTCTGTTGTGGCCATGTTGAATTTGAGATGCCTATCCACTGGAGATATGGAACTGGAGCTCTGAAAACAGGCTAGGTTTGACTAGAAAGCTTTGGGAATCTTCTGAATAAAGGTGATAACTGAACTCGTGGGAGTTGATGAGCTCACCAGCAGAGATAGTATAGAGAAAAAAAGGGAAGAAGGATCAGAACAGAGACTTGGGGACCACCCTCAGTTCATGGATGAAAATTGAGCAAAAGGGATTAAAAACAAATGGTTATGAAGATAAGGAAGTACTGAGAGAGCAATGTCACAAAAACCCAAAGAGGAGAGTATCCAGTAGGGGAAAGTGGTATAGAGCAGGCCTACACAACCTGCAGCCTTAAGGTCACTTATCAAAGGATTTCTGGCCCTCGAAAAATGTACAGGAAAACATCCTTTGTATGTAGAGGAAATTCTTTGGCATGCCGCAAGTGGCCCCGTGGGCCACAGGTTGTTTGGGCCTAGTGTAGAGGGTCAGATCCTTGACCAAAAGAGGTCAGGAAGGATGAAGACTGAGAAAGGGCTCTTCAGTCTGGCAATTAAGAGACCATTGGTAACTGTGGAGAGAGCAGTTTCAGTTGAAAGTTTGAAGTCAGATTTCAGAGGTCTTAGAAGAGAGTGATAAGAAAAGAAGTAAAGGAAAGCACTGAATATAGATGACATTTTCAGGAGGCTAGCAGAAAGGGAAGAAGGAACAGGATGATAGCAAGTTGGATAATAGGATCAAGTGAGGATCTTTTATAGAGGATAGGAGAGACACGGGTATATTTGTAGGCAGCAAGAAAATCAGTAGATAGGGAGAGGTAGGTAGAGGTACACAGTAGGGATGGTACTGTGGCAATCAAGCGAAAAAGACAGCAAGGAATGGGCTTGGAGCGTATGTGGAAGAGTTGGATTTGGCCCGAAAGAAGGGCCATGTCTTTATTAGAGACTAGAGTGAAGGAAAAAGATGAAACGTGATGATGTGAGAGGGCTGTAAGGGACAAGGGAAAGCAAAGGGGAGAAGCATAAACAGAAGAGTTTGGGGAGGGGTTGCTAAAGGAAGTTCGAGGAGAGATGAGATGATTTGGCACAGCCAATGTGGTAAGTGAGCTAGATAGTGCATTACTTAAGTCAGGGCCCAGTTGAGGCTGAATAACATAAAGTTGCTGTAGCCTCAGTCAACTCTGTTTCATGATTCCTCCAGTTCCCTTCAGCAGCACATGAACATGAGAACACTTCCAGTAGAGGATAATGTGGGGTCATGATTAGGAAAAGAGGGAAGTATAGCCAGTGCAAGACTGTTGACCTAAAAATGTATTGAAGGACTTTATGGCACAGTGAAGGGGACAGCTAGGTGGTTGATGGATTAGAGCAGGGTTTCTTAAACTTTATCCACTCATGAGGACATGTACAGTGCAAAGTGCGCATGTTTTGTGTTCAGAACTAAGGCTACAGTGAAGTTGTGCGATGCAACACAGGCAAGCACTGCCAGAAACACCTCAGATTCATTTGAATTATATTTTGGTTGTTGTGTGTTCATAAACTTTTTACCATTTCCAAATTTTTCATGACCCCACTTACAGTCAAGACCCATAGTTTAAGAAATGCTGGATTAGAGCACTGGACCTGGAGTCAGGAAGACCTCAGTTCAAATTCAGACATTGACTGTGTGACCCTGAGCAAGTCACTTAACCCTGTTTGCCTCAGTTTCTTATCTGTAAAATGAGCTGAAAATGGCAAAGCGGACCAGTATTTTTGCCATGAAAACCCCAAATGTGGTCACAAAGAGTCAGACATGGCTGAACAAGAACAGAAATGTCCCAGTTAAGACAAACAGCGGGGTTAGGGGTTGAAAGGAACTCCTGGCTGATGTGGAAGGAAGGTAATTAAAGATGACTGAGTTTATTGAGGAACTGAGAAATTAGGGTACTTGGGGGACCATAAATAAATAAATATACATACATATATACATATATACCTGTGTGCGAACACACGCACACACATATATTTGGAATTAGCAAAAGTATATGTAGGAGTTGGGGTGCAGCAAAAAATGGGGAGTCAGGCATTAGACTTATTACAATTGGAGCCTCATTACACTGATCAGGGTGCTGGAAGATAATAGCCACTAGTATACACTTCTCCCCTAAGAAGTGTTTCTTTCCCACAGTCTTCTCCTATGGTTTGACAGTATTTTAGCATTTGACACAGACCATAATATTCATTCCCACCTGTAGTAAGACAAGGGTCACTTCATCCTATGTGGTCATTCTTCACTTAGCTTAGGACTTTGGCCTTCTCTCTTCTTTCCAAGTTCTGGAGTGATTCTCTAGGGTCACTAGCTAGCATGACCTTCTTTCTGTCCAGTGCCAGGAGGCATTCATTTTGTGCTTAATTAGTCTCCACAAGCAGCCACTGCATCATGACCTACCTAGCAGGCTTTTTAAACTACTGAGGAGTTGGCTGTCCTCTCGTCCTCCTAACACAGAGCTCTTTGACTTCATTGTAGGAGCACTGAGATCAACTCAAGCATGCAGGAGCCATCAGTTTCATGGAGCCATTGCCGACCAGGGAATGGGCTTTATTTTTTTTTCTTTTTGTAAGGGCTGAGTCAATAGTTCTCTAACAAGCTTTGGTGTTTGCATGACAGCTTTTAAGGTTTCAAAGCCTCTTTCATATGATCATAGGAACATACATTTCCATCTGGAAAGGATGTTAGAAATCATTGAATTCAACCCATTTATGTGATAATTGAGAAAACTGAGGCCCAGAGAGATTAACCAATTCGTTCAATATCACACCTAGGAAGTAGCTGAACTGAGAAATCAGCTTATGTCTAGATACAACTTTTTTTCATGACATCCCACTTTCAATTCAATGAAACAAACATTATTTATTAAGTACCTATGGCACTGTACTAGGTATGAAGGGAAAAAAAGAATTGAAAAAACAAAACCTTCTCCCTCAAGGAGCTTATATGTTATTCTACTGTGGAGGTATACCACATACCCAAGGAAGTAAATATGAACTATAGTGTGTGTTTTTTACTTGGAGAGGGCTGAGGTAAAGCCTTCTGTGCAAGATGGCCTGAGAGCTGTCCTTTATCTCTCACAATACACAAATGAGGCAGGTAGGGCAAGGAAATATTAGACCTATTTTGCAGATGGGGAAACAGGCACAGAGAAGTGAGGTGACTCACTCAAGGTCAACTGATTCCAAGTTCTGCACTTTTATATTATATTTTTTACCTAGATTTGGCAATTTTACATGCCATGTGGCCCCCTCAGAATAGTCTAAGGTTTGGGAATCAAAATTCCTGGGTCTTTGCTTCTGTTTTTGCTACTTGTGTGACTTGGCGCAACTCATTTCCCTTGTCTAGGCCTTCATTTCTTTGTGTATAAAATAAGGGGGTTGAACTAGATGGCCAGCAAAATCCCTTACAGCTCTGGATCTAGAAGTCTATGCTCTGTAGGGGCGTTTCCAGTCATAGAGTTCTCATCTAGATTCATTCAACAAACATTTACTCAATCCTTTCCATGTGGATGGCACTAGCCCAGGTGCTGAGGAGGGATGCAAAGTTTAGGTAAAACCATGTCCCTGTTCTCTTGGAACTGATAGTTTAATACTGGGTTTAGACCCATACCCGGATGATTGAGATACAGTTTTATATCTCAAGTCCATTAGAGAGGTGCAGGTTTTAAATGGAAACCCACACATGTTTTTGACCACTAGCCGTGACAGGGAAGCTAAACAACTTCAGATTTTTAAAGAGGGTTTCCCTCCATGAAAACCTGGAAAAGCACACCCTGAAATTCCTCTATAGAAACTCAATATCAAGAAAAAAGGAACTCAATATCACAACAAAGGATGTAAAGCAGATGGAAATTGGTGATGATGTGAAGTAGTACTGTAGTGTAGAGGAAAGATCTGTATGCCTGGGATTTGGGTTCAAATCCTGACTTTGTCTCTGTTACACAAGAGCTTTCTTTCTTCTGGGATTCCTCAGTTTCCCCCTCCATAAAAAATGGGATGGAGAAAGATGACTAGATGGGTTCTTAGGTTCTTTCTAGCTCCCAAGATCCTCTGCTTTCTGCCCAGATTGCATGCCTTTCACGTCTCAGGCTATAAAGAGGAGATAATAAATAACATCACCAACTTCACAGGGTTATTATGAAGGCCAAATGAGATAACATATGGAAAGGATCCTGAGCCCAGCAGAGAATTACACTTAAAGAGTGATGCATGAGGTCTCTACACTGGGAGACAAGGACTTCCAATAACCACAAGTTATGGGTTAACCTTTACACCATATGTGCTCTACTTGAGTGCCTTGCTACATTTTAACTTTCAGTTTGTGCCCACTTTCCCCACAGAGCCCATGTGTATTTTGGGAAGAGTAGTTTTTTGCAACTACTCTTCTTTCTATGGCATATTAGTAAATGCTTTAGCTAAAAAGCTAATTAAATCTGTTCTTTCTTGTAACAGAAACAAGTCAGAAAACAGACTGGCCAATTCCAACCTAAAAAGAAAAAAATTACAGGCACTTTTTTTGTGGATTCCTGCAAAATCCTGGGTAATCCCTTTCCTTCCATTGATTCTCCCTCCTTTCATAATATAAATGATATACCTCACCTGTCCCCCATTTCCTCTCTTCTTTCTATCTCCATGAACATGTATATTACTCTTCTCTCTTCATTTTTCCCCTCTTCTGCCTCTTATCAAAGTTCTAACCTCTTATCAAAGTTGAAAATTATCCTGGATACATGGCTGACCCTGACCTGAAGGACATGCCAAGTTCTGTGGGCTCCTCTCCCTCCTTGAATTCCCTTGTCTGTTGCTATTTTGTGGGTTCCCACCCAGCATGTCCCTCTTCTCCATCCCCAAGGTTTGGAAGGTATGTCCCCAGGCTCTGCCTGGCCTAGCCTGGCCTGTTCTGTTCTGATAATCAGAGAACATTAGTGACTTCAGGCTTCCAGGCTTGAGTCCTGCTGCAAACTCTTCAAAATTGTAGTCTGTTTTGATGGCAATCTGCCTTCGGCTTGACTGCACTTCACTTAATGAAATTATCAGAAAAGAATTAAGACCTGCATGGTTTCTGGTCAGCCAGATCCCACCGTTTACCCAGAGGTTTTGAAGTCATCTAAAAATAAAGTAAACCACAACAAAACAAAAAATGATGCCCCCAAACCACCTATTATGGAGGGAAAAGTTTTTTTTTTTTTCCTGGGGAAAAAAAGTCACCTCTTCAGGAATGTGTTGTTGGATCATAAGATCAGAGATTTGAACAGCTCTCTATTCCGCTGTCCCTATTTTATAGGGGAGGAAAGGGAGTCCCAGCAAAGGGAAGCAACTTTCAAAGTACAGTATGGTAGTAAGGTTACAGTAAGTGGCAAATCTGGGATCCAAATCTAAATCCAGGTCCCATGACTTATTTTCTACTCCATCATACTTTCTCTGGTAGTTTTTGTTTCCCATAGTTTTTAATTCTTCACTTAAGCTTCATTTACTAATGACTGTCCAAGTCTCAACTTCTCTGAACCTCAATTTCCTCATTTGTAAAATAAGGATAATAATGCATGCTGGCTCTTGGGGTGACCCTAAGGTTAATATCTTTAAGATACAGTTTTCCCTTAAGACAGATTGTTTTTTATGATGCTGGCCACTTGGCACTTGTGGCTCCCATCTAGTTAGTAGGGCTATCAACTAATTCCCCCTGTATTTGTTCTTTCAGACAGTTGTTAGGACGTAGGGAGAAATTGGATGTAAAAACTTTTGGAAAAATTGAAAGTGAGAGAAAAGTTCAGGGGCACAGCAATAGTCTTCTGTGCACTATGACACTTTTTTGCCTACTTCTCTATCAATTTACCATTAGAATATAAACTCCTTGAAGGCAGAGATAGCCCCATTTTTATATGTATGTATGTACAGTGACACTGAGCACAGAGTATGCATTTCATAATACGTGATTCTCTCCCTTCCTCTCCATCTCTATCTTTCTTTATCTCTCTTACCACTGGCCTTAGTATGTATAATGGCCATCTATCCATGACAGACTGCAATGATGGAGGAAATAATGGGCGATGAAATAAAGAGATTGGAAGATAAACAGAAGAAAAGAGAGTTCACGGTAGATGGCCTCAATGTTCTCTATAAAATAAGAGGCAAGAGGTCCTTAGCTGAGAGATTAGATTTAGGAGATACTTTGAGAGGCTCCAGGAGAAAAGAGAAGATCTGACATCTCACAGGTGTTTGGATGTGCATTTCTCTCATTAGTGAGTTGAAGTGTATTTTCTGTGGTCATCAGCCATTTGCACAGCTTTTAAAAACTGTTCGTGCTCTTTAACCACTCATGTGGTGCATCCTTAGAATGGTTTTCCAGACAGTCACTGAGTTGACAGGGACCTGCAGGGTCATCTAGGCCAGCTCCCTTGCCTGGTGTTTAAAACCCACTTGGTTGTCTAGTTTTTTTCTTGGCCATAATGATGTAACTCACTCCCTTATAACCCAAGTTTATAAGATCCAAGATTTAGAGCTGAAAGGGGCCACAGAGACCATCTAGTCAGACTCCTTCATTTTACAGAGGAGGAAACTGAGGTCCATAGAAGAAAAGTGATTTGCTCAAGGTCACACATAGGATCTTAGATCTAGAGCTGGAAAGCACCCAAGAGGCCAGCTAGTCCAGCTCCCTCATTTTACAGGTGAGGAAACTGAGGTAGCTAGGTGATAACTGTAGATAGAGTGCTTGACTTGGAGTCTAGAAGACCTGAGTTTAAATCCAGCCTTAGATACTTACTGGCACTGTGACTCTGGGTAAATCATTTAACTTCTGTGTGCCTCAGTTTCCTCAACTATAAAATAATAGCACCTCCTTTCCAGGGATGTTGTGAAGATTTAATGAACCAATATTTGTTATGCTCAGCACAATATCTGGAATATAGTAGGTACTTTAAAATGTTTGTTCCCTTCCTCTTTCCCTGAGGATCAGGGAAGTAAAAAAAACTTGCACAAGGTCACAAAGCCAGTATGTGGCAGAATCTGAACCCCCTCCTAGTATTAAATTAAACTTTGCCTCCCTGTTCCATTGACCCTTTGGTACTTCTTTTCTCCCCTTTCATCTCTGAAGTAGGGATGATAGCTGCTTTCTATTCAGCTCTCAGGAAAATTCATACCAAGTACCCTTTGAGGTCCCTCTAACTCTGGGAGTCTGTAATTCCATGAGGTTCTGACATTGAATTGGGTTTTTTAAATAAAATCTCCAAGTGCTTTGAGCAATCAGTGCTATAAATAACATTGAAGGAATTCTATTATTAAACTCTCTTTGTTCATTGAAACTACAGGCAGAGTGCTGAAAGTTGGAAATGGCTCCCTTTGCCTTGCCTCCATTAGGGCAGGAGGACTTGGGGTGTTGGGAAGAGAAGGGGGAGGAGGAGAAGACAGGCAGGTGTTACAGCTCATTGTCAGTGTGGCGCTGGTGGCTGTGTGCCTGACATAGAGTATGGCAGGTCTTGGACGTCTGTTCCTTGTTCTTAAGGGATTTGGAAGGATGCTGCTTCAGGTACTAGGCAGAGTGAGAAACAACCCAACATCTTTGTGGGAAGCTGTAAGTCGGGCTGGCTTTCGGTGATGTCAGTTCTGGGCCTCACATGAACCAGAATGGGTATCCTGTGGTTTGCCCCAGTGGCAAGGGTGCTGACGAGAGAGGGGCGCAAGTCCGGGAACTCAACACACTGTTAGCAGGCATTCCAAACAAAGGGGCCAAAGAGCTGAAGAAATGGGCTGAGCAGCCAGGAAATGACCCCGAGAAACCAACAGCCAGTGTGGTCAGGCTTCAACTCCAGGCCCATTAGGGAGAGTTCTGTTTCTGAGCTTCCAGTCATGTCGGGTAGAGCTGAGCATTCAGGAAGGGCAGAGGGGTGGGGAAGGGGCTCTTCCTCTCCAGGAAACTGCTCCCTCACCTGATGTCTGAGGGAAGCTGGGACAGAGCTCACATTGCCCTGGCAGACACTTGGCTGGAGCCAGCGTGGCCTGTTCCCTTTCTCCATCTTCGGGCAGGGGAGGTCCATGTGTGCCAGGGTAATATCCAGGATGACAGATGAGCATACGAGTTTGCAAAATGAGCAATCCACTTGGAATTTTTAAAAAGTTAATTAAGTTAAAAGCAACAAAGACAGAGGAGTCCCCATATGTGAAGTGGGAAGTTTGAAAGGTTCAGCCTTCTCTGAGTTTTCTGTGTGCCCAAAAGAGGATCTTATTTTGGAAGGAGAATAAGTAGGATTTTTCCCTCATCTACTCAAATGTGGCTGAACTGATTTAGCTCAAACTATATATAAGAACAACCGGGGTGGGGGGTGGGGGGAAGCTACCACCAAAAAATAAAAACAACTGAAGACTGGAATTCATTTTTAGTACAGAAGGTAAGAAGGAAGAGAGTGGTACTTGAAAACAATGGGACAAAATGGGAGATTCCTTGAAATTTTAGTAGTTAGGATTCAAATCCCAGATCTTAGATCTGAAAGGGACTGAGGGGGGTTATATATCACCAAATCTCCTGCCTCCAGGAGGGTCAGACAGCATAGTACAGTGGGGAAGGGGGAGGGATTTGGTGCCAAGAGGTTTGAGTTTGAAACCTGACTTAGTCCCTGTGTACCTTTGGGCAGGTCACTTCCTTTTTTCAGACTGTAGCTTCTTCATCTGTCCAATGATGGTGTTGGAAAAATTCTAGAATCTTCTGTGTAACTGCAAATCCTGGGACTTGAGCATTCTAATGTTGTTTCCTTTGGATTTTCAGGTGGCTACTCATGTGCATTGAAAAGAGCTTTGAAGGCTTCTAAACAATCGACAATTTTTTACTAAGCAATTAACATGGGTAGCATCTTCTGCCAGGCTTGACAAAGATCACACATTGGAACTGAGAGATCTAATCTGAAATAGAACTGACAATTGACAAAAATTTAAGGTTGTCAGACTTTTCCAGGACAACTGGGGATCTCAAAGATATTTTTGTCTTAATTTGCCTAAATCTACTTTTACTTTTAACCTAAAAATATCTGTATAACTGATCCACTACATCAACTCCAGCTGTATATGACAAAATCCAATGAAGCTACATGAATGAGCATAGTACTCTGTAATTATATCAGAGAGTGTGAGCTAAGGGGCCAAGAGCTGGAGCTGCGAGCAAATCTGGAGCTGGGGGCAACTTCCTTGGGCCATTTCTTTGAACAGTGGACAAGTTACCAATAGGGAACAACATAACAGTGCCTCAAAATGAAAAACAAAAGTGGGATGTATGTGCAGGGCTTGTGTGTGTGTGTGTGTGTGTGTGTGTGTGTGTGTAGCAGTGTCCCTCAGGCTGACCTTTGTGATAAATCTCACCAAGTTACCTCAAAGAGCTTGGAGAGGGTTATTAGCATCAAACAACTAGATAACAGATTTTATAATATTTTTTTCACAATCAGCACCTCTGGCCAAGTTCTGAATCAAAAATAAATCTCCACTGAATTTTCTTCCCTCATTAAAACAAGCTCTTAGGGCAATGAGTGACGGCTACATATTGGCTGGACAGCTGCCCTCCCCATACTGACATCCCTGGCCTGCATCTGAGATGATGACACTTTTCCTGGACCCTTCTAGTAACTCGCCTAGGATCTGGGCTCAGATGCAGACCTCGCTCTGTGTATGTGTGTGTGTGTGTGTGTGTGTGTGTGTGTGTGTGTGTGTGAGAGAGAGAGAGAGAGAGAGAGAGAGAGAGAGAGAGAGAGAGAGAGAGAGAGAGAGAGAGAGTTAGAGTTTCCAGGGGGAGGGGAAGGAAAGAGATGCCCAGCCTTCAACGATTTTCCCCCCTCACGTCATCTACCTATTGAGTTTCAACCTCACTGGAAAGGCCCTCCCTATCCCAGGAAGTAACTCTTTCTTTTCTGGTGACTGAGAGGGGCTCCCCTCTACTGTCTTTGGCTTCTCTCTGGAAAGCACTAACATTGAGCCTTCTTCTGAGCCCCATCTCCTTGGGGCTGGGTCTCTTTGCCTTGATACAGAGCCTTGGTCCAGTAAGATGATCCCAGCACAGCTGGTCTCCCCCACTTAAAATGACTTGGAGAGTAAAAGAACTTGGGCGAAGGAATTCAGTTTCACTAAAAATAGCTGCAATATAGACCCTGTGACTTACCACTTTTCAGATCAGTCTGACATGAACAGCCTCCAGTCCAGTGACCCCTATAATTGCCCCTGACAGACTTCTTTTCTTGCCTAGATCGCTGGGAAACAGGAGAGCTTTTTACAATTGGGGCTCTATCTCTCTCTCTTTCTCTCTTGGATTTGACCCAGATGCTGATTGCAAATCCAGGAAGGCATGATGAGGACGTGATCAAGGACTTTCCTTCCCCTGGGACCCAGTGACCACTGGAGCTAATAGCCCCAAGTTTCGCTAAGATTGTAGCCCATGGTGTGTCCTTGTGTTTCATTTACTGGGCCCTGCATCTCCTTTCCAAAGGTAGGTAAAACAAACTGTTTAGAAACTGCTGAGCCTGTCGAAATCTTCCCAATTGGAGACTAGGTGGCCTGGTGTGGGGCTTGGTGTGTCTCTAAAGAAAGCAACCCCTGGGGAAAAATCAAACCCCAAAAGCTTGTTCAAGAACTCTAGGTCCCTTCCTAAATCTGTGATACTAAGCATTTGTTACATGTTGGTAGCTAATTGCCTTATGCTCATCCTCCTACCCCAAAATGAATATCATCAGTGGAAAGACCCCCGGAAGCAGTGGGAATGCAATATTTAACCCTTTCTCAAGGCCCCCTCCCACTCCCCTCACTGCCTTTTCTACTCTACTACTCCAGCCCCCAACCTGTGGCATCAGTTGTCTTTGTTTACATGTTGGCTAGGCTACTGTGGAGGCTAATATAGAGAGAGTTGGGATAGGGAGGGATCAGTGCAGCTCAGTCCCAAGGATCCAGAGGGATTCCCATGCTAGAGTAAACAGAGATTCCTTGGAGTTAGTATCTTATAGTTATGTCATGCTTGAGACACTTCTCTTGTTTCTAGCTAGTTATCTAGCATAGGGAGGGGGTTAAGGTGGGTGGGGGTGGTAGAAGGATGAAGGCAGAAGGGGGTGGAATAGGGTGCTTGGTGGGAAAGAAAAACTAGACATGTTTAGAAGAGTGACAGGCATTCCAAGTTGTTATGGGACAGTGGTATTAGCAAGTAAAGTGTAAGCCTATTGACCCAATCATCCAGTCAATAAAGATTTATTAAGTGCCTATTATGTGCCAGACACTGTGTTGGGTACTGGGGATACAAATGCAGTTAATAAAACAATTTCTACCCATATGAATAAATATTCTAACACAAGGAGACAGCAAGAATGTAGATAAGCATGTATAATAACCATTTTCATTAATGTGATTATACACATTAGGCAGGGGCCACTTGATATAGCAATACTTCTTTTGAAGTTCTGCCTCTGACAGGTACTGGCTCTGCCATCCTGAGAAAGGTCCTTATACTCTTGATTGACATCTGTAGGACTGAATTTCCATACTAGTTCTCTACATTGATTCAATTGCACCAATGCTTTAGTAAGCATTATTTTAATTTGCAATAAAACTCATAGGACCACAGAATTATGGGAATTTGAAAGGGACTTTTCTAGTACAGCCCTCTCATTTTACTGGTGAGGACACTAAGGCCCAGTGAGATTGATTGATTTGGCCAAAGTGATGGATAATAAGTGGTGGATCCAGGACCAAATCAATTGTATATTAGAAAGTTGAGGAACCACAGGTGTGGATTATTCTCTCTTGGTGTCTCTGCATTTATGAGAAGTGTGCTGAATGAGTTGACATGTGGATTTCTTTATCTATGCTGTTCCACATCTTTTTTCTTCATCTTCTAGGTCAATGAATACCCAACTAGCATTGGCCTCAAACCTCGTCATGATTACGGCCCCTATTGGGCATTGATGGTCTCCAACATCCTTGCACTTCCATTAATGCCTTAAAAAGCATCTATGTTTGTCATTTGGTTATCAGCCATGCAGCTACCATTTTGAATCTCTGCCATTTAAACAATTCACACTACAATTACTGGGATCATATTGCATCTAAAAGGCAAGCTAATGTTCAAATTGTGTATACATTTTCTTAAAACTGTAGACCTGTTAATAAATTATTCCAGTTACAAAAGGATTCTCCACTGTATAAAAAGATAGAGGGAGGAGGTAGAGCTTTAAATTGTAAATCTTCTAGTTCATTGAAAATGATTCTGTTTCCAAAATTCATGACTTTTCTAGAACAATCTGGCTGTTTTAAACAATGGCCCACCTCTATCAGCATACGCAGTTTAGACTTGCACACTAAAAGACTGGGAGTAGGGAAGCTTTTTCCACACTGAGGGAAACTTGATTTCCAAGTGTTGATTTTTTCCTACTCCTGTCTAGCTTCTGACATCACCCCTCATCTCTCTGCAAGGTTATCAACAGTCTCTTAGCTGTAAAGTATGATGGCCTTTTCTCTGACCCCTTCTTATTAACTTGTCTATATCTTTTGACACAGTTGAGAACCCCCTCCTTGGGGAAAGATTTTCATAATCCCACACTCTCCTACTTTTCCTTCTGTCTTTTCCTTCTCCATCTCCTTTGTTAGCTTGTTGTTTATAACAACTCCCTAACCTCCATGGTTCTGTCCTAGGCCTTCTTCTCGTCTCATTCTGTACCCCCTTTCTATTATCTCATCAACTCCCATGGGTTCAATCATGCCCTCTATGTGAATATCTCTGATCTTTACATCTATGAACTAGCCCCTTATCACCAGCTTCCTGCTGGATGTCTCCACCCAGATGTGAGTATTTTTTAGAAATTCAACATGGCCAAAACAGTATTTATCTTCCTTGTTAATGTCACCCCTCTCTAAATATTCCTATTTCTGTTCTCAACTTGAGTCATCCTCGACTCTTCTCCTTTCCCTCATCCCTCACATCCAATCGGTTTAAAATCTTGTTGATAACAATAATTTTCAAAAACAATGGCCAACACTAAATAGTACCTACTCTGTGCCAGCCATCATGTTAAGCACTTTACAAATATTATCTCATTTGATCCCCACAACAACCCTGGCAGGTAGGTGCTATTATTATTTCAGTTTTATAGATGAAGAAACAGAGGCAGACGGAGGTTAAGCTAATTACTCAGGTATGGGAAGTATCTGAGGCTGGATTTATACTCAAGTCTTTCTGACTCCAGACTCAATGCTGTACACTGTGCAACCTTCATTACTACACCTTTCACATCCATCCCCTTCTCTCTGCTCACGCAACCACCACCCTAGTTCACATCCTCTTGCCTAGGAGGCAGCTAGATGGTAAGGCAGATAGAATGCTGGGCTTAGTGTCAGGAATATCTGAATTCAAACTCTGACTCACATACTGAGTGGCTGTATGACCTTGGATAAGTCATGTAACTTCATATAGCCTCAGTTTCCTCATCTGTAAAAAGTCGGACTCAGTGGCATCTGAGGTCCTTTCCAGCAGCTGTAAATCTTTCATCTGTGTCAATCTGTAAATCTGACTATGGCAATAGACTTCTAACTGATCTCCTTGTTTATAACCTCTCTTCTTTCTAGGATCCATCCTCTATGCAGTTGGCAAAATAAGCTTCCTAAATCGCAAGTCAGACCATGTCACTCTCCTGTTTAAGAATCTTCCATGACCATCTGTTCCCTCTAGCAAACTTTCCTGATTTCCCCCAGATGTTATGGCTTTCTTGCTCTCTATTCAGCATGCCTGCACTTACTCATGCCTATGTTATATCCTGCTAGTAAGTTCCTTGATGGCAGGGAATTTCATTTTATTTCATCTTTGCAGTGCCTTGCACATAATAGGTGCTGGATTGTGTTGAGTTTTTCACAATAACAGCTGGATTTAAGACAATTATTCTTGCCAAGTTGCTTCAAAGAACAGTTATGGTTGAGCTACAATTCAGTACCATTCTCTGTCTCAGCAGAATAACAACCAAAAAACTTCAACAGACTGGTATTTTCCCCCATCTCTGCTCATGCCCTACTCTACTAATGGGAATTCCCTTCCATGCTCTGGGACCAGTGACATCCTTCCTACTGCTCAGCTGCTCACAAGTCACCACCCCCACCTTCCAGTCTTGCCTTGTCAGCTGTTACTGCTTTTCTTACAGTAGCAAATGGTTCAAATCAGAAACAGATATGGTTTTATCAGGCAAAAATGACATTAAAGAAGATGGATTACCATCTGCTTGGCCATTACACCCAAAGGAGCAGGGAACCTTGCCATCCACCCTATGACTGAAACCTTCTTTGTATACTGCCTCTCTTATTAGAATGTGAGCTCCTTGAGAAACTGTCATATTTTTCTCTTTGGATGCCTAGTCATTCACACAGAGAAAATGTTTAATAAATGCTATGCCCTTCATTTCATTCATCTTGTGGTAGAGAGCAGGTGGGGCTGCTCCTAAATAGACCAAGGGGGTAGGGAGATGCAATGGAAGGGAAGTCAGCCCTCAGGAACAAAACAATCAACCTTCTACTCTTCTGGATAATCTACTCAGTCTACTCTCCATTACCCCAAGAAGATGAACATGTTTTCAGAGCATTTTGAGGGTCACACAATCCTTGACTATCTCCCTCCCACAGTCCTGTGTGGCATCTGGCTTGAGAATTATGTTCCCCATTTTGTAGATGGGGAATCTCAAGTTCATAGTGATTCAGTGACTTGCCCAAGGTCATACAGCTAGTAAGTAGAGGAGTCAAGAGTCAAACTCTGACTAGTGCTTTTTTCACTTCACAATTCATTCGTTTAAGTGAACTGTGACATCTGGTTGAGAAGAGATGATAGGGAACAGTAAGATCTGCAGCATGCACAGGAGTTGAGAGATTTCGTTCCACAAGAGGAACTCTCCAGCTAGAGTTTCAGTGGTCCCAAAGTGACAAGTTCTGGCTGTAGGGAAACCTGAGACCTCATTCTGCTGTCCTTTGCACTGGTCAGAGGACCACCCCATTGATCTCGTGGTCACTTCTGGTTGCCATAATCGAAAAAGCACATGATAAACTACAGCAAAGAGGAGTAACCAGGATGGTGAAGAGCTTTGAGTTCAAACTATTGAAGGAAAATGGCATATTAAGCTTAGAGAAGACTCAACCCAGAGAAGACACAAAAGCTACCTTTAAGTGTTTCAAGAACTGTCATATAAAAGACAGATGAGACTGATTTTGCTGAACCCTAGATGGAAGAACCAGGAATGATGGGCAGTAATGTCAATGAGGTTGATTTAGGCTTGCTATCAGGAAAAAAAGTTCCTCTCAAGTAAAGCTGCCCCAAAAGCAGAGCAGGCTGCCTCAGGAAGGAATGGGTTGCCCTTCCCTGGTGGTCTTCAGACCAAGACCGGATGATGTGTTTGGTGATAGAGATATTGCAAAGACAATTACTGATCAGGTGTGTTGGGTCAGCATAGAATCAGGGCTGCTGACTTCCCTCCCTACTCTGCCAATTAAGATTATGATGCTTTGACCATTACCAGAGCATGCCTTTATATGTCCTAAGATCAACAACCACTGCCTCATCACTGACAGTGTAATAAGACATGGTGGCAAGTGTTCCATATGGAGGCCAAAGCTTGGAGTCAGAAGAACTGATCTGGAATCCCAGCTCTGCCCTTTACTACTACTCTGTGACCTTGAACAAGTCATTTCATCCTGTTAAGCCTCAGTTTCCCCCGTGGTAAATTTAGAGGGTTAGATTAGATAGACCCTGATATCCTTTTAAAACTCTAAATTTCTTATCTTATGTGTAATTTTAGGTTACTTTATCTCAGAGTTCCCTTATCTCTAAAAAGAGTAAGTTGGATCAAATTCCCTCTGAGGTCCTTTCTTGCCATAGAGCTATAATCCTTTGACCTTCTCTCATACCATGTGTTGACTAGAGTGGTGACAAAACTTAGGTTCATGTGAGGAGATTGATAATGAAATGTCCGTGCATGACTGGATTAAAAACAAATGGCTATAGCCCCATTGTACCCTAGGCAACAGTGGCAGTAATCTCTGGAGCATCTTCTTGGAGCACTAACCTTTCCCACCTGGAAGGTTTGTAGCCTCCGCTCAAAGACCATAGTATAGTGGTTTTGAGTTTTAGGAGAACAGAGCACATTCTTTGGATTTGAGTTTTCTCCTCTTTAAAGTAAGGCAATTGGATGACATGCTTTATGCTGCTTCTTCCCAGATCTAACAATCACAAAGTAAAAAAAAAAAAAAGCATTTCTTAAGTACTTACTGTGTGACAGACATTATGTTATGTGTAGGGCCTACAAAAGTAAAGTATGAAGTTTGTCCCACTCTTCATCATGGGAAAGGCAGCACAGTAGACTGGAGTGAATGATGGATTTGGAATCAAAGGGCCCCAGCTGAAGTCTTGGCTCAGCTCCCTAGTATCTGTGAGACATGTGACAAGTCACATAACCTCTATGAGCTTCAGTTTCCTCATCCATAAAATTAAAGGGTTGAATTTAAAGTCCTCTACAAACCCTTTCCAGCTCTAGATGTAGATATTTGCAAAAAAGAGAAACAGAGGGGTATCGGGTCTCTAGCATGGAGAACCCACGGAACTTGAGGAAACTCTGCAGACATTGCCTGATCCTTGGGCATGTCTTTTCCCACCCTCAGCCCCCAGCCAAGTCTGGCTCTTTACTCACCTGATAATCTTCAATTGCTGGGCAGATTGGAACCAATATGCCTGGGGTTGACCTTCTTGGCTGCCTGTCTCTGTTACCTTGACTGAGAATTTGATGCAACAGCTCTGCCATTCACGTTTTCAACTGATCAAACCTCGAATGAAACAGATTATATTTCTTCCATCCCCACAGGGGCTTAGGAAAAGATCACTACCAGCAAAATCTTCTTTCTCTCCCTCCTCTCTCTCTATCCCCCATTCTACTTGCCATCCCCCATTCTACTTGCAGTCCCCCACTGTTTCTCCTTGATAAGGCAATTTCTGTCATAAGAAGATGGCAAGATGCTGAGAAACACAAAATGGTGGAAGGGAGAACACAAACACATAAGCGAGAGATTCAGAGAATAAAAGGAGAAAGAAAGACTTAGAGAGACAAGTAGACACAGAGAGACAGACAGATACAGAGAGAGAGGAGAAATATATATATTATATTTATGTAATAAATATAGACAGAGAGGAGAAATATATACATATAGAAATATTATATTAATATAATAAATACAGACAGATACAGAGAGAGGAGAAATATATGTAGAAATATATTTATATAATATCTATATTATAATAATACATATAGAAATATTATATATATAAATGAATGATAGAGAGACATTGAGAATCTAGTTGGAGAGAGACGAAACTCCAGATGCTAAGTTTTATACTACGGTGGATAGTCACCTGATGTCCCTAGTAGCAAAGTCTAGATATACATCATCTAAGGTGAGTAACAAATGAGGTAAAGAATGCAATTTGAACGAGAACGGAATGGAGCAGACCTGGAGAGCCGAGAATAGCAGCCAAGTGAGGGACAAGTGGAGAATATCGATTACCTTGGGTGGTGTTTTATGGTTTATAAATTGTTTTCTCACCATAATCCCTTAGTGAGACAGGTAGGGCAAGTAGTAGTGTCTTCATTTTACAGAGGATGAGAGAAAATTCAAGCCCTGAGGGATGAAGAGACTTGCCCCAGTAATACGACTAATGAATGTCAGAGATAGGACTTGAACCCACATATTCTTTCTCTGATCCTGGCACTCCAACTGCCATCTCAAAAATGAGACAGAGACAACTAAGACTGAAGGGAAGGAGTCAGGCACAGCCAAAGCTCACCATTAGGATCAGAGGATCATGGATTGAGAGAGGGAAGAGACTTTCAAGGTGTGTGGATGTTCATTAATGGTCCAAGAGTGGAGTAATATATTACTGTTCAGAATGGATCCCCCTCATCAAAGAACAAAACAGCCTCAGGTCTTCCCCGTAACCACTAAGAAAAGTTCTCCTCCAAGACTGAGTTGCGCAGTTGGATTTCTAAAAATGTGGGCAACTGAGATAGTTTATATAGGATGTTTCAACTGTATTCTTCACCAGGAGAATCTGTAGGGCAAGATGTTGAAGGTTATGGAAAAATCAAAGTCTGAATCTTGGCCTTAAAGGAGAAATGAGGAATTACTCCTCCCCCCTTTCCTTGGGAAGCTTGAGCACTATTAACTTTTAGCACTTGCACAATCTCATCTGGATACCTTTGAAAGCAACATAGAACTATGGATGAAGAGAAGAAGACATTGAAAGAGAAGAAAGAAGAGTTTGAATTGGAATATATTGGAACCTGTCCTGGTTCTAGGGCTTCAGAAGTCGAAATTTAGGGAATCCGACATTATCAGAGGTGAACTTTAAATGAAAATGATCATCAAGTCCAAGGTCAAAGCCTGAAGGCCTTCCTTCATTATATGAATATCCCTGTGTGGAAAATGCAGGAGGGTACTGTCCTCCCCAGAACTCCAGGTGGTGCTGGGAAAAACTTAAAACAAAAACAAATTTAATCCCATGTACTTCATGTCATCTCTGAACCTGAAAGCCAAGTGGTAGAGTGGATAATGTACTAGAATTGGAGTCCAGAAGAACCAGAATACCAATCTTGCCTTAGGCACTTGTTAGCTTTGTGACTTTAGGCAATCTACTTAACCTTTCTAGGTCTCTCTTTCCTCCTTTGTAAAATGGTTAGACTGGATGGCCTCTGAGATCTCCCGCTGCTCTAAATCTTCACTATCCTATGAAGTTCCCAACTGCCAATAGGATGGAATCTAAATCTCTTGCCTCCACATCCTTACTTTCTGTACATTGGATTCTCTCTGGGGCGAGGTCATTCATCTAAGACCTTTGGTCTCTGGAGTCCCATTGATCCTTTTGAGTCTCATGATCAAAGATAGGATCCAGATATTGTACTCTTATCTGTGTGACTGCTCTGAGCCTCAGTTCCCTCATATGTAAAATGAGGGGGTGGATGATGTGACCTCTGTGGTCCCTTCCATCTCTACCTCTGTGATCCTATAATTCTAGAGATATTTATTGATAGGAGAGGTGGCAAGGACCATGAGAGAAGAAATAAAGAATTTCTCTCCTCTATCAGATCAGTGATTTTTCAGAGCAAAGCTAAACTCCCTTTGTTCCACACTGTGATGACCTCACAGAACCATTTTCAACACTGTGTTAGCCTGGCAGTCTTCAGTCTCATATGCAGGTCACACATTCACATGTTGGCGAAGGCCAGACATTGCTATGGACACAGTTGCTAAAATGAGGCCAAATGCCTCAGTCGCATGCATCTAGGGAAAGAGTACAGTGGCCATATTTGTGACCAGCCCCTATGTGGTAGAGGCAGACCACTGTAGCCAGAGCTAAGACTGTAGTGCAGGGCTCCCCTGTCTCCCATTAATCGAGTGTAGCAGTGGGGAAGATTCCTCAGTGTAGCAGTGGGGAACAGGGTCATCTTTTACCTGGAATGGTTCTCCCAACAAAGCAGTTGGGAGCCCTCTTGATTAGAGAATATTCTTCTCCAGATCAGTTCCAGGAAATGGATCCCAGGCTCTGATGGAGCTGAGAAACATTTAGGGAGTCCCATGTCATCAGTTTAATTTATATATGATAATCCAAAAAGCCTTCTTAGCAGATTATAATTGACTTAATATCCCTCCACCTGATACAGGTCACCAAAAACAAAGACCTCTTTCCTTATCTGGTCCTCACTTCCCTCTTCTATGCAGCGAAGGGGATTGGACTAGGCCCTAGTCATTAGAAGCTCTGTTGTGGCCCAAGGTTCTGTGTTTCTATAACCATCTTGATCCAATCAGAACAGTTCTTTCAAGTTAGTGGAAGAGCTAGGAATTCAATCCACTGAATCATGGAAGGCTTTCTGGATGACCTTTAAGGGCCTTTCTAGCTGGAAGTTTCTCATACTATATCCCTTCCTTCCCTCCCTTCTCTTTCCACTCCATTCCCACTCCCATATCCAACATTAATGATATATAGAAGCTTGCCTTGTTTGAACACACCCAAAGTAACATGGGTGGTGTCTGGATATCCATTATCCTTTTGTCTGGTATGAGGAGAACCCATCTTATTCTTGCACAGAATTATGGAATTGGAAAGTTGGAAGGGCTCTCATATCCTCAACGAGTGGCCATTCAACCTCTACTTGAAGAATGCCAAGCAAGAGTGACCCACCACTTCTAAGGCAGCCTATTCCACTCTGGGATAGTTCCAGTAGAAAGTGTTTCTTTGCACCTTGCCTACTTTTCTCCTTGTTTTTTCCTTGGTGACCAAGCAGAACCAGGGTAATGCCACTTCCACAAATGCTTCAGAACAGTTAGCATTTCAATGACCTTGATGCATTTCTTTAGGTTCTATACCCTGAATCTCCCCTTCTCCCCACTGGCAGCTTCCACCCCCTTTATTTCTCAGCTTGCCTTGTTTTCTTAAACACAGGCTTCTCCGGACACTGACGTGATGGTCATGGCAGGCCAGGATTTGCCTAAGGCTTGTTTTTTAGTTTTTCTGGAAACTTCATTTTGCAAGTAAAGAGATATCTTCCAGTCATTTCTTCAGGAGCATAAGCAGCCTGGGGTCAGAATGATCAATGATCAGGCCAGTAGTCCCACTTTGAACTGGCTCTGTGGGGAAAGCCTTCATACATGTACACGTATGTAGTGGTGCCTGCATATATGACTTATATGGTTTTGGAGGGAACTAAGAAGACTCAGAGAATTAAGATTTAATAGGTCAACTCATAATTTGTTTCCATCTTGACTTTTCATGAAAAAGAAATCATTTCAATTGAACAAACATTTATTAAACACCTACTATGTGCCATGCAGTGTGCTGGGCTCTGGGATTATAGAGTAAAAAAGAAACCATTCGCTCCTTTCTCCTCCCCACCCCCCAAGGAGTTTACATTTTACCTGGGAGGGGGGAATGAAAATTTTCTTGAGAAAATGTGGCTATTCTTTTTCCTGTTAATAGTAGCTCACACTATATACAGCTTTAAGGTTTGCAAATCAATTTCCATTTATTATTTCATTTGATTCCTATGGCAACTCTGTGAGGTAGATACAAGAGTTATTCCCATTTTGTAGATGAGGATTATTGAGGCTCGGGAAGATCCCACACAGCCTAGGGTAAGTACTTCTGGTAGATATAAAGCTAGGTTTTCTTGATTCCCAACTTCAGTGCTGTATCCACTAGGACAGGGGTTCTTAACCTGGCATGCCAGGTTTAGGCCCCAGAATAGATTTCAGAGGCATCTTGAATTCTGCCTTTATTTTGACTAACCTATTGTTTCCTTTGTAATTCCTATGCATATTATTTTCTGAAATTAAAAACCTTCCTTTGAGAAGGGCTCCATAGGTGATCTACTGACTGCCAAAGGGAGCCAGGCACAGAAAGGTGAAGAAGTCTTGATCCCTGGTTCCCTGGTTTGTCTCCTTAGCTGTCAAGCAGCCAAGAGGTTGCCAACAGAGGAGTAAATGTTAGGCTTGGTCAAAAAGCTTCTAGGACTCTTTCCCTATCTTCCCACCTGCCCAGAAACTCCAGCTTTCTTCCCCTTTGGATTCTCTCTGCTTTCTCCACCCCTACCCATCCATCCTGTCCATTTAAAGAAACAGGCTCTCCCATGGCCTTCCTTCCCAGAGCACTGCTATTAATTAATGGGGAAACATGGGGCTGGGCAATGACATTTTGTCATCAAGCAAGTTTCATGATAGAATTTACAAGAAAAGCCAGTCCCTCCTCCCCCCAGTTCCTCCCAGATCAAGGAAGGAGGCTGCAAATTGAGTTTCCAGGGTTGCCCACCTTTCAACCCTGACGGCGGAGCCAGCTGCATCTCTGGGTCCTTCGCGCTGCAGCAGCAGGCTCTTTTAATTGAGTTACTGCCTGAGTTTCGGTAGGACTAATCCATCTATATGATGTCTGCGCCCAGTTTAATACCATTAACTAAATCGAATTAAGGTGTATGTTGGGGGGGTTATGTGGCATAAGGGGGAACTGGCATGGGGGACCCTCTGGTGACAGCCCGTGTGTTCTTGAGATTCTTGCCCCGGATTACGGTAGCCCTGGTGCCTGACCCCCAGCTATCTCATTGGCTAGGGCCCACAGAACCCTCAATCGGCCTCCCAGGAGCTGGGACGTTCAATTCTAGGGTTGTACCCCAAAGAGCCTCTCGGCAGTATGCCATAGGATCCCCTTCAACGCCCAGTCATTCCTTACCCTGTCGCCTCTCCCTCCACTTCCATCCTTGAAAGAAGTGGTGATCTTCTTTACCTCTTAAACACCCTCCCCGACCCGCGCAGAAGAAGGCGCCCGTCTTGTTGCCATCCCAAGCAGTTTACAAGTTGGAGATGGCCCTGGGCTTCCTCAGGAAGGACAGCCCTGGCTACAGACAAAAGCAGCCCTAGTGTAGGGATGGAGGGAGTGTGAGAAGCCACTGGGAAGACGCGATCTTTGTTCCGGTGCCAGGTAGCTCGCCAGTCGGATACCATGTCCGCGGGTTCAGCCCTTTTATTACCAGTACCTCGATGGCTAAGGAAGGCATTGCAACTTGGGAGGCTTAGCGCCTCTCCTTCTGCCTCTTGGTGCGAATCTGTTGCACATAGCAACACAGATGCACACACAGACACAGACAGACAGACACACAGACAGACACACAGACACACACGGGCCAGAACACTTCGCTTTCCTAACCTCCAGGGACCTCTGCAGCTGCAGGGCAGGGTGGCAAGAAGAGCGGGCAGATGGGGAGGGTCTTTGTCTAGGCGCCCGCCCTCTCTGGTGGTCAGCTCCCGACCCTGCCCTGGAAGGGCGACCCTAAGAGAGAGAAGGGGAGGGAGGGCGGAGCCGAGCAGAGCGGGGCTGAAGACCCAGGCAGGCCGGCAGCTCCCGCCCCTACGCCCCTCTCGGTGGCCCCCAGGCAGGGGGCTGGCCAGGTTCTCTCCCAGCCCGGGCTAGGCTGACGTCGGCGCGCCCCTGCCGCGCTCTTGCTTTACTACAGCCAGCCGGCGGCTTTGTGTGGGTCCCGTCCCTCCCCCAACTCCCCCCCCCCCTCCGTGCCCACACCTCCCCGTTTATATATAACGCGCCGGCACTGCTGCTGCTGGGGCTTCGCAGCTGGCTGGGAGCGAGCGAGCGAGCGAGAGAGGAGCCAGGGGGTGTGGGTGTAGAAGAGAGACCAGGTAAGAAAAGGCGGCAGCCCGTCGGGTATGCGCCCCCCACCCTACTCCCGTGCCCTCCATCCCTGGCTAACTATTAGCACAAGTAAGAAAGACAAGAAGGGGGCTGCAAAGCAAGCTCGCCTCGCTTGCCTCTCCCCTTCCCCCAGGCTCTGCGGTGTAACAGGCTCACACGTTGCTCAGCACATGTGCAAACAGTGCCAGCCCTCTCGGGCTGCTGGGGATTGGGAAGCGCACATTTCCGTCTTTGTTGGAATTTGAGGTTAGCCTCGGTTAGGCTTTTTTTTCCCTCTCGCACCCTCGCCTCCCCATCTTCTCTCCGAGTAGGGCCAGGTCCGACGGCTCCCACCGGGACCCAACAGGCGCTGTCGGGGCAGGCGGCCCCTCCCCCCTCCCATCCCGGCTCCCTGAGCCCCAGCTGCGGTGGGTGGCCCTTGGAAAAAGCCTTGGAGTCCCGGCTGCGCTCTCTCCTAGTCCCTCTATCTGGCATCGGGGTGGGGAGAAGGGGAGAGAGAGAAAAAGAGAGAGAGAGGGAGCGATAGGGAGAGGGGGGTGTCAGTGACACCGAGAGAGAACCCGCTTTTGTCTTTCTCACTTCTTGAGGATCCTTTCTGTGGGTGCCGGGGAGCTGCGGTGCCTCTCTGCCTCACTCACACCCCCCACCCCCCCCTTTGCTTTCTCCTTTCCCCGCTTTCCTGTAGGCTCCGGTGAAGGCTGTAGGGGCAAGCGGAGCCCAAGCCAGAGCCCTCGGGTCGGCTGTCGGGCACTGCCTGCCTGCTACCTTGCTAAAAGACCCCTCCGAGTCCGGCGGGATCCGTGAGGGTTCCAGTTCCTCGGGGCAAGCTTGGTGATCAAACTGGGATCTATGAGTGGCAAGGTGATGAAACCCAAGGAAGAGAAAGATGCTTCTAAGGGTAAGTCCGCCCGCTCTGTTTCGTCTTCCCAGTCCCTGCCCTGCCCTCCTCTCCCCCGCCTATTCCTGTGGCCGGAGCTCGTCCCTTCCCTAGCTTGAGCTGGTGCTGACCTTCTCCTCGGTGGGGCTGGGGTCTGGGCCAGGAGGGAGCCGGGGGTGGGGCCGGGGTCGGGGTCGGAGCTGAGCGCGAGGGCGAGCCTCTAGTCGATTTCCAAACTCGGGACCTGGACACTTTGCCCGGCGTTTTCCCCTCTCTAGACCCACACTAGCAACGATGCGGGAAACGAAGGGCTGCCGCCGCCGCCGCCGCTGCTGTTGCTTTGGCGGCGGCCGGGCTCGGTGTGTGCGCCTATGCGTGTGTGTGTGTATATACATATATATACATACATATACACATACATATATATGTACATGTGTGTGTGCTTGGGCGTGTGTGTATGCGTGTGTGTGTGTTTGTTGGACAAGTGCAACCTGAGGGCCCTGCGATCGTCAATCGGCTCCGTCCGCCTGGATCCTAACAAAGAAAGCGGCCCCAGCCAGGCAGGCACGCCTCCCCTTGCTTCCGTCCGTTCATCTGTTCTGGACCCCGGTCCTGCCCGCCGCCTTGCTCCCAGTTCCCTTGGAATCCTAGATCCGGGTGAGGAGGTTCGAGGGTCACTGAGCCTTCCTCTCCCCAGGTCCCCGGGTGCCCAAGTGAACCCATGTCCCTGGCGGTTGCGGACCGGCAGCGCTCTGCTCGCTGCTCCTGCTCCGGGCCGCGCAGACTCCGCGCTCAGTTCAGAGCAGTCACCCCAGGGAGAACAAAGGCTCTGCTCCCTTTAACCCCCCTGCGCCATGCCTGTGCCCGAGAGAGGGGGCAGCTCCCTCTCTGGCTCAGCCACTGACAGCTTTGGCCTCGAGGACTCTGCTGGTTGCTACCCCCTTTCCCCCCGAGAGAGCGGCTTGCTGCCCTGGGGCACTTGGCTCTCAGGATAGGCAGGCTTAGGGAAGTAGGGGAGGATCTGTGGCTGTACAAACCCCCCTTCTCTTCCCTCACCCCCTCTTCTTCTCTGTTCTTCCCCTTCCTCTGTCTCCCTTCCCCTTTTCTTCCCCCTTCCCCTCTTTCTCCCCCTCCCCAGCAAGCAGTGGACTGGTTTCTTTGCTCCTGGATATAAATTCGGTAACAATTGCCATGGAAACAGGGTGGGGAGGTGTAGAGAGGGGGTGTTGGGGAGATGTGGGGAACAGCAAGAAGATTAATTGAGTCTAATCTATAACCCCCCAACCCACCTCGCCCTAGCACCACCCATTAGCCCTTGGTCTGAGATGCCCTTGCAGGGATTTGGGCAAATATTAATAACTTGGTCCATTCCCAGAGGAAGTCGCAGGGATTTGGGGACTTGCTCTGTTAGTTAGCTCTTTTGGGAGAGGAAGCCCCTTTACCCAATACCCTTCTGTACCACTCCTTTCCGGAACCTTTTGTCTCTTTTTCCCCTCCTTCTCTCCCCCCCCCCCTTTTCTTGTAGCACTTTTAACCTTCTCCAGGTAAAAGTTGTGCAAGTCATTTTCACTGTAAGTAGAAAGGATTGTGTTTCTTTCAGGGTGAAAAGGTGTGGGGGAAAGGACCTAAACTGCTAGCTCCTGGGGTGTTCAGTGCCTGTCCTTGGCTCGCTCGATGTGAGCTGAAGCCTCTTGACTGAAGGTTTTAAGTGCAAGGTTTAATTGAAATAGTAAACTTTGGAAAGCAGGCTGCTAAGCAGGCTGTTCCTGTGGTGTTGAGTATTTGAAATATGTATTTCTGTGATAAGGTGAAATGACTTGAGAATCATTCAGAAGCCTTATTTTCCACAAAGTGCCCAGATAGATAAACACATTTGACAATTGTAGCACAAACCCATCTTAATCCAGGTAATTCCACTTGGAAGGTGGCAGCCTTTTGAATTCATTCTTTTAACTGAGTTTCCTGTGTAAGTGTTGTTTTGCCGTCCTTCCACTTTGAAAAATAAACTAAAACCCAACCCCTATACACACACATATGACCTGAAAATGACAGCGGCTGCTCTGAAGCATTTCATGTGGAATTGCGTAGCATGGATTTCAGGATATGTGGACATCGGTTTCTATGAAATAAAGTATTTTACTAAATGTATGGTTTAATTTTTTTTTCCTATTACATCACCATCATTTTTAGCACCATATACTTTCATCTAAGAATTATTTATTAGGATTTCAGGCCTAATTACAAAGAAACAAAAAAAAAAAACCTCTTTTTAAAAAGTTGATTTTATTGGTTTATTGGGAAAATAATGGAGGATATTTGCACAAGTCTCAACCTGCTGTTAATATTTGCTTTTTTAAAATAAAATGTTAAAAGACATAGCAGTCAATCTTTCACAGATCCATGAAATGCCTTTCATGTGGAAGATTTTAATTCCTGCTTTTCTTTCTTTTTTTTTATAAGAACCAAGGAACTTTTTAGTAGTAACATAAGAGTATTCATTTCTAGGGACTTGCATTGTCAACATTATGGTTTTAGCTATACACCCACGTAGGTTTGGAAAATGATATTCTGATGGATCTTGGATTTTATCCATAGGGACCCACCCTCTGTGCTGGGGAAAACAGGGTTGAATAAAGTCAAAAAGAGCTGGCCAGTAGCTTAGTTATTAATGGTTCCTTTCACTGAAGTCAACAAGTTGTTTTGAAAGCTATCAGTGGTTTGATGGTATTTCAACTGCCTTCTCCTTCCTTCTCTCAGGTGATATGTAGACCTTCCAGCCTGTAAAAAAGTCCTCTAGGAAATTTTCATACAAAGCCTGTTTTGATCATATGTATGTGCCTTAAACCTTTTTCTCCCCCGAAGTTCCCCACCTTGGATGCTGTGTTATAAAATAGGAAAGGGGCAGACGGGGATACAGTGGGGGGTGTACAGCATGGGCCCATCTACTGCTTAGGGAAAGAGGAAAGCATAGTAATTGTTTAAGCAGCTTTGATTCTGCCTGCCCCACAAAATGCATTCAGCAGTTAGTTTCCTGAAGAAGTACCTAGCTAGCTAGCATTGATGTGGTTTGGTGCAAAAGGGGCACCCATGGAATGGAGGTCTCAAGAATTTGCTCAAGACAAGCTCTTTTCTTCACTGCCTCTGAGCCCTTGACAGTTCTGAGTAGTAGCAGAGATTTTTCTCTCTATTGAAGGGAGTTTGGTGTGTTTGCAACCATCCTGATCGCTGGTGCTTATTATAAAGAGCCTTCCATTTCAGCCCTGCTTTCAGTGGGAGCTGGTTCATTCTGTTGGCCAGCCTTGTAGTCTGGGCCTCTTGCTGAGTTATGTAGAGAGATTCCAGGCATATTCCCAGAAGCTGACCAGTTGCAGAGTGTCCCCTGTGAAGATTGGCAGTCCCTGTGTGCGTTTAGTGGAGAGGGTTCCTTCTCGGCTTTGCATGGTTGATATTGCTTTCATGGTTATCCCGGCTCCTGAAATCCACCAGGCTTTGTGGTATTTGTGGCTGGATATGGGGCACATCTCATGACTTTATATGAACTCTGAAAACTATTTCAGTGGAGATGATCTTGGTATCTCTGGATTTAGGAGCTAGGTGAGGTCCCTCCCCCAGTGACTCCAGTCTTGAAAAATAAGGAGGGAATTATTACAATCTGACCAATAAATAATATTTGACATTGATCATCTCTCTTTCCCTATTTGCCCCCCCTTCTAACAATGTTGAAAACATAAAAGAATAATCTATTGATTGCTCCAATTACAGGATGCTTAGCTACCATGTTTTCATATGAACAGGTTGTAAACCAGTGGTTTTACAAACAAGGGGTAGGGGTAAGAACACCTTAGCAAAATGCCACTGGCCTAGAACACTGCTAGCAATTTACATTTTTGTTGTCTTTTTAGGTTTGTTTTAAAGAGATGGATGGGCAAATGCTATGTGTTCACATATCCTAGGTCTGTGCTCTCAGGAATTTGCAGAAGATGGGAGGGGAGTTGCACTGGTGTAGATCTCAGGCATAGAGCTTGTCTCTAAGGTGAAGATCGATGCAGACCATGTCCTGAATGGGTAATTGTTCTGTTCTTAGTACTCCTGGTGTGTGACCTCTTTGTCTGGGACAATGGCTCCCTGGAGGATGGTGAGTAGAGAGGCTGTACCTTAACAAGATTTTCCTTCTACCCATAGCTCTGGATGTTAAGCCTGTTATTTAGGCCAGGACCTGTGGGCCTGGGAAGGTGACTGCAGTAAGAGCTGAGGTGAGGGAGAGAGGGAGGTTAGAGCCAGGAGATAGTGAGCAGAACTTGGAAGCCGATACTGGGGCTAGAGACAGACAGGTTGAAACTAGAGGTGTGTTGGGGGTGTGAGTTTGGGTGGGAAGTTAGGAGGGCAGGAAGGGGAAATCTTTGGCCTCCTGGGCCTTTGTGGAGCTGTGATGTCTGTTTTATGTTCAAGTCATCTACTCAGTCTCGAAATTCCATTGAGTGGAGATCATGCTTCACATGAAGGCTTTCTTGAGAATACTTGAGCCATTATGATTTCTTCTTTAGGGTCTAAGCCTGCTAATGAGAATTGAGAGCAAATTGCCCAGATTAAGCAATTAAAGGGGGTTGGCCATCACCAGAAATAAAATATTGGTGGAAAAGTCTTGAAGCAAAATACAAATTGAAATATGTAATGTTCTGCTGGTGATTGGCATCTACCACAGGCATCTCGTCGCCTCTTGGTTTCTCCAGTGCCCATCATAGCCTTCCCTAACCAGGACAGAAATCATCATTAGATTAGAGCAGCAGAGTTTAGAAAATGATGTTGGGACTGATTGTCTTAAAAAAGAGACTTAGCATTGGTCCACCTTCATCATCCTAAAATTAATATTATTGCTGAATGTGGCTTACTTCTGGCAGGATTTCGTTTTGTTTTCTCGTGAAAACTTTCCACATTTGTGACTGTTTTAGGGAACTTCACTTCATCCTACCTTTTTAGCGGGGATGGGGGGGCAGCTTTATTTCCTAGGTAAATGTAGTGATATCACAAATAAAGGTAAACATATATCCTCCACAACACAACTTCTGCTTAGAACAACCTGTCAGAAATTATAGAATTATAAAACCTCCATTTTGGGAGGGATCTGAGGGATACATCCCCAGGCATATTTTCTTCTCCATCATCTACAACAAAAGGTTTTGCAGCCTGTGCTAGAAGACTTCCAGCAACAGGGAGCTCAGCACTCCCCTTAGCAGCCCATTCATGTTATACATTTGGATAGCTTCGACTACTGTTGCTGTTCAGTTGTTTCAGTCATGCCCAACTCTCTGTGACCCCAGTTGGGGTTTTCTTAGCAAAGATCCTGGAGTGGTTTGCCATCTCCTTCTCCAGCTCATTTTATGGATGAGGAACTGAGACAAACAGGGTTAAGTGGCTTGCCCAGGGTCGCACAGCTAGTCATTGTCTGAGACCAGATTTGAATTCAGGAAGATGAGTCTTCCTGACTCCAGGCCTAGCACTTTATCCACTTAGTGTAACCTAGATTTCTCATATCTCTAATTATTAGGAAGGTATTTTTCTCCCTTTACATCATGGGTAAATCTTTCTTCCTTTGATTGCTGCCAGTTGCCCCTAGCTCTGCCCTCTGAGATGAAGCAGAATTAGTAGAATCATAGATTTTGGTGATTCAGGAGGGGGCCTCGGTGACCGTGTAAATCTAACCTCTCCGTGGAAGGAATCCCTGCTATAATATACTCACCAAAGGATGCTCCAATCTCTTCTTGAAGACCTCTGGTAGATGGGGAGCTCCTCACCTATGGAGGTGGGTCATTCCATGTTTAGACAGCTCTCATTGGTACTGGGAAGCCTTTGTTCTTGGTTCTCTCTGGGGTCTAACAGAACAAGTGTGATCCCCTCTTCAACTGACAGACTTTCCAGTTCTTGGAAGACAGACAGATCATGTTCCCTCCAAGTCTTTTCTTTTCTGGACTTACTATTCCCAGCTCCTGCAGTGTATTTTCATATTACCTATATTCAAAGCCCTTCATCATCCTAGTTGCTCACCATGACACTCTCCAGTTTTTATCAATTTATATTATTACATATTAATTTATCAATTATCCATATATAACAATATAATCAATTTATATTATCATATATCAATAAATGAATAAATTTAATCAATTTAATTATTTGTCAAGTAGTATATATCAGACTTTAGGATCCAAATAACACAGAATGAAGCAATTCCTATTCTAGGTGAGCTTACATTCTAATAAAGGGACTAAGGACATAAAATAGCTATCTAAACATAAAGTGAATCCATGCAAATATATATGAAATAGCTAAATACAAGGTCATTTGGGAGAGAGGGTACTGGCACAGACCATGCGGGTGCGGTGCTTCATGTAGAAGATGATGTCCAAGTTGCATCTTAAAGGAAGGCGGGCTTATTTTTTGAGGCAGAATTAAAGAGTGAATGTGCTCTTGACATGGGGAACAGCCTTTGCAGAGGCCCAGAGATGGGAATATAGTGAATAAGAAAGAGAAAGCTAGTTTTCTGGATAAGAGTACAAGGGAAGAAGTAGTATCTAGTGAAACTTGAAAGATAGATTGGGACCAGGATGTGTAGAACTTTACAAGCTAGAAAGAGTAGTTTATATTTTGTCCTAGAGGCAGTAACAAGCAGCTGGAATTGGTCAAACAGAGGCATCCCATGAACCTTTACTCATGGAAAATTACTTTAGCTACGGTTTTGTGTGGGATGAGCTGAAGTAGTGGGAGACTTCAGGCAGAGAGGCTAATTAAGAGACTGTTGTGGTGATTGGTGAGAGGTTTGGAGAGCCTGCTCCAGGGCAGTAGCTGCTTGAGTAGGGGAAAAAGCTTGAATTGGAAGGATGTTGTCATGCTAGAAATGGTAGAGTTTGGCAAGTGACTGGCTATGTGGGATGAGGAAGGGGGAAGAGTCTGTGATAATACCCAGGTGATAAACAAATCTGTGGGACTAGAAGGATGATGGTGCTTTCTGCAGAAACAAGGGAGTTTGGAAAGAAAGAATGGTTTAAGGGAGAAGGTAAGTTTAATTTTAGATATGTTGAGTTTAAGATGTCTCTAGGTTAGCCCATCTGAAATGCTGAACAGATAATTGATACTTGATGTAGGACTGAAGGTGAGGGGAGAGATTGGGGCTGGATCTGAGTGTCATCTGCATAGAGATTATAGCTAAACCCCTGGGAGCTGATGAGATTACAGAGAAAGCTAAAGAAAGAACCAGCAAAGAGCCTTGGGGAACATTGACAGCTAGGTGGTGTGGCATGGTTGATTAGCCAGTCTCTCAGGAAGCTTGGAGTGGTGAGATAAGGAAGACGTGAAACAGGAAAGAGCAGTGTCAGAAAAACCCAAGGAGTGTGATCCGTGGTGTCGTATGTGATGAATAGGTGGAGAAGGATGAGGTCGGAAAAAAAGATCATCCTATTGGGCAATCAGGTGATCATCGATAACTTCAGACAGATGAGTGATGAGGTGGGAAATAAGATTGGAAAGAGTTGATGAGTGACAGGAGAGGAAGTATGACAACAAGTAGAGATGACATTTTCTAGGAATTTGACTAAGAGAAGTAAAATATATGATGATAGCTTAAGGATATGGGATAGTCTAGTAAAGATTTGTTTTTAAGGATAAAGGAGACTTGGACATGTCCAAGGTAGTAGGGAAGAAACTATCAGACAGGGAGAGATTGAAGAGAGAGGGAGAGGATTGAAGATGCAATCTAGAGAAGATGGGGAAACATGGACTCGGGTGTACATATGGAGGGGTTAGTCTTGAGTTGGAGAAGAAGCATCTCTTTGTCAGATTGAGAGAAAGAAGAAGAGAGTAGGAGATGATGTCCAGTGCTTTTGAGGTGAAGAGAATGGGAAAAGAGGCAGTTCACATCAAATGCTCTCATTTTAAAAACTGAAGTAACAAGCATGACCCTCAGCTGAGGGAGAGGGGAAATGTGGGTGACTTGAGGGAAGAGAAAGTTTGGTCAGGGAAGAGTAAAAGGACCATATAGCTGAATTGAGAATCCAGTTAAGGTTGGATATCATGTATTGGTAATACAGCCAGTTCTCCAACTTCATTCAGGGGTTTGTGAATAAGAGAGGAGGAGGCAGATGGCGGGAATCTAATAGGCTGAGATTTGGCAAGACATGATGTGTAATAGGACAAAGGAAAAGGGATTAAAAAATGAAGGGCAGTGTGGAACTGAACTGTCTAATTATTGGGTTGAAGTTAGAGAGGGAGGAATAGGAAGTCATCTGAGCACCGTCCTTAACTGGTGACACCAGAACTAAAGCCAAACCTCCAGGAAAGGTCTCATGAAGACAGAGAACAGTGGGGCTATCCCCCTTGCCCTAATTCCTGGAAGCTTTGCCCCTCTTAATGCTGTCCCAGATCACATTAGCTTTTGTGCCTGTCACATCATTCTGTTGACTCATATTGAGTTTACAATCCACTGACATTCCTCTCCCCAAGATCTTTTCCAGAACAATCATGGTTCAATTATTCCTCCTGCATATATTTATTAGGTTGATTTTTGTGGTACTCTAGTACATCACATGGATCCCTGTTGAATTTCATCTCATTAGATTCAGCCGAATGTGTTTACTGTTCTAAGTGCTGGTGGTGATATATTGGTGATGATGATGATGATGATGATACTAATGGTTGAAATTAACAAATTTTAAGGTTTGCTGAATGCTCTAAAACCATTTTATTTGATACTTACAATGACGCAGGTGCTCTTATTCTCCTCTTTCTACTTTATATATAAGGAAACTGTGGATCTTATAGGTTGGAACTTGTCCATATCACCACAGCTAGTTGTTGAACCCAAGTCTATCTCGATTCCTGGTCCAACGTTCTTTGTGCTATACCATGATACCTGTTATTTATATGGTAACTACTACCGGTAACAGTGACACTAATTCCTTTATAGGGCTAGGGGCCAAACCTAGAATTTCATTGGCCTAGGGGAGTCCTTGGTAAGGAAACCCCCTTTACCAGTGCATGTGGGCACTTTCTATGCAATTTGGGGTCTTCATGAACAGAGGTGTTTAATACGTGGCCCACAGGCTACAAGCAGCCCATAACACTCCTGAGTGCGGCCTGAACCATATCAAAGTGTAATTGGGAAATACACAGCAAAATAATTACAAGTTAAGTACAATAAAACACAGATGATATTGCATTTTTAAAACAAAGTCAATCTACAGATGCTTCTGTAAGGATTAGAGGCTGCCATTTGTATTTGCTTTTGAGACCATTACTCTAGAGCACAGAGGAAGGGGTTCATCAGCATACTGGTTATGTGTCAAAGGCAGAACTTGAATCCATGTTTACCTGATTTAGGGCTGGTCTTTCTGCTATGCCTAGGTTCAGAACCTTGAAGTCATCGTTGACTCTTGATTCTCCCTCACTGCTACTCCACTCAGTTGCCTAATCTTGTTAATTCTGTCTAATATCTAATATCCCTCACATCCATCCTCTTCACTCCTCCAGGCCCTCATCACTTCTTGTTTTCTTCTCTTCTCTCTAAAAAGCTGCTTTCCATGCAAAGGCCAAAATAACCTCCCTAAAGCTCCCATCTAAACATGTCCCTACTCTACTCAAAGATCCCAAGTGGCTGCCTATTGCCTCTAGGATCAAATGGAAATACCTCAGCTTAGGATTTCCAGCCTTTCTTTATGTGGCTCCTGTCTACCTTTGCAGACTTATTTAGGCCTGCACAGACCTATTTGCTAGTCCTCGAGCTTAACATTTCCTGCCTTGAACTAGACCTTTGCACAGACTTCCCTTTGTGCCGGGAATTTTTCTTTCCTTAGCTTCCTTCATTGCTCAGTCCAAATGTTGCCTCCTATAGAAAATTCCATATTCCTCCTTCCATATTCCTCTCAGCTAGTTCTCTTTCCTTCCTCATATTATTGTGTACTTCACTCTTCTGTATAAATGTTATTTCTCCCAGTCAATGTAAGGTCCTTGATGTGCAGAATTTTCTGTTTTGTCTTTCTGCTCCCTTGTGAAACCCCCTTCTCTCCCTCACCCCAATCCCAGTAACTTGCACAGAGAAAGTGTTTCATAAATGCTTGTTGCATGAATGAATAGTACTTCTGTACCCTGTTCTGGTCAAACCATGTCAAGAGTAGTGTATTCAGTTCTGAATGTCATATTTTAGGAATGATATTGATGAAGTGGAGGAAAGTAATGAGAACTGAGAAAGGATTAGAGACTCTGCCAGATGAGGCCTTGGTTATTAGCCTGGAGGAGAGACTTATTTGGAGTTGGGAGTGGCTTGAAGGGGAAAGTGTTTGAAAGTCTGTCTTGTGGAAGATGGTTTTGACTCCAAAGGACAGACCCAGGAGCAATGGGTGGCAGGTGGAGAGGGACAAATTTAGCCTTGACATCAGCACAAATTTGCTTCCACTGAGAAGAAGTGGGATGGGCCCCCTTTAGGGGCCTGGTTCCTCCTTACTAGAAACCTTCAAATAAAGGCTGACCAGTTAGGGGGCATTTTTATAGAGAGAGATCCTGCTTAGGCTATGGGTGGGTATAGGCTGGGTGGACTCAGGTTTTTTGAATTCTGAGGTTCTGTTAAGGCTTCATTGAGGAGGTAGCTACTGAATGGAGCTTTGAAGGAAGGTTAGGACTTCAGCAAACAGGGGTGGAGGGGAGTGCATTTTGTGGGTGAAGGATGGGGAGAACAAAGGCCTGGAAATCAGAAGGAGAAAGATTACAGCCAAGGATGGACCTGAGTCTAGTTTGGCTGGAATGCAGAATACATTAAAGTAATTAGCATGAGTTAAGACTGGAATACATTAAGACAATTAGCATGAGCTAAGGCTTGGAAGATAGGTAGAAACAGTCTAATCCATCTTCCATGTAATAATTCTTCAGATATTTGAAGGCAGCCCTTATGGTCCTCCACGCCCCCTTTCTTCTTTTCTCCAGATTAACTATCCCTGGTTCCTTCAGCCAGTCCTTACCTGGCATGATTGCTTTTCCTTTCTTCACATAGGTTCCCCTCCTCCAGAAACTCATCAGCTTGACAAAAGCATGGGGACCAACAAAGAGCACATTAACCTGTAGTACAGTAGCAAACTGTCCCTCGAATGTAGGCCCCATAGAAGTTGGATTCAAAGCCCACCCTGAAGCATCACTCTCTTACATTGGAAAGAGTTTGTTCCTCAAAAAGAGATAAGTTTTGGGGTGTTGAGGCAAGATATAAGTATCACAGGGTGAGGGTATAGAGATTGAACCTTTGACTCCCTTGGTATAGAGAATTTCCAGGTGAGGAAATTCCTTCCACCAATGCAAGGGAACACTCTTCAACTTAAAGTTTTAGAGCAGGAGTGGGAAACCCTCAAGGCCACGTGTGTCCTTCTAGGTCCTCAAGTGTGGCCCTTTGAATCCAAACTTCACACAACAAATCCCTGTAGGACTTAGTCAAAATGCTGCACCTGAGGCCGCAGGTTCCCCACCCTTCTCTTAGAGAGTTGCCTTGAGCATTGAGTGGTTCAGAGACTTGGCCAGGATCACCTAGCCAGTTTGTAGCAAAGGTGAGACTTGAATATCTTTGAAGCAAGTTCTTTATTTCCCAAAACCATATTGTCCCATAGTATAGATATTATATATGGGTTCTTAATAAATATTAATTATTGGAGGATTAAAGTCCATATTTAAGCACTGTGTATCTAAGAGCATTGTAATGGGCTTCTCCTGAACCCTTTCTCCCTTTGACCTTTGACCTTACCCTGGGTGTTGCCTGTGGAATGGAGACAGTGTTGGTGTCAGTGGCTAATGTTCTCTGCCCCGACAGAAGCAGGGGTTAGTAGGTGTCCTTGCTGATTGTCTTAAATTTGGCAGTGGCCCTGGAGTCTGTTGGCATCGGCTTTGTGTTGACATGTCTGAAGCTTTCAGGAGGGTGGGCTGGGCCATGTGGCTCTTGGCTCTGTTCCTTCATTATGAAGAGCTCTCAGAAGGTGATTTAGGCCATTTCTTATGTCGCCCAAGGGTTGTACAGGTAGTGGATTTTCTGTCATTCTTTCTATGCCCTATCCCTAGGCCCCAGAGAAAAAAAGCAGGAGTTGAAATAGAAATAATATACCTTTATTGGCCAATATAACTTTTTTTAATGGCCCCCAGCAGGCCTGGACAGAAATGAGAAGTGTGTTTTTGGCACTCATTGGCCTACCTCCTCTTTTTGTATCCTTTTCTTTCTATGTTCACCCTAGGTACTTCCTTTTCCAGGCATTCTGTGCCCTCAGCATAGAGCCAAACACATAATAATATTCTCTTAACAAATCTTCATTGAGTATAAATAAAGGAATTAGTATTTGTCCCCTGGATACCTAGCCCTACCCCTGTGCCCCTCAACTTTCATCTCTGGTGCTCCATACTGCCTTGAACCAAAAGTAAGGACTAAAGAGATGTGTCCATTGAATAGCTTTCCCATGAAATCATATACTCAACACCTGTGTATTGCTACCAATCCCATCACAACTTCCCTGACCCATTGTCCCTTTCTCCCAGTTATATAGCACAGCCGTGTCAGACATGCTGCCCGCAGCCACATGTGGCCCACGACACTCCTGAGTGCTATCTGAATTTGATTAAAATATAATTGGGAAATACTTAGCCAACTGAGTAAAAATATAGTAAAACATAGATAATATTAATATGTGATTTTCTAAATCGATACACAGCCTACAAGACTCCTTAATATGGCTTAGTGGCCCCATTTTCTATTTGAGTTTGACAACACTGATCTAGCATGTTGGAATATTTCCCATAAAACCAATCCTTACAAAGGTGTTAACAGATAATGGCTAAATGTATATTATCACCCTCCTCCCCCATTTGCATTTTAACTAAGGATTTATGCAAATGCTTAGCTTTGACCCAAAGGAATGACTTTAATAACACATTGTCAGACATTTTGAGGAGGAGGATAAAGAAATGAGAGGGAGAAGGGAGAATTTTCCAGCAGTTCTTGGCTCATTGGAAATAAGAAACCATCTTTCTCCCTAGACAACCTCATTTGTCCCCAGGAGATTGGGGACTGTTATTTTGGACCAGTATAGATAGAAGAGTGAGTTAGGAGGTAATATGAAAAACTAGTCCTACAGCCTCTTTCTCCTCTGAGTAGAGATGGGAAGTTCATTTTTCCTCATTCATCCATCTCTTCCTGTCGTCCTTGTAGGGCTACTGCACTTCGATTCGGTTTAGTTCAGTTGAGTTTCAAAGAGGCTGCTCTTCGTAGAGAGCTGACCTTGAGGCTCTGACAGATACTGGCTTTGGGATCCTGGGGAAGCCATTTTACCTAGAAGGGCCCTAGACTACATTAAGGCTATGACTTGCATCCAAGGTGCTGCCCTGCGTTGATACAGGGAGTCCCCTCATCAGAGAGTTCCCCATGTCATTAAAGTCACTGGTCTAGTCATCATCCATATTAATTTCACTTTTGACCTCTTCAATGTGTAAGGCACTGAGTTGAGCCCTGAAACCATAGTCTTTGCCCTCAAAGAGTTGACTTTTCTACTAGTGGATTGTGGCAAGTACCCAGATAAGATATAATGGGAGAGTAAAGAAAACAGACATCACAGTCTTCCAAATAGGACAATAATAATAATGATAGTTGAAATTTATGTAGTGCTTTAAGGTCTGCAAAGTTTACATGCAGTATCTCATTGGACTTGCACCCCTGTGAGGTAGATATTATTCTTATCCCTCTCTCCCATTTTACAGATGGGAAAATTGAGGTTCAGTGAAAGTAAGTCACTTGCCTGGAGCCACACAGCTAGCAGCTAGTGTTAGAGGCAGGATTCAAACCCAGTTCCTCCTAACTCTAAGGCCAGTGTCCTTCCTCCAGCATCCTGCAGTCTAGTGCACTGGTAGCTGCATGTGAGGATGATATTCTGAAGCTTCACCTTAGTCTGGGAGCTGGGGCTGTGTGCTGATTTTAGAGCTCATGTTTCTTCGTGCTTGTTACACCTGAGTTATAGCAACTGCTCTTGTTCTGAACTGACTTCTGGGTAGGACTCATGTTGTTTATTTATTTTTACTATTTTGTCCTTCTTTCATGACATATGCTTTCTGTCATTCTCTCATCTGTCCCTCTCATCTGTTTCTGTCTCTCTCACCTTTTTTCTCCTCTTCTCTTCCTCTATACATCTTGTCAACAGATGTCATTAGCTCCTCCAGATCTAAGTAAGTTCCTCCAGGTACCTTTTAATCATTGCACTTCTCACCTGGCCTTTTCTCCCTTGCTAACTTATCTGGCCATCTTGGGTTAAGTAACCCTAGTGACACTCCCCTCCCCCACTTTTAAAAATACATCTGAAAGAAAGAGACCTTTAGATTTATTATATAACTCATTTAAATGGAAAAATAAAAGCTTGGGGTTTATTTTTTTAAGCCCAACTATTTATGCAGCCCTTCAGTTAGATAATATTTCCAAAAATATATCTTGTTAAGAGAGATGCACTCCTTGAACGAGCATATTAATTATAGTTCTTAAACTTGAGTATCATGTAGCCAGGCTTCAGTGTGTCGGAGAACCCATGTTTAACAGCAACAATTAAAAGTGAAAAGTCAATTGCGATGGTTCTAGGTGAAATTGACTTAGAGATGTGAACCGTTTTCCCCAAATCCTTCCAAATAAGGAAGGTGGCATTTCTGCAGCTATGGAATTGTGGATGAGTAAACAGCCAGGGTTCTTAAAATATTTATCTGGCTGTTGAAAGAATATTAAGTAAACAACATGGGTTTGAGCTTCCCGGCTTATATTTTGTGAAACCTCTCTGATCTCTGCTTTGACAAGGGGAAAGAAATTGACCTGCTTGTTTTTCCATTTGATTTTTCTCTATGTATATTTTACTCTTGCCTGGGGTGGGGTTTCCCGTGAACATTAATGTTTCCAGAGAATGCCAGCTTTCTGGATTTCTGTTTTCCTTTCGGAGATCTGAGAACAACATATACTACAAAAGGGTGTCTTTAAAGCGGGAGAAGGGGAGTGGGTGATGCTCTTAGGACTGGAAGCTCTGGTTTGTGAGGCCAGCAGGGATCTGGACCCCAGCTTGGTCAACAAGTCTCCCTAGCTACTTGTGTGTCTGGCAGGCAGGCCCGTGACAAATTTCTGTGTGCTCATTTGCCTTGTGATTTGCCTGCCGAAAAAAGCAACACTGAAAAGTTGTGTCTCCAAAGGTGAAACTTGTCCCTGAGCTGCTCTCTGCTGAGCTATGACAAGGTTTCTTTCACAGGCTGTGTCCAGGATGACTTTTGGGGGCCTCAGTTGTCTTGTCACTTGCAGCCAAATGAATTTACCTTCCCAGGGCTAGGCAGCTGGCACCCTTTCCCCTGAATGCCATGCAAGGAGGCTGCTCTCTCTTGAAAGACAGTGGATGTTCTCAACATAGCTATTTCAGGATAATGAAGCAGCCAGGGAGAGGAGAGGACAGCTCTGGCCATCAACAGAATTGTGCAATTAGAGCAAGGAGAACATTGCAGCAAATTAGGAGGGAGGCAGAGTTTAGATTGTGGTACAAGGCAGTATCATGGTTCCAGGAAGCCAGGCTCCAGATCTTGGGTTATTGCTATTGTAGCACTGTGCCTGTCTCCTCTCCTCTCCCCTCCCTTGCAGCCCTTACCACACATTCAATATCCATTACCCTCAGATATCCTCATTTCTAGGCCTTTCCAAAAGGATAGGTCTTTCTCAAGAGGAAGGACCATGTAAAAGGCAATATGGTACCTCTACCAGCATGGACACCAGGTTTAGAGCTCGGGGAGCTAGCTTCTAGGCCTGACATGGCCAGATTCTGAGCAAGCCTCTTCCTTTCTTTAAAGACCTAGGTATAAAATTAGGAGCATTATCCTTGGGGTGCTGTTTGTCTAGGGAAAAGAATGCGGTGCAGTGGGAATAGCTAGGTTTGATGTTGAAAGACCTGGAATCAGATCCCACTTATGACTCTGTGCACATGACCTTGGGTCAGTCACTTTAGTTCCTGATTTCTCAGCTCCCGCCTTTGTAAATAAAATGAGAGGGTTGGACTAAATGGATCCCCTCCACCTTTAGATCTGTGATCCTGTGTGTGATCTTGGTAAGTGACTTGATTTCCCTGAGTTTCCCCATCTGGAAAAGGAGGGGATGGAATTAATTTCCCTATAAGATTCCTTCCAGCTTGAGAGTTAGGAAACCATGACGAGCACAGCAGAGCAAATGTAGGCTATGTGTGTGTTGGGTGGAGGGAAGAGGCATTAGTGGGCATACAGGGGCTACTGGGTAGTCACTGTCAAAGAACTCTTGTGCAAGTAAGGCATTGCCTGAGCCATCCTTCCATTTCTCATGATCCTTTAGGTTGAGCTAGTTGTGTCTGCTTTCAAACGCATGGGCAAGTCACTTGACTACTCTGAGCCTCAGTTTCCTCATTTGTGAAATGGAAATTATTAGAATCTGCCTCACTGAGTTGTTGTGAGGATTAAATGAGAGAATGTAGGTAAAGCAAGCACTATATAGACATCTGTTAGTAACCTTTGAAAAATTGTTATTTCTCCAGGCTTATCATAAAATTACAGTTGTAGAGTTGGAAGGGACCTAAGTGACCATTTAGTACAATATTCTTATTTTACACATGAGGGAAACAGAGTCTCAGTGAGGTTAAATGGGAGCTAGGTGATATAGTAGATAGGGTGCTGAGCCGAGAGTCAGGAAGACCTGAGTTCAAATCCAGTCTCAAACACTTCCTAACTGTGACCCTGGGCAAGTGACTGTCTGCCTCAATTTCCTTGTCTATAAAATGGGAACAATAATGGCAACTCTCTTCCAGACTTGTGAGAAAATGATTGCAAATCACTCAGCTCAGAGCCTGGCACATAGTAAGAAATGTATGTGTTTACTACTATCCTTATTATTGCTATTGTCATTAAATGACTTGGCCAAGGCTACACAGTAAATGACTAAGCCAGGATTTGAATCTAGGTCATCTCACCCCAAACCCAGTATTCTCTCTGCTTCACCATACTACCACCCCTTAGGCTGTGGCAAAGAATCACTAACCAGTCATAGGCCAGGCATTGTGCTAGTCAGCCATTCAGTCAATAAACATTTATTAAGAGCCTAAGACACAGTGCCAGGTATTATGCTAAGCTAGGCTCTGGAGAGACCAAGACAAAACTGGAATTGCCCCTGTTCTTACTGAGGTGAATGCACTCATACACAAATATGAAGTCTATTTAAAGCAAATGGGATAGGGACCCTAGCAACTTGGGAGAATGGTTGTCTAGCGTGCATTAAGGAAACATTCTGTGTGAGGCAGTATGCTAAATTCTGTTTATACAAAGACAGGCGAAAGAAGAAGCTCACAGTCTAATGAGGGAGAGCACATACAAGTAATGGAGTACAAAAAGATGTATTCTGGAAGATGATCTCAGAAGGAGGGTGGGGGTATATGCAGATGGTAAAATTAGAGAGGAATCTTGAAGGAAGACAGGAAGGAAAGCATTCAGAGCATGGGGCACAGCTGATGGAAATGCAGGGAGGTGAGAGGTGAAGTGTCTCATGTAGGTCAACATATCTGGAGTAAAGAGAAGGGTTGGTAGGTGACAGGTTGTGAAAGGCTTTGAATGCCAGATGGAGTTTTTATATTTGATTCTGGAGGTAATAGGGAGCCATTGGAGTTTATTGAATTGGAGGGGTGTGATCTAGTCAGATCTGCTCTTTAGGAAAGTTACTTTGTCAGCTGAGTAGGGATTGGATTGGGTTGGGGAGAGATTTGAGACAGAAAGAAGAATTAGAAGGCTATGGTAACAATCCAGGGGTAGGTCAGAGCATCTGTACCAGGGTGGATGCTGTGTGAGTGTAGGGGAGGGAAAAGTTGTGGGAAATGGGGTCCATTGGTAGTAATGACAAGATTTAGCACTTGATTAGATGGATGTCTGATGTAAGATTCAAAGATACTACTGAGATTGAAGGCCTGGGTGAGAGGGAGGATGGTGGTCCTCTTGGAGTGATAAGTTCAGAAGACAGGAGGGTTTGGGGGGTAATAGAGTTCTGTTTGAGAGGCCTCTGGGGCATCTTAAAAGCATTATATAGGACTAGAACCCAGGAGAGAGATTAAGGCAGGATATGTAGATCTGAGAATCACCTGTTTAGAGCTGATGATTGAACTCACTAAGTTAGATAGCATAGAGAGAGCAAAAAGCCAGATACAGAGTCTTTGGGAACATCCATGGTGATTGGGCATGATCTGACTGGACAGCCAAGCAAAGAGACAGAGGAGAGGTCATATAGGTAGGAGGAAAAACAGGAGAGAGAATTGTCACCAAAATCTAGAGAGGAGAAGGTATCAGGGTGGGGGGAGGTGATCAACAGTGTCAAAGCCTGCAGAGATGTCAGTAAAGTTGAAGATAGAGAAATGGCCATTAGATTTAACAATTGACATCGTTGGCAACTTTGGAGAGAGCAGTGTTGGTCAAATAATGAGGTCAGAAGCCAGATCACAGAAAGTTTAGAAAGGAAAAGAGGAAGTGGAGGCCCTGATTATACAGTTTTCTAAAGAAAATGTTTCACCACTAAGGGCAAGAGAGAGATGGGGCAATGGCTTTCAGGGATGGTTGAATTAAGGAGTGCCCTTTGAGGATGAGGAAGACATGACGGTGCTTGTGGGCAGCAGAGAAACAGCCAGGAGGTGGGAGAGTTGGTAAAAGGATCAGGAAAGACTTCATATATATGAGCTTTGAAGGCAACCCAAGGTCGCTATGGGGGACGGGGGGGAAGGGGGACTCCTGAATAACTCCTAGAAACTCAGAGTTGGAAGCATCCTTAGGGACCATCTGTTCAGACTCAAGCCTCTCCAACCTCCCCTTCTAGACCTCCACTGAGATAAATGAGGTAGTGACTTCTGGAGGAAGCCCAAGTCACTCTTGGATAACTCTTCATTGTCGGAAAGTTGTGGCTGACCTGCAATCTAATCTTCCTCTTTAACTCCTGGTTCTGCACCCTTGGGTCCAGAAGAACAAGTCACATCCCTCTTCCACACAGTAGCTCTTTGAATTCTTTTTTTAAAAAATATTTAGTTTTAATTTCCAACATTCATTTCCACAAGATTTTGAGTTCCAAATTCTCTCCCCATCTCTCCCCTCCCCTCAGTTCAAGACACCGTGCATTCTGGTTACCCCTTCCCCAAATCTGCCCTCCCTTCTATCACACCCCTCCCTTCCCTTATCCCTATCTCCTCTATTTTCTTGTAGGGCAAGATAGATTTCTATACCCCATTACCTATATTTCTTGTTTCCCAGTTGCATGCAAATACAATTTTTAACATTCATTTTTAAAACTTTGAGTTTCAACTTCTTTCCCTTCCTCCTTCCCCACCCATCCCCACTGAGAAGGCAAGCAATTCAATATAGGTTATATATGTGTAGTTATGCAAAAGACTTCCATAAAAATCATGTTGTGAAAGACTATATTTCCCTCCATCCTATCCTGTCCCCCATTTATTCTATTCTCTCTTTTGACCTTGTCCCTCCCCAAAAGTGTTTACTTCTAATTACCCCCTCTTCTCATTTGCCTTCCCTTCTATCATCCCCCACCCCTCTTATCCCCTTCTCCCCTACTTTCCTGCAGTGTAAGATAGATTTTCATACCAAATTGAATGTGCATGTAATTCCCTCCTTAAGCCAAATGTGATGAAAGTAAGCCACAAATACTATCTTTCTATGTAGAAATGTAAACAGTTCAACTTTAGTAAGTCCCTTATAATTTCTCTTTCCTGTTTACCTTTTCATGTTTCTCTTCATTCTTGTGTTTGAAAGTCAATCAGGAATGTTTGAAAGTTCTCTATTTCATTGAATGATCATTTTTCCCTTGCAGTATTATACTCAATTTTGCTGGTTAGGTGATCATTGGTTTTGATCCTAGCTCCTTTGACTTCTGGAATATCATATTCCAAGCCCTTCAATCCCTTAATGTAGAAGCTGCTAGATCTTGTGTTATCCTGATTATATTTCCACAATACTCGATTTGTTTCTTTCTGGATGCTTGTAGCATTTTCTCCTTGACCAGGGAACTCTGGAATCTGGCTATAATATTCCTAGGAGTTTTTCTTTTCAGATCTCTTTCAAGAGGTGATTGGTGGAGTCTCACAATATTTATTTTACCTCTGGTTCTAGAATATCAGGATGGTTTTCCTTGATAATTTCATGAAAGATGATGTCTAGGCTATTTTTTTGATTACGACTTTCAGGTAGTCCCATATTTTTTAAATTGTCTCTCCTGGATCTATTTTTCAGGTCAGTTGTTTTTCCAATGAGATGTTTCACATTGTCTGCCATTTTTTCATTCCTTTGGTTTTGTTTTATAATTTCTTGATTTTTTATAAAGTCATTAGCTTCCATCTGTTCCATTCTAATCTTTAAGGAAGTATTTTCTTCAGTGAACTTTTGGATCTCCTTTTATATCTGGGCAATTCTGCTTTTTAGGACATTCTTCTCCTCATTGGCTTTTTGGATCTCTTTTGCCATTTGGGTTAGTCTATTTTTTGAAGCATTATTTTCTTTAGCATTTTCTTTGAGTCTCTTTTAGCAAGCAGTTGACTCATTTTTTCATGATTTTCTTGCATCACTCTCATTTCTGTTCCCAACTTTTACTTTACTTCTCTTACTTGATTTTCAAAATTCTTTTTGAGCTCTTCTATGGCCTGAGACCAATTCATATTTTTTCTTGGAGGCTTTGGATAGAGGAGCTTTGACTTTGTTTACTTCTGTTTGCATGCTTTGGTCTTCTTTGTCACCAAAGTAAGATTCTATAGTCTGATTATTTTTCTGATTTTTTTTTCTCATTTCCCCAGATATTTATTTGACTTTTGAGCTCTTTGTCAAGGTAAATCTCTGCTTCCAGTGGGAGTAGGGGATATACTGTCAGTTGCTCAATCCCCCCACAGTTTGTGAGATTAGAACTCCAGAAACAGTGGCTGCTACTCCATGCCCTTCCTCCTCTGACACTCTGGGGCTGGGGATGGACCATTCTACTCTCCTGTACTGGTTCCTACAGGCTTTTCCCACTGACCTTCCAATTTGTCCTGTGCATTTTGGTGTCCTGATGTCTGGAAACTACCACAGGTGTGAGAGATTGTCTCCCCAAGACCTGCTCAGGTCCCCTCTGTGCCAGTGATGCCCACACTGGACTGCGCCCTGCACCTTGCCCCCTGAGTGGTGCGATAGACACTTCCTGATGACCTTCCACGCTGTCTTGGACTGGAAATTTGCTTCACTCTGTCATCCTGTGGGTTCTGCAGCTCCGGAATTTGTTTCGTGCCATTTTTTTACAGGTATTTGGCTGGGCTTGGGGAGCTCTAGAAAGTCAGTACTGTTACTCTGCCATCTTGGCTCCACCCCAGCTCTTTGAATTCTTGAGGACCTCTCTCCTGTGTCCGGGAGAGTCTTCTTTGTTGTAGATTGTAAGCTTCTTGAGTGCAGTAGCTGTCTTTTGCCTCTTTTTATTTCCCTAGCAATTTGATACAGTGCCTAGCACACAATAGCTGCTTGTTTGGTGAATTGAATATCCTGTGATAAAAACCCAAAGCCTTTCACTTTCCCTGGACATTTTCTAGCTTATCAGTGACTCTTGTTTGGGGGATTTGTTTACCCTTGAGCTCTTGCTTTGCCTGGCCAGAGGCCCCTTTCCCAAGCTACCAAATCCTTCTTTCTCTTTGAAGAATTCTTTTTCAGAGGTCTTGCTAATTATCTCTAATCACCCCTCTCCCTCAATACACAAAACCTGTGGGTGGGGATTGAATACTACCTACCCTAGGGCTGTTGCTCTTTAAATAGTAAAACTCTCTCCTGGCTGCTGCTAATTTAGTTTTACTGCTCCTTAAATCCAGGGTATTAGGGAACTGCCCGCTTTTGAAGACCCAACTGTTGGATTCATAGGGTCAAATCTAGACCCACGGTATGTGGTTTGATGACTTGTATGAGAAAGGTCTTAGGATCCTTGGGTTCTGAGCTATTTTTTCCAGACTCTACTGGAATTACCAGCTTTGTGGTGGCCTTTATGAGCTGGGGCAAGGAGTGGGGAGCACTTGGTTATGGAGACTGTGCAGTAACATCCATTATGGAAAGAAAACAAGATTTTGAGCATCTAAGAATCTGATAACTTTGATACTGAATTCACAGACTGTGATGGTTTAAAGTAATGTGGATCCAGAACCAGAAGGGACCTCACATGTCTTCTACTCCTGACCTTTCATTTTGAAGAAGAGAAAACCGAGACCCAGGAGGCTGAGGCAATCCTCTCCTGGTCTCTGCTGTCAACAATAAGACGTTGGGTGGGATTGAATTGCCATAATCAACAGGTGATTTTATATCTCTCTCACTTCGTGCTGCTTGCATTGGTACAATTTAAGGTGGTAACAGCAAAACAGAATGCAACAGTGTAGACCCGCAACAAACATGCTGGCCGTGTGTGTATAATTCAGGCACTGGAAACCCCTACTCAGTAGATGTAGAAAGTTCACCAAGAAGCTATGCCAAAATTCGGCATCTTTCTAAACTCTAGTCAACCTTTCTGTGAACCCATAAAGAGCTGATTGTCTTCATTAGTCCCCGTTACGTATTTTACACTTTCCCACCCCCACACTTTTCTTCTTGTTACTCCTACCTCAGTCTCACCATTCCCAACTCTACCCATTCTTAAGTAGCCAGCTTTAATTCCGTTTACTCTGAGAAGTCTTCCCTGAGCATACCCAGCTAAGGTGATCTCTTTCTACTTGAAATGCTTATAGCTTCCTGTTTCTATCAATTTGCTTGGCAAATTAGCAAATCTGTCTCAGAGGTTTAGTTTAATTCCACAAGCATCTGTTGCTGCAGTTGTTTCAGTTGTGCCTGATTCTTTGTGACCTCTTTTTTTCATTTTCTTGGCAGAGATACTTGAGTGGTTGGCCATTTCCTTCTGTTGCTCATTTTACAGATGTGGAAACTGATGGTGAAGTGACTTGTCCAGCCATGGTCACTCAACTAGTGTGTGTATGAGACCAGATTTGAACTCAGGTTTTTCTGCCTCCAGGCCTGGCACTCTATCCACTGTACCACCTAATTGCCCTCAAGCATTTATTATGTTGAAGGGACCGTGCTGAATATTCAGAATAAAGAGACAAAATGAACCAGTTGTTTTCTGCGTGGAGCTGCCCTACTGGGCAGATGCTACTATTTCCTATTTGCATTTTATTTAGGAACTACAAGCTACAATTGTAATGACAAGTGTGGAGTTTCTTCCTTCAGAAGTTGATAGACAGTTGCAGTGAAAAAAATCCTAGCTATCCCACATTCTGTGTGGTTGGTGGAGATAATCAGAGGATCAGAGATCTTGAGTCTGAAGAGTTGTTGGATTTCATCACCAGATAGATGAGGAAACTGAGGTCCGAGGTCACACTGGTGGGAAATGGAAGAGCTGGGATTCAGACTCAGTTTCTGGGACCAAGTTCAGTCTTCTTTCTCTGACTGTATCACCCTGTGGCTGGCTCACAGCCTCATCTCCCAGCCAGTCCATTTCCCTGCTGTCAGACAAAGAACGTGAAGTTGCTTGACTGGCTTCTCTCTAAGGTCCTTTACAGATCGAAATCTATGATTCTCTGTTTTTAAAAGGCAGTACACATAGGAAAGAAGGAAGAAGGGAAATGAAAGACACACAAATTCAATAGCCCAAATGCTTAAGACATGAAACAAAAAAAATAATGAGGAAGGTAATCGAAGTAGTAAACCCTTCTGTCTGGCTAGACACAAAAGGGTACACTTTTCTGTGCTTTACCAGATGCCTTTAGATAAAACCTGTAGAAGGGTAGGGTGAAAAAACTATTAAAAGGCCCCTCCCTCTTTTGGGGAGCTGGAGTGAAGCTGAGGATACCTGGCGGACCAGACTCCCCAGGTTTCCCTGGGCCTCTTCTCTAGCCCTCCTTCCCTGTTTACTCCCGAGCTGGTGACCTGCTCTCCTTATTTGTTTCTCTGGCTTTCTGATCGATGACCACTTGCTAGTTGTGAATCCCTAACCACTGACTTAACTGACGTCTTCATTCCCTTTTGCATGGGGCTTCATTCCTTTCTCTTTTAGCAGCCAACGTAGCTTTTGGACTTGGCTTCTCAATTTGTCCCCTAATCTATTTAAAGTCTCACCACTTAGAACACCGCACCAAGCAGAGCCCTCACCTGGTTGGGTGACTATCCCAAGAACATCTTGGCACCATGGGAATTCAAGACCCAGGGATTTAATAAAGATTCTTTGTGATGTATCCCCTCCACCAGTGACAGAGATTCTATTCCAGCTGATTTACATACAGAAACTGTACATAAGATGAATTGTGTTCTTGTTCTACAGTGCTTTGGTTCACATTTATGCTCTAGGCCAGCTACCTAAGATAGACAGGGCTACTTGTGGCCATTGGAGCCCTAGTAAAATTCCAAGGTAAGATAGGTTTGTTTTTTATGTCATCTTGCCTCTCTTTCTTTCCCTAGTTCCCATCTTCTGGTTCTTTTCCCTGTACCAAGTTCTAAGACATTACCTGAAGCCCTTACCAAAAATACCCTACCCCAAGCTCCCACGTTACTTTTCTCCCCCCTTTCATTATCATAGGGTTTTAAGTGGATGTGAGGCACTCTGATTAAAATGATTCATACTAAGATGTGAATGACTAAGAGGTTTAGCCACTGCTAAATTTTTTGAATTTTAAAAGAGGCACTTATTAACAAATGAAATTCTAATTTATAAACTGTGTGTGGGAGACATATCTCCTTTTTTCCCACTTTGAACTACCTCTATCTTTACCTACCAATCCTGGGCAACACAGTTTTGGGGGTAAAGCTGAGTATCAGACTCCCTGCTTGCTTCCTTGGGTTCTATTTTTCAAAGAGAGGAGCTGCTTTATATCTGGTCTCCAGTTAGTCTTATATCACTTTACCCCTTTCCTTTTCTTCATCGATCTTCCATTTCTTGGTAACTCTTCTCCCCTAACCATCTTCCCCAACCTTGTAATCTTTTCTATGATTGGTTCATGACTAATGAAGTCCCTGTGTTTAATTCCACCAGTTAAGAGATATTACCTTAGAAGTTGTTCCTCTATGTAAACCGAAGTTTGAGCATATAAGATCATCTGATTTCTGGAACAGACCTTAGGACTTTGGCAGAAAAAAATAGATTTTTACCAGTTGCTTTTAGAAATCCTATCCCACCTTCCTCTTGTGCAGAGACCTAAACAACCTTTGAATTGGTGGGACAAAGAACATGAAGGAGCTGGACTGGCTTCTTTCTAAGGTCCTTTCCAGCTCAAAATCTATGATTCTCTGTTTTGAAAAGGCAGTGCACATAGACATAGATAGACATAGATCGTGCATCTTTTTCTTCCTTTTCTCTGAGCCTTGCATCTCCCAACAACAGACAGGAAGAGAATCATTTGTGAAATCCTTTATTGATTTTTAGTACAGTGGCATCTGCTAGTGACCCACCAGACTTGGAGAGAAGCTAATGAACGGCGGAAGGCACATCACTTGGTTTGCTTGTTGAGTTGATTTTGCACCTTTGCCTCTGAATTTTTTCCTGGCTGATTTTAACCGGAGCTAATGCTTACTTATTGCTGTTGACTGGGTTCCAACTGCAGGTATTTGACTTGCAGACAGGTAGACCTGACTTTAAGCAAAATGGCTGGACAGAAGGATGATTTGGGAGGTGATTTTTTTAAATTGCAAAAGTATTTTTCACTTTATTTAGTTCAATGGAATGCAGATGTATTTGTCTGATATGTGGAAAGGTCTATACTAGGTCCTGAGGGAGATACAAAGGTGGCTAAGACATGAATCCTGCCTGCTAGTTGCTTAGAGTCTAGGTATAGGAGTTTACAATCTATGAGATCTATGAAATTGGTTTTAAAAAATTGATAACTATTTCAATATAATTGGTTCCCTTTGTAATTCTACAATATTTTTTTTTTTGCATTTAAAGACATTTTGAGTAAAATTGCCTAGATTTTATTAGACTGATAAGGGAGTTCAGGATCTGGCTCAGGAGAGAAGATGGTCATGTACTGCCAGTGAAATTGTGATACTACTCAAGAGAGATGCTTGAACAAGGTCCTATGAGAGTGCCAAGGAGGGAGACAGTGAGGTTCAGTGGAAAGAGCACAGGGGATCAGGATTCAGAAGGACCTGCCTATACATTTAGCCTCCAATACTTAACACCTACACGACCTCAGGAAAATTCCTTAACCTCTTATTGTCTCACTTTCCTCATCTGCAAAGAAGGACTTGGCCTAGGAACCTCAGAAGTTCTTTTCAGTTCTTGAGCTATGATCCTTTGAAATCAGGGGAGGGCTTCATGGATCATGGATGAGCTGATATTTATAAAAGGGCACATCTGTGCTTCATTTAAAGGTTTAAATTATTTGATAGAAGGCCAGTGAGCCCTTTTATTCCCCACATATAATGCAAAGATTGACTTTAGTCTAGTTCCTGCTTATTAGATGAAATCTGAATTAGCTGATTGTGGATCAATGAATTATATTCTAGTGAAAATAAAGTGATCTGGTCCAACCTGGTTATTTCAGACTCACAGATTCTGAGAGTGAGAAGGGATCTCAGAGGTCAACAAGTTAGTACAAGGTGTCCTTGACTAGGAATCCCCTCTATAACAACTGTACCACCTACTTGAAGGACCATAAGGTGGTCCATTTTCCACTCTTGATACTAAGTGAAGTGATTCTGTGTTTAGAAGGGGAGTTTTGGGGAAAGAACGTGATATAGATCTATGGTGAGACCCATAAGCAAGGTGCACATTTCCTGGTCCATGCACCAAATAACCATTTAGCATCATTTTCTCATCTCCCTTCATCCCTGTGGAATGTTCAAGTGCACAGTCTCAAATGAGAATCCCTCCAGGCCCTGAGCCACCTTCCTTGGTCCCTTTGTTGCGTACCAATCTAGCTTAGCTGACTGACTTCTGTAGTCCTCATTATGATAACATGTCTTATGCTTTTCCATGCATTGTGCATTGGCACACAGCAGAATGGATCAATTAAACAGAGCAACCCCTTCCCCTGAGAACCCTTCACATACATTAGCACAGTTATCATGTATCCTCTGGGTCTTCTCTAGGGCAGCATTTCTCAGATTTTTTGACCTCAAGATCCCTTTACTCTCATAAAGATTATTGAGAACTCCAAAGAGCTTTTGTTTATGTGAGTTATATAAATAGCATCTTAGTATTATTATGAAAATAGACTTGACCTCACAGACCCTCTGAAAGGGTCAGAGATCCCTAGACCATACTCTAGGCCAAAGATCCCAATATCTCAATAATGCATGATCAGGAGGTCCCTCACCATTCCGGTCACCCTCTTCAAGATATTCTTTTGCTTATCAATGACTTTCCAAAAGGTGGTCTTTGATTTCCTGCCTTGGTAATTTTAAAAACTACCATATTAACATAATGTGGAAATATGTTTAACATGATTGTACATGTATAATCTATATCATATTGCTGCTGTCTTGTGAAGGGAATGCAGGGACGGAGAAAAATTTGGAACTCAAAATCTTGCAAAGATGAATGTTGAAAACTATTTTTACATATAATTAGAAAAAGTAAAATACTATTAAGAAAAATAATTAATCTAGCCTATTCCTAATGTGCTTGTGAGACTAGCTACTTCTGTGGTAAAGGACTAGCTTTTGGAGCCCCTGCTGATCTGAGCTACCTCAGTATCTTAGTCTATGTTTGCTTCTCAAAGATATTGCCATTTGTTTGTAAAACGTTCTTGTAAGATTTGGGCTCCAATGATCTCCAGTGGATGCTCTCTCTGTCCTTTGAGGGTAGGTGTTAGAATTCTTCTTTCAGGGTATTTACAGTAACTGATATGACTTAAGTTTATTTGTATTATTTTTAAGCCGTATCAGAGCATATCCAAAGAGGTGTGCTCCCCGTTCTCCCGCTGTCTCACTTATCTGTGACAAAACCAATCAAAACCTGACAGTTACTTTTATTTCTGCATCAGATGAGCAATGAGGCACAATTCATGCACGAGTGATAACTTTGGAAATTCTGCTAATGCAATTAGCTTCTCTTAATAAACATAGCAGTGCCACTTTGGCCTATTCTTAAAATGATTTTCTTCAAGCTTTCGGTTTTCGTATCAGAGTCATCCCTGGATGGCCCACCGTTTGTCCCTGCTCCCCCAAAACACCAAGAACCTAACACCAAAAACTTCCCTGCTACAATGATGTACTTCTGAGTGGGAGGTCCAATTTGAATTCAGGTTTTCCTGACTCCAGACCCAGTGGTCTGTGTACTGTCCCAGCTGCATCAGATACACACAGAATAGCCAAGGAGCTTACATTCTAATGGAAGAGTTGGGAATTTTCATGTACACTCATTGTTGCGGTTGTTCAGTATCTTCAATAAGTACAAAATGGACACAAAGTAACTACAAAGTAGGGTTTTTATTGGCTTATTGTTTTGTTTTGTTTTTTTCTGAAGAGAGGGCAGAAATAACTGGAGCAGAGAGCTGAGGCAAAGCCTCCCATAGATGATGATGCTTGAACTGAGGTTTAAAAGGAGGTAAGGATTTCAGGTTGGAAAGGTGATGATTTTCAACAAATCTGGAGTTATCTGTTGTGCATCTGACTTTGTGACCCAATTTGGGGTTTTCCTGACAAAGATACTGGAGTGGTTTGCCATGTCCTTCTTCAGCTCATTTGATAGATGAAGAAATTGAGGCAAGCAGGGTTAAGTGACTTGCCCAGGGTCACACAGCTAGCAAGTATCTGAGGACAGATTTGAATCGGGGAAGATGAGTCTTCCAGATTCCAGGCTCTGTCCATTGTAGTGCCATCTAGTTGTCCTAGCCTTTATCCCTTTATAATTCCAAGGTAGCCTTGGGATTGGCTCATCTCACTTTTTTTTATTTGCCTGTCTTTTGATGGGTAAAGTTGAACATTTATACTCAAGAGGTATGAGATAACAGCTGTTTTTTGTATACTGTTTTCCCTATTTGGACCCCATAGTAATTCATTGTTGTAGTAGAGAAAGCATTAGTGACCCAGAGAGTAAGCCTTGCCTGATGTCACACAGCTAGTATGTGTTGAAGACAGAATTCAAGCTCAGATCTTGCAACTTCCAAGTGGAGGACTCTTGATAACAACTGATAGACACACACACATACACATAGAAACAGAGTCTCATTTGGTTCTCACAACTTTGTGAAGTAATATTAATGATAATCATAATCGTAGCCACCATTTTTAAAGAGGTTTACAAAGCCACTCACATATGTTATTTCATTTGAGCCTCACAACAACCCTGGGAGGTAGGTGCTGTTATTATCTCTATTTTACAGAGGAAGGAAACTGAGGGAAAGAGCAAAGTTCTCTTTGGTAACTCACCCAGGGTTACTTATCTAGTGATTGTCTGAGGCAGGATTTTATCTTGGGCCTTTCTGACTCCCAAGTCCAACATTCTATCTGCTGAACTCCTGGTACAATGATGATATAGGGACCTGTAATTTCATCTTCATATGGAGATGAAAAACTCCCTCCTCCATTGCGGCTGAGTACCTACTGTACAGCCTACAGTTTTAGAGCTGTCCCCTCAGCACTACAGAACATAGACATGCACCACTAGGCCCAAGTAGGAGAGAAGTTCTTAATCTGGGATCACAGATAGATTTCAGAGGGTTCATTTTAACTTAGATGGGAAAAATTCCATCTTTACTTTTGCTCACCTCTAAGTGAAATTTAGCATTTCCTTCCTCTGATTTGGACACGGGGTCTGTTGCTTTCACTAACCTGCCAAAGGGGTGAAGCAAAAAAGATCAAGCCCTCCTGCCCTAGGATGAAATCTAAGCCTCTTTGTTTGGCCCCAGTATACTTGTCAAGACTTTGTCCATGTCATTTCCCATCATGTATACTCCTTCCTAATACTTTGGTTTCTCAGAGTTTTCCACGATGGTATAGCCCTTTAGTTTAAAGAAAACTTGGGCAGAATCCTTGTAGTAAAATCCTCTAGAATTATTATTTTTAGTGCTTATTAACAAACCATATAAAGCTCATTAAAAACAAGCCAAAAGCTTGGTCCCTTGTAGTCCAGTTTGAAAAGCTGTGGTCTAGTCCAAATGGCCTTTGTCTAGTTACTCCTATACAGCAAGCATTCCACCTCTCATCTTCATTCCTGCATTCCTTCCCTGCTTAGGCTTTCACTTTGCCTTCAAGGCTCAGTTTAAGTGTCTTCTTCGTAATGTACCCCCTTTCCTGGATACTAGTCCTTCCCTTCCAAATTATCTTATTTCTAATTTGTACATTCCTTTATAGCTATACAAAGTGTCCCCAAAGTCTTGGTGCAGTTTTAAGAAATTAAGATTTAAAATGGCTCTGAGATACTTTTTATATTATCTCCTTTGGCGTCACATTATATGTTCCTTCAGGCAAGGACGCCTTCACTTCTCTCTTTGTATCCCTAGCACCTAGGACAGTGGTTGGCACATAGCAGATTCTTAATAAATACTTTTTGATTGATCTCCATTTCTTTTAGAAGGGGAGATAGTGAAGGAAAGTAACTTGTCAAGATCAAGGTCATACCTTCATCTGCTCTAGTCCTCCTCCACTGGCTCTCTGTGGCACAGAAGTATCCTTGAATTCCCAAAGGCTATGCCAACACAAATCCTGGCAGTGCCTTCTTGGCTGGTAAAGCACTAAGTGAAGGGCAGCTAGTTCTGGACTCAGGATGGTGGTGATGGTGTTTCAGTCATCTGAGGACCACACTATCTGAGTCTGGATAGGCTCCTGACCTGTGTTTGAAATTCAACTCTGGTACTTGATGACTGCGTGACTTTGGGTTAAGTACCTTATCACTCTCAGAGCTTTAGTTTCCACACTGGTAAAATGAAGGTGATCTTCCCAACTCTAACTTTCTGTCATCTTACAATTACCAGGCAGGTGTCCAGGTTTGATCATGGCAAATCATGAAACCCCTTATTAAGGTCTGTATCCACTGAGGGCCCATTGACCCTTTAAGACCACAGGGTCTTGTAATGTGGAAGAAGAGTATAATCTCATTCATTTGAATTGCTGGTGGAGGTTGAAAGAATTCCAATCAATGGAAAGTGGGAATTCCAAAGCAGACATGGACGATTTCAGTGCTCTCAGGTAGATGAGAGCACATGAGTTCATGCCTAGCTATGTCTGCCTACTGCAAGGCTTGCTTTACTGAATATGAAAGAATCGTTTGTAATTAGTGTATTGATTGCTTGCACGCAAAGGGTTGCTGCTAAAGTACTTTTTTAACATGCTAGAAACTGGGCTTGTTTTTCACATAGGTTAAACATCCTTCAGAAACTTGCCTTTATGCCCTTAAATTGCTTTAGCAACCCTTCTTCTCATAGCTAGGGCAAAAGTAGGTCCATGCTAGATTTGGGAATCCTGCATCCATAGGCTCTGAATTAAGGAGGCTTGTGCTAGCTAGAAGTCAAGGCAGCATAGTAGAGTGGATAGAATACAGGGTTTGGAATCAGGAGATTCTGAGTTCAAATTTTGACCAAAACACTTACTAGCTGTATGACCCTGGACAAGTGAGTTAACATCTCTGAGCCTCAGATTCCTCATGTATAAAAATGAGAGAGGTTGGACTTGGTGACCCTCAGACATCAATTTTAGTTATAAATATATGATCCTGTGATCTTTCCTTTGTCAACTTCCTGTGTGACCCTGGGTGGGTCACTTAACTATTATGATGCCTTGAACAACTGTCTAGGACTTAGCTTCTGAGTCATGAATGTAGAATATACATTTGAGGAAAGAGCTTCTATACTGGGAGATAGAGTTGGAGATTTTTCCCATATTCATCTATTTAGTTATCCTATTAAAAACAAAAGGACTGAGTTGGACCATGCTCCAATGCAAGGTTCGTCTTTTTGAGCCACAGGCTTTCAGAGTCGGAAGGCTCTGATGTTCCCTAATTTCCTACACGGAGAAGCTGAATCTCGCGGGAGAGGTGGAAGGTGCCTTGCTGTAGTCATATAGCAAGTTGGTGGCAGAGTTAGCTAGTCCTCAGATCTCTGCCCATCACAGACAGCCAAGGAATAAAAAATAAGGAGAGATAATAATGCACTATAGCCCCACAAAGACTCCTGGGACATTTCATTCGATTGCTCCAACTGAAAAAGGAGATCTCTTTGAAATAAAGAAATGGAATAGGGAACTGAAGAAAAAGATGTGTTGCTAATTCTGTACTACCTCTTTGACCTCATGTGGGGAATATTTTTTCAACTTTAAAACCAAAGATTTTTTTTCTCCTGAAGGCTTTTGTGCTGTTGGCAAGAAACCAAAATTCTAAGCTTAAAATCACCAAATACATCCCCTAGGAAGGAGTAGGGCAGCCAGAATTGTATTATATTGAAGTCATTTCTTCTGTGCTCCCAAATACATTAGAGGAGGCGGGCTCACCACTGCAGGCCTCCAGCAACTGCAATCAGAAAATTGTACCAGCAGCTTTTTTGAATCTTGGCATCCTCTCCATTTGGATGTATGAATGTTAGACACATGGCAACTGAAAGTGTTGAACTGGATCTGACTTGGGTGGGGTCTTTTCTTGATGCAGAACTGAGGAGTGGCCTTCTTTGTCCACTGAAAAAATACCAAGAGGTCTCTGTGTGTAGATGGTAGACTTGTGCCCCCTAAACCCATGGCATTAGTACAACTGAGGGCTGTTGATTTCATGTGGCCCCTGTTCTTGTTCTGGTAGTAGGTGACTCACCATCAGGGGTTTAGCAGCTCCTATGCAAACTCTTAAATTATTGTGGAGGAGGATTCGTATTAGTGCTAGTGGGTGCACACCCTTGTTTTCTGCCTCCTTCAACAGCTACTGTGCTTAACTTTTCTTATCCTCTCAGAAAAGAACAAAAAAAATGGAAAATGGAACTGTATTGTTCTAGATGCTCCCAGCTGTGCATACATATGTAGGGCGATGAGGAACTCAGAATAACCTGGAACCCATCCCTTGTCTTTTCTTATTCCTTTTTCTTCTCCTTGGAATGGTCACCTTCTCTCTCTTTTTCATTTTCCCTAGTAGACATTCTACCCATTCTCCTAATAGCTCCTTGTCCATGGAACTTTCATTAATCTCTGCTAGTAGTAGTCTTGCCCTCAACTGATCTTCCAACATCACTATCTTCCACTTATGCACTTATTCTCTTTCTCTTATTTTCTCCCCAACATCACTATCCTCCACTTATGCACTTACTCTCTTTCTCTTATTTTCTCCCCTTATTATCAGCCACAACTAGACTTTAAGCTCTCTGAGGACAGAGTTTATGTCTTACTTCTCTCTGTATCTTCGCCAGTGTCTGACATGGTACATTGCATGTAGCAGTATCCAGAAGCGTGTGATGAATGAGCTGTAGGATATCCTGCTTGCCAGTTACTATATAAAATAGAATGACAGAGGGTTCTATGAGAGAATAGAGTTCTGGTTTATTTGGAAAACAGGCTTTTTGTCACCTCAATTTGTCTGCTATTGCCTTTCTCTATCGACTTTAGTTAAGCCCTCATTATCCATCTGAACATAGAAAAAGACTTTTTTTCCTTTGTGAAAATTGCTCAGTCATGGAACAACTTTACCAATTTTTATCAACTTCTTCTTGCAAAATTAGCAATGCTCTGACTTGAAACAACACATTGTGTTCAGAATCTGTAGTAATTCCAATGGTTTAATTTTGCTACTTCCCCACCCCCCCCAAGCAAACATGCCAAAGATTTGATATTGACAAATAAAAGATAATGTACTGTGAAACTGACAAGGCAGAAACAGTGGGAGAGCTCAGGATTTCTGCTATCTTGTCGTTATGCAGTGATGGAAAGAGTACTGAAACCTTAATGCCATGTGAACTAGAACAATACGCAATTTTGATAGAAGTAGCCTTCCTTCAATTTATTTACTGTAGCAAAGACTGATTGTTCCACGGTTTGGAAATGATTCCGTAAATAACACTGAAGAAATTGATGACCCTCTCTCTCCAGACAGCGTTCATGGAGCTTAACCCATTCTTTCAGAAGCAAAGGTCCTGACAAAACGATTGATGGGACTCCCATTCATGGTGTGAAGTCCGCTGAATAAGGCCCTCTATGACTGATCTGGGCAGCAGGTGATTATCTCTGGACTGATCCTATCCTCTTTGTTGGCACTGTGAACCTTGATTTTTTATGAAAGCTCTTGCCTCCTTGATATGTTCTGGATATTATTGTGGATGGTTACCAAAGTCATCCATTGCCCCAGTACTGTTTTTGCTCCATCCTCTCCCACCCTTACCCCAACCCTGGTCTTTGTTTTCTCATCATCTCCCCGCAGGCTGGGTCTGAAAGCTATCAGAGGCTCCAAACTCTCTTAACACTGTGCCCCAACAGAAAATGAAGAGCAGGGTAGTAGAGTACCAAAAAGGCTTTGCTTTGGGGTCACATGAGCTCAGCTGGGTTTGATTCCTGACTTTGCTGCTTTCTACTTGTGTGACTTTGGGCAAGTTACTTCACTCCTCCAATGATCTCCAAGTCCTCTTTCAGCTCTGATACTTTTAGGTCCTAAGTGATAACAGCAGAGAGGAGCAGGGTGGAAAGAGGCACACTGATTGAGATGATTGTGGTGCCCCAAACAGCCTGATGATAGAGAAGAAGAGGAGAAAATTCTTGTGGTTCAGTTCCCGACTCTCTCATTCTCTGGGCTTCAGGTTCCTCAATTAGACCTTGAGGGAATTGGACTGGGTGGATTATAAGACTTCTTTTAATTTTCCTCAATTCTTTTTCTTTTATTTGGACCTTAATAAACATTAGTTAAAATCAACACACAGTAGAATAGAAAGAGACGTGAAAGAACGTATTTGCATCTTGTATAGTTTTTCTTCTAAGTATAAAATAAATTCAGAATGCCACTTGCAAAGCTGTACTACTTATCTGTGCTTCTCTAAAGTCTCCTTTAACTCAAGATCTATGATCCTGTAATCCAGTCATGAAGAAACAAAGGATGGGACAACTCTGCTGTCTGGATAAGTGGTGGTGGTGGTTGTGTGTGTGTGTGTGTGTGTGTGTGTGTGTGTGTGTGTGTGTTTGGATAGTAGAATGTAGAAAAAAAATAGCCCCAACCCTGACAATACTGAAGCTGTCCACATATACACATACATATATATGTATGAATGTATGCATCTACTGTGTGTGTGGTAGATATTTTCCATCATTAGCCATTAAGGGTTAGCCATTAAGGGTTAGATTGAACATATTATTCTTCCAGTGAGCCTGGGAAGGCTCCTCAGCATAATCCACAGTGATAAGAATGAGATTGATTTAACCATCCACACTGGACAAACAAAATGGGTAAAGAAAACATATTGACATCCATATTGACTGACATGTAACTGGATGTGAATTAGACTGTGAATTAGAATGTGAGCTAGACATAGAACTGTAAAGGTCTATCTCTTTAGAACTGATATGTTCATGTTGATAGGTTTGTAAAAAATTTTTCATTTGATTATATTTTTCACTTCACAAGCATTTTTCTTTTTCACTTAACTTCTGAAAAAACATCCTTACAGCTAACTTGGATTCTAAATCCTTTAGATCTCTAAGCCTCAGTTTCCTTCATTGTAAAATGAAGAGCTCATACTATATGATCTCAAAAATCCCTTCCTGTTCTAAGTCTATGATCCTGTGACTTAAAGGCTAAAAGAGGGATTGGAAGGTGTGCATTCTCTTGTCTATTGGGTAGTGGTCCTTCTTGAATATCTTTGATCGCTAGGGTACCTTGGACAGCTCAGTCTACTCAGAGAACTGATGTAGCCTCTGTGGCATCCTCACAACCACTTTCTCCCATTTTTTCTTTCCTTCTCACTTTGATTTATAATATTTGGAAAGGATTTCTGAGGGCTTTGGTAAGGCATTACTTTTTTCAACCATCTTACCCCTTTTCCTTCTCCTTCCTTTGAGATTTATGAATAATTACTTAGTGTCTCCTGGGCAGATAGCTCCAAGTTAGGGGCAAGAGCATGAGCCTACATTTAGAATGGATGTCCATAGTGCTGAGGCTTTCTGAGTTTTAAGATGCTACACTTGTAGCATCTTTCACATTGATTGAAGTCACTAGGGGGACTTCACATAGAAGATGTTGATCCTTGCTTGCATAGGAACAAAAATGTGATTTATTTTTTAAAAGGTGGCTGAGTCTTTTTGCTGATTCAGTCAGTCCAAGTTAAGGCAAGGGACATAAAAGGTCCCAGAACACTGTAGCATAATTGAATTCCTGTGTCTTGCCAGCAATCAGCATATAAAGTAGGGGCTAACTGCAATGGCTTTGTGGCAAAGGAAGAAAGAGGGAAATTAATTGTGATTACAGATTGCCCACCAAAATGATGATGACACTTGGATTTTGCACCTTCAGATTGGGTAAAACACATGGCTTGGGGCAGCATTTGCTGTCCCTGGCACTGGCTTGTTCTTTGTCTAAAGTCTTTAGTGAGAGAGCTGATGAGAGTGAATTTGGGGGCTGACAATTACATTCTGGCTTGGTTCCCCTTTCTTTTTGGGGTGTGAGGATTTCAAACTTTACACACATCTGAAAGGATATGGCAAAATTGATGGTGTTGGACGTTCATTGCTTTTTTTCTACCTATAATTTTCAAACTTGAAATTGTTGGGGTGATGTACGAAAAGGACAATCTCTTTGGCAGTAGAGCATGTGGGGAGGACATGTGTGTTTTGAAGAATCTAAGGAATTCTTTGAAGTCTTAAATTTACTTCTGAGTTTTTTTTAGCTGTGTATCTTTCAATTAATTAACTAATTAATTAATTTTTAGTTTTCAACATTCATTTCCACAAGATTTTGAGTTCCAAATTTTCTCCCTACCTCTCCCCTCCCCCACCCCAAGACACCGTGCATTCTTATTACCCCTTCCCCAATCTGCCTTCTCTTCTATCATACCCCTCCCTTCCCTTATCCCCATCTTCTCTCTTTCCTGGTAGGGAAAGATAGATTTCTATACGTCACTACCTGTATTTCTTATTTCCCAGTTGCATGCAAAAACAATTCTCAACATTCGTTCCTAAATCTTTGAGTCCCAACTTCTCTCCCTTCCTCCCTCCCCACACATCCCCTCTGTGAAGGCAAGCAATTCAATATAGGCTATATATGTGCAGTTATGCAAAAGACTTCCATAAAAGACATGTTGTGAAAAACTAACTATATTTCCCTCCATCCTATCCTGTCCCCCATTTGTTCTCTTCTCTCTTTTGTCCTTGTCCCTCCTCAAAAATGTTTACTTCTAATTACTCCCTCCTCCCATTTGCCCTCCCTTCTATTATTCCCCCAGAGTCCATGTATACCCTTCTCCTCTACTTTCCTGTAGCATAAGATGAATTTTCATAAATGTGATGAGAGCAAGCTTCATTTTTTCCCTCTCACCTTCCCCCTTTTCCCCTCCATTGAAAAAAGCTTTTTCTTGCCTCTTTTTTTGAGAGATAATTTGCCCCATTCCATTTCTCCCTTTCTCTTCCCAATATATTCCTCTCTCACCCCTTAATTTTATTTTTTTAGATATCATCTCTTCCTATTCAACTCACCCTGTGCCCTCTGTCTATATGTATATAATCCCACCAACTTCCTAAATACTAAGAAAAGTCATAAGAGTTCCAAATATTATCGTTCCATGTAGGAATGTAAACAGTTCAACTTTAGTAAGTCCCTTATAATTTCTATTTCCTGTTTACCCTTTCATGCTTCTCTTGATTCTTGTGTTTGAAAGTCAGATTTTCTATTCAGCTCTGGTTTTATCATCAAGAGTGCTTGAAAGTCCTCTATTTCATTGAGTGACCATTTTCCCCCTGAAGTATTATAATCAGTTTTGCTGGGTAGATGATTCTTGGTTTTAATCCTAGTTTCTTTGACTTCTGGAATATCATATTCTAAGCCCTTCAATCTCTTAATGTAGAAGTTGCTAAATCTTATATTATCCTGATTGCATTTCCTCAATACTTGAATTGTTTCTATCTGGCTGCTTGCAATATTTTCTCCTTGACCTGGGAACACTGGAATCTGGCTACAATATTCCTAGGAGTTTTTCTTTTCAGATATCTTTCAGGTTATGATCAGTGGATTCTTTCAATATTTATTTTACCCCCTGTTTCTAGAATATCAGGAGAGTTTTCCTTGATAATTTCAAGAAAGATGATGTCTAGACTCTTTTTTTGATCATGGCTTTCAGGTAGTCCCATAATTTTTAAATTGTCTCTCCTGGATCTATTTTTCAGGTCAGTTGTTTTTCCAATGAAATATTTCATGTTGTCTTCAGTTTTTTCATTCTTTTGGTTTTGTTTTGTAATTTCTTGGTTTCTCAAAAAGAAAATCATTAGCTTTCATCTGCTCCATTCTAATTTTTAAAGAACTATTTTCTTCAGTGATCTTTTGAACCTCATTTTCCATTTGGCTAATTCTGCTTTTTACAGCATTCTTCTCCTCATTGGCTTTTTGGACCTCTTTTGCCATTTGGGTTAATTTATTTTTAAAAGTGTTATTTTCTTCAGCATTTTTTTGCACCTCCTTTTGCATGTTATTGACTTGCTTTTCATGATTTTCTTGCATTGCTCTCATTTCTCTTCCCAATTTTTCCTCCACCTCTCTTACTTGATTTTCAAAATCCTTTTTGAGTTCTTCCATGTCCTGAGACCATGGCAAATTTATTTTGGAGGTTTTGGATGTAGAAGCCTTGACTTTGACATCTTCCTCTAATGATATGCATTGCTCTTCCTCATCAGAAAGGATGGAAAAAAATACCTGTTCACCAAGAAGGTAACCTTCTACAGTCTTATTTTTCCCCCTTTTTTAGGGCATTTTCCCAGTCAGTTACTTGACTTTTGAGTCCTTTGTCAAGTGGAGGGTATACTCTAGAGACCTGCAGGGAAGACACTTTATTACTCTCCTGGCATGAACTCTGGTCTGGGAGCAACCACAAACTTTTCTGCCCAGGATCTGCGAGTGGGGTTCCCTCTCCAGAGCCTCCACCAAATCCACCACGTCATTGCTCCTCCTCACCTCAGGATTGCCACTCCAGGCTGCAATTGAGATCAGTCATTTGACTCCCCTAGAGTCTTTAGGCCGAGGGCTCAAAAAATGGATGCTGCAGCTGCCTGGGGCCAGGGCTAGGGCAGGACTGTGCTCCCTTCTCATCCAGTTGAAAAAGCTTTCTCACTGACCTTTTAAGCTGTCTCTGGTGTTTTTGAGTTGAGGAATCTTGGAACTGCAGCTGCTAACCAGGATTCTGTGCCCTAAAGTCTACTCCAGTACTGTCCCTCCCAGTGCTGTACGGCCAAGGCTGAACTGTGCTCTGTGGTATATGCTCCACTCTGAGCCTGATGCGATAGACCTTTCCTGTTAGCCTTCCAGGCTGCCTTGGGTTGGAAATCTCTTTCACTCTGTCGTTTTGTGACTTCTCCTGCTCTAGAATTTGTTTAGAGTCATTTTTACAGATATTTTATGGGCTTTACAGGTATTTTTGTTGGGCTTTAGGGGAGAGCTAGAGCAGGTGCATTCTTGTCCTCTGCCATCTTTGCTCCCTTAGCTGTGTATTCTAACTGATTTCTCTGTCTCTCTTCCCTTCCTACTTTCATCACTCAAAACCCATTGATCTTAATTACACCCTTATTTTACAGAAGAGGAAATTGAGGGTCAAAGATGAGAATTAACTTCCCCAGGGTCACACAACTAGTGAGGGGAGCACAGTTCTTGATCAGAACATGGGTCTGTCGACTCCTAGTCCATTGTTTATTTCATCTACTTCCTAACTGGTCTGCTTGCCCCCAGCCCACTACCCCCATCATGCAACAGCACTGCTAAAATAATCTTGTTTGAAAAGAAAAAAAAACATTTTCTTCATAGAGTTCCCCTGTCAAAAATCCTTGATGCCTCCCTGTTCCTATCGGTCAAGTTTGAATTTCTTGGTCTAGCATTTAAGACACCCCTCTTGCCTTTCTGATTTTATTTCTGGCTATTCTCCCAGCAGAATAGTCTCCTCTAATCAAAGTGATCTCTTCCATGTCTATGGAACATGCCATACAAGTTATAGCTTCCAAACTTTTTCTCATGCCTATTCCTCTTCTTAGGGTTCTTTTCCTTGTCTCCATCTTCTCCAATGAACTGAGTCCTACCCAGACTTCCAGTTCCAGCTCCACAAAACCTCCCTTGTATGCCTTTTTCCTATATGTTCTCCTCTTCCTATGAATTCCAAGAACGCTTAGTGTTAGTCTGTTCTTATTGAGTACTTTTCTCAGGCTTTGTGTTTTTTTAATTTTGAAAATTTATGCCATTGCCTCTGTCTGCATTTAATTTAATGGTCTTCCAAATAGCTTCTTAAAGGTAGAGCCTAGAACCACTTTTTGGTATCCCTTACAACAGAGGGATATGCTACTCAGTTCAACAAGCATTTATTAAGTGCCTTCTATGTGCCAAGAAGTTTGCTGATTTCCTAAGTTACAAAGAAACACAAACATACACATATACATATACACACATAAGCACTGTTCCTGCATGTAAATGCAATGTAAACAACTAGATTATATACAGGATATCTGTAGAATGGATGGAAGAGGGTTTGAAAAGACAGCAGGGGTGATGAGTAGGAAAGGCCTCCTGGAGTAAATTGGATTTGAACTGAGCCTTGAAGGAAGTTAGGGAAATAAGAGGATAACGTGTCGAGGTATGGCGTTCTCAGCTTGGAGAACAATCATTGAGAAGGAGAGTAAAAGGGAGATGTAATGTTTTGGTTGAGGAACCAGTCAATGAAGCTCGATTACAGTGAATGGAAGAGAGGAAAATATGAGAAGACAAGGAAGGTTAGAAGGGGTCCAATTATGAAAAGATTCAAATATAGAAGTGATTTGTATTTGATGTTGGAGGCAATAGGGGGCCACTGGAGTTTTTGAATAAGATGGGAGTGGGAGGACATAACTAGACTTGTACTTTGGCAACTGAGTGGAGGCAGGATGACCAATTATTTGGTTATTTCAATAGTCTGAGTGGGAGATGATTAGATCCTGGACTAGGATGGTGACTGTGTTTTTGGAAAGGAGATGATGTATCTGAGAGATGTTGTAAAGGCAGAAAACACAAGATTTGGTGATAAATTGAAAATACCTGGTGAGTAAAAGTGAGGAAGGATTGAGGGATGTCATAGAGGTTGCAAGCCCAGATGCCTGTTAGGATGGTGGTATCCTCAGTGGCAATAGGAAAGTTGGGAGGAAAGGTAATGAATTTCATTTTAGAAATGTCCAGTTTGAGATATCTACAGGACAACCAGTTAGAGATGGATGTCTTAGATGCTCAATTCATATTGCAGATTTGGTGATTGATTGATACTGCATAGGAAAAGAGACCTTCCTAGGTCTCCTAGAAAATCTGCTGGTTAAGTATTTTTCCATTCCTGGCCCAGAAAATGATTAGTAGTAGAATTTGCAAGTCTCCCAGTCCAGTCATGTGGTCTGGGAAATTTATATCTTGATTTGTGAGAACCTGTCGCTGCCAGCAAATTTTGGCTGGTGGAAACGGATATAAAGATTCATTTGAGACTGCACTGTTATTGTATGGGGTTTGTATGACTCCTAGTCAAACTGTCCTCAGAGATTTCTAGTGTCTTAGGATAGTGGCATTTGGATGTAGCTTTTTCCTTGATGACTTCTTTTTTTCAGATTTCTGTGACAGGGCTCCCAGAATAAGGTTCTCTTCCTTGAATCCATGTATCTCTTGCCTCTCTGTCCCCTTTGCACTGGCTGTCCCCTTTTCCTGATCCCTGGAATGCCCTCCCTCCTCACCCCTACCTCTTGGAATCCTGAGCTTTTTTGAAGACTCATCTCATATATCACCTCCTACAGGAAACTTTTCATGATCCTCTTAGGTTACAGCGTTTCCCCTCTTCCCCCAATCACTTTGTGTAAATTTTGCATTGACTTATTTGTCAGTGTATGTATTGTTTCCCTCTCAGTAGAGTGTAAGTTCTTTGAGGACAGCAAGTATTTTGTCTTTGCATTCTTAGCATGGAGTGCAGTACCTGATACACAGAAGATATTCTAAGAAATGCCTGGTAAATTGAAATGAAAAGTGGTAAAACTAGTTAGGGGTAACTCTCTTCTATCCCAAATGGGTGGAAATGATATTAAAAGAGAGTAGAGACTAGAAAGAGAAGTTGAGGAAAAAAACACTTTTAGGGCAGAAAGAAATGGTGAAGGAAGAAATAGAAAACACAACAATAAAAGGAGAGAGAATAGAAGAAGTGGAAATATAGGAGAATGGAAGGAAAAGTGACTTTGCTTTCTTTCATCATCGGTAAAGCACTCTGCCCTCTTTCTTCCTTTGATCTCATGAGCTAAACTAAGGAGAACACTTTGCCACCTAAGTGAATGTACTTATTACTAAGCAGTGACCTTGGCCCTAAAATGAGCTCATGAACCTGAGAATTAATTGTGTCCAGCTTAGACTGGTTCAGGGTGTGGTCTTTAGGTGGAAAAGGAATTTTTTCAATCTCTTGTGAAACTTCATGTGATTTTGTGATCCAATGAAGAATTTAAAAAGCAACTTTAAATGAATGAGAAATATTGAGTAATTTTCTGTTTCTGCTCTCCAATCACATCTTTCTTTCCTACTGGATCTTGTTGACGATGCACTGGGGAAAAGCCCTAGACTGGGTGGCCTATTGGGATGGTTTGCATTTAAGAGGAGCCAGCTTAAGTTAGCTTTGCAGTGATGCTGGAGTTTGGGAAGGCAGTGAAAAGGACAATGAACTATTATTCCCCTTTTAGAAGTTTATGAATCAGCTACGTGTCAAAGCAACATCATAATCACAAGGTAGGAAAGTGAATCCTTTTCTTTTTCTTGTCATTAAAGTGGTAACTATTCAGTTCATTTGAAAATGGCACATTCAAAAGAAAACAATTACCCTCTTCTTTGATGCCTTCTTGGGTCTACTCAGTAAACTGTCTAAAAATGTACACACTGGTTTTATTCACGTTTTCGGTGTTCAAAAAATGAATCTGATTGAGTTATAAGATTGAATACATTTTTAAAATAATCCAAATGAGCAAAAAGATAATCTTACAGATAGAACTTGTAAAGAAATAGCAGGCTTGGTGTGCATCTCTATTACTATCATGTGAGTCTGATAAGATTAAGGGTTGAACTGGATGACTTTCAAAGGTCTCTTCAAGTGCTAAACCTGTCACCCCTCGATCTTAAGTTCAAGAGTAAACTTTAGCTTGACTTGCATTTGTTGGCTTCTCCTGTTGTTCTGTCCTGATGAGTGAAATCTATTGGGCATTGAAATTGGTTCTGCATTAGCCATTAAGCAAATAATTACCTTTCTTCTCTCTTTGTTGTTTTAATACTCTTTTGGTACTTCTTTTGGTAGTCTGAGAGACATGTTTTTAGTCCAGTAGTCATTTTGTTTCTCTTTTGGTAAATCATTTATGGTTTAGAAAGCTCCACTTTCTGAGATTTGTTTGGTTGTGATCTCTATTGCTTGTTTGTTAACTTAGGTATTTTAACTTTCATAGGTAATCATCCCTTTTCTTTCTGTTGGTTAGCAAAACCAGAAATGGTTTTGCTAGCACTGAGATGTGGATTACTAATTCTGATAATTGATTTACTGTGGTCATTGTGAACTTGTCTAGTTGAGCTTTGAATTTTCTAATGTGATTTTCCTCTCCTTTTTGAAAAACATATTAGCTAAAGGTTTATCCATTTTGTTAGTCTTTAAGATATAGCTCATAGTTTGTGTGCCATTTCTGTAGTGGTCTCGTTTCCTATCTATTACTCTCCTCATTTTCATGATTTTTTCTTTCATGATTATTTTGACTTTGTGACTATGTTGATTTTCTAGTTTAAAATGAGTGTGATAACCTGTTTCAAGAGCAGAGAATGATGAAGTATTTATATTTCAAAGGGCCTCAGTGAAGATAGTTTAAAAAACCCATCAACCAAAAATTTAGAACTATGAGATCACTCCGAAATCCATGATGAGGTTTAGTGGAGGGAGAGTATATCAACAATATGGTGATACTATTTAAATTATGCAGTTCAGTTCCACTCAGTAGGTATTTTAGGTGTCTACTGTGGGCAAAACACATGTCTATATACCTGGGGGTGGGATATAAACTTTAGATCCAACATGTTTCCTGCCCCCATGGAGCTTACAATCAATTGGGGCACAAAGACAGATAAGTAAGTATTACGTACCATTTTACATGCTAGACACATTTGAGAGTTTACATTATGTGTTGCGCAGGGTTCTAGGGAATGGTCATTACTGAGACTGGGGATTGTGTGACTCTGATTTGTTTTAGGAAGGTGCGGGACAGACCTGTGATTTCCTGGTCATAAGTTCTGGGAAATCTCAGTGTAGAAATGTCCTCCACCAAACGTACATTGCCAACCACTTTGTAACTCATAGTCTTGTAGAGTTGCCTGAAGCCCTGAGACATTAAGTCTGTAGTCACACTACATATCAGAGTTAAGACTTGAACTCAGGTCTTAATGACTCCAGAGTTGGGCCTTTATCAGTTATGCTGTGCTGCCTGTCAACTCTGAAATGGGAAAGCTCAAGCAGTATCATCTTGTGTGTGTGTGTTTTTTTTTTCATGGTCAAGTTTTGCATTTCAGCCTGTTCATTGTTGTGTTCCATAGTGACAGGTGCAGCTGCCTTGTCACTTACAGTGTCATTTAGACACTAAGACTTTTCTCTTTATTCACTAAGTTCTACAAGGGCAATGGCACTGGAAATGGATATGGAACTTCCTTGAAGATAGTATCACGGGTGTCATTGGTGTCTGATGTGGAAGGGAGCCAAGTTTATCCGATTTAGAACTGGAAAGGGAGATGAACCAGCCCAACTCATTCACTTTACTGAGTATATTGGAAGCCCAGACAAAGAAGTGACTTGACCAGGGCCACATGGGTAGCAAGTAGTAAAGTAAGAACACAAACCCAGGAAGTCTGAGGTCGAATTTAGTGCCCTTTTGTACTGAAAAGCATGATTTATGATAGTGAATAGGACTGAGGGTGGGGGAGTATTGATAATAGGGGTAGGCATATGGAAGCCAGTTGGTGGTAGACTTTAGGAGTATACTTAAGGAAATTAGGGAGTCACTGACAGATTAAGCCCAATTCTTTTACCTATATAAGGAAGATTCCAGGTAATTCAGGAGGGTGAGAATTCTGTTTCCTCTTTAGTGGCAGTGGCTACTGGAGAATGTCCACAGTTTTGCAGCTTTGGAGGGCACATTGGGGTCAGAAGATGAGTGTTGATTTTAGAAGACTTAGTGGTTTTGGTTGCTGTCTCTGATGGATCATAAAGGGACCAAGGGAAAAACAAAACTAAAAAATGAAGGAAAGAATGAAGCAAGGAAAGAAATGAACAAAGGAAGATGGAATTATTTGAACAATATGATGCAGAATACCAGAGAAAGAGAGAAGGAGAAGAGAGGGAAGTAGACAGTTTAGAAATGAGCTTAATGAATGCTTGTCAAAGGAATGCAAAGTGAATTCTAAAAAATCTAAGAGGCTCTAATAGTGGCCTTAGATTTCTCTTTCTTATTTAATGTATTGAAAGATGAAAACGTTTTAATAGCAGATTTTGGCTTTACAGCTCAATTTTATTACAATGATTTTTCATCACATCCTGTCAGTTGAATTGGAAACTATGGTGCAATTTTTTAATATTGCTATTTCTGCACACTTGCATGTTACATTCAAACATTCTCTTGTGTATGATGGTGCAGTGATATGTTTATATTAAAAGCTGAAAGCAGTTCTTCATTGGTTTATCCAAAGCGGAGAAATGTGTTTTTGTAGTTCTCAGGTAGCAAGAGACAATCTTGGATTTTATTGTTATAGCCCACTGTGCTTTATGGTTTACAGAATGCTTTCTACATCACAACCTTGGGAGATAGATAGTATTAAGTATTATGGTCCTCATTTTACAGATGAGGAAACTAAGGCTCAGAGAGATCATAGAGACACAGTCATTGCTTTTCTGGAAGAGATTGTGGAGATCATGAAGTTCAACTCTGTCATTTTACACATGAGCAGGTGAAAGCCCAGAGACATAAGTAAGTTTCTCAAGGTCACACAACCACTGCTTGCCAACCAGCTGCCACCAGAAACACAACTGAAGAAGCATGGCACACTGAGAGACAAGAGGTGACACTGCCAGGAGGATCAAACCACTGCTGCCATCTTGACCACCACCTGTCCTCAGACCTCAATAAAAACAGCCCCACACTTCATGCCTAAGAGTTCCAGGAATAGAAGCAGGTCCCAGGTCACCAACCCTGCTTCCAGCCACCTGTCCTTGCAACTATCTTTGAGGGGAACAGCTTTTATGGAGAAGGGACCTGCCATTGTTATCACCACCACCACTGCCGCCACCCCCACCACCACTTACTATCAAACGGCTGCTATCAATAGAAAGATAACTCCAGGAACACCAAGAATAGCAGTGCTGCTCAGACTATGAGTTCTGTTTTTACCTTGATCCCTGTGGCTATCTTGAGGAATGACTATTATGAAGATTCATCCTGAGAAGTGTCTTTGCAGGTGCTGTAGCTCTGCCTCATCAGCAACCACAGCTAATGAAAACCCAGAAAAGAAAGGTGCCACCACGAAATTCTTGGTGCTTTCAAATGGTTTAACTTCAGTAATGGGTGTGACATTATCTATGGAGAAAACATTAAAGAGGAGGTATCACCATCTACTTTGCCCCTGTATTCTAAGGACCATGGGATTTTTCTATCTGCCTTGTAGCTAAAACCTCCTCTTTGCATTTTCTGCCCCCCTTAAGAACATGAGTTCCCTGAGGGCACTGACCCTGACCTCAAAGACCCTGAGGTCTTTCTTATTTTTTACTTGTATCTTCAATGTTTTTCACATTTTAAGTGCTTAATAAGTATTTTAAAATTGCTTAATCTGTCCATGCATGCATCCATTCCTTCATTCCACTGCCTTAACTAAGAACATGACCTTTCTAACATCACATAGCTAGTAACTTTCAGAGCCACAATTTGAATCCAGATCTCCTAACTCGAGGCTAAGTGTTCTTTCTATTACAGTAGCCCACAAATTGGGACCCTTAACTCCCTGGGACCTAACTCTTATTCCTTCTGAACTTAGATTAGGAGGCTTAGCTTTTGATTAGATGGTTTTATTGACAAAACTTCAAGAACCCTGTTTACAAAGGACTTGACTGGATTTACAGTCTTGGCATCCTGACTGAATTAGAAGGAAAAATCAATAGCAGAATGTGTTCATGGGCTTAAGTGAAACCGCATGTGTATCTGTGCACTGTAGTCTCAGGCTTATTAATTTCAGCATGAAATCATATGTTACCTAGCATTCGACCCTTCAGTGTTTTGTGTTTACAAAGTGTACTGTCTTGCTGTTGTATAGCTTTGGAAAGTATAGAACTTTGTAACTCATTTCCTCTCCAGGCAATATGTGCTGTGTCAATTACGGACCTTGCTATAGCTTTATTTGAGTCGAGTTTGTCTACCCTTGCATGCCAATTTTTGCAGCCATTTTAAATTTAGTTCCAAAACTGTTTATTAAGCAGCTTCCCTGGACAAAAACCCTGTGTTCTGTGCTGTGAATGCCATGAATACTAAGATAAATTAAGTTAGAAACCTTGCCATTGAGAAGGCTTCTACTTTATTTTTCGGTCGATCCTCATTCCTCATTTGTGTACAGATCTCTGATTCTGAGTTCTGCAAAGATCAGAATTTTTGTCATGGCTTCAGTCATGGAGAAGCAATGCTATGCGAAGTTTAGTTTCTTAGTGATATCCTTGATCCATTTGAAAATTGGGTAGGATCAATCGGAGATACTTATCACTACATCCTTGAGTTAGCATGCCCTCCTTTTTTACATGTTGCCCAAATTTATGATATTTATATTATTGTTGATATTGATAAAGGGTAAATTGCTCTGGGTCACACAACCAGTAAGTGTCTGAAGTTAGATTTGAGCTAAAAAAGATGAGTCTTCCTTACTCCAGAACTAGAGATCTGTCCACAGTATCACCTACTTGCCCTATCTTAGAAGATGGACAAAGACATTTTCTGAGGGCATTTTGCCTCCTCCCTGTGGCTTTTACTCTCAGTTGATTCTGTTCTTGGGCAGTGATAAGCCCAAGGTAGCCTTTTAGCTATTGTCCCTTTCTTTTTAAAATTACTTCAGATTTTGTTTGACCACATCTGGATGCTATTCACCTAGTTTACCTCTGTTCACCCACTTTAACTCACTAGCTGCATTGGAAATTTGGAACTTTTTTTTCTTCTTCCTCATGTTCAAGTGGTGTCTGGTCTACTTAAGGACTGGAGTAATCATTGCCTTGATGCAGCTAGAAAGACAGTGACTGACACTGAGTTTAGTCTTGCCTTTTAAAATTGTCTCATTAGGAAACTGGTCCAGAAATGTAGAAGCCCACCTGGACAAGTTCCACATATGAGGTGGATAGTGCTATTAATTCTAAGAGACCTTCAACTTTAGGAAGACTTTGATCAGAGGCAGAGAGACAGTGAAAAGAGAGCTAACCATGAAGTCAGGAGGATCCAGGTTCAAGTCTTTTATCTGATACCAGCTGGTTATGTGACCCTTGGCAAGTCTCTTAACCTCTGAGTACCCTCAGGCATCTCTCTAAGATAAGAATTTGGGAAGGAATTGTGGAGCCACATTTGCTGGGTAAGTTTCCACTATGAAAGTTCTCCACACTAGTGAAAGTTTTGGTCTGGATCAAACAACCCAAGAGTTTTCCACTATTGCAGCAAAACTCTGTTAATTTGTTTCCCAGAAGATGTGCGGATTGACGTGATGGGAGCATGTTCAATAGAAGCCTGCTGCCAAGGTAACCAAATGGTGTGGCAGCAGGAAGCTCCAGATGGCCAGTAAAGAATGTAGGCTAGCCCAGAGGATTTCCCTAGGGCTGGGTCACAGGAGCTTTCTCTGCTTCTGGGAGGGAATTCATCTGTGGCTCAATGCTTACCCTGCAGAATATCCCAAAGCTGTTGAATTCCTACACCTGCATCAACATATGTTTCTAGGGGCCTTGTGATTTGCATAGAGAACTTCTCGAGTGTCTATCGGGATTTCTGAAGGGTAGAGAGTAGAAGAGTCTTCTTGGAAACTTGAGGTTCAAGTTCTCACCAACTTTCATGATTCTAGTTGAGTTCTAGAATCTAGTTATGTTCAGGAGTCCTCTTTCATACATCTACTGTCCATCTCATAGAGTTGTTGATGAGATAATGGATGACAAGGGCTTCGAGATAATTGAAGTATTAAAGAGATGGAAGAAGTATTAAAAAATTAAATATGAATTCATGTTATTTTCTTACCTCTCAGTCTCCTCTTCTACCCATACCTACTGTGTACCAGGTGCTCAGTCAACATTTGATGAATGAATATTCTAGTCCAACATTGAAATTGAAAGGATTGAATATAATTCCATAACCAACATCATGAAACTGTCTTTAAAAATTTCTCTGGGTAATCTGACTTAGGTAGATGCCATTGAGTACATTGACAAGGGTGTGAATTTAGAGTCAGAGGTTCTGGGTTCAAATCTTCACTCTATTTAATACCAGTATGGCCTTGGGAAGTCAAAGGTACAGAAAGAAGAATGTCCTTTGGACTCAAGACACTAAGGTCTTAGTCCCAATTTGGATGATAATTTGCCATGTAGCCTTGGACAAAACACCTCATCTCCTTGGGTCTCAGTTTCCTCATCTGTAAAACAAGGCAATTATACTATATAATCTCTTAAGTCTTTCAGGAATGAAAATGCTCTGCTTTGTTATGTAAATATCATTGTTTTGCATTCATTAATGCAGTGGAAAATTAGTTTATCAGATTAGCTGTCACTTGTCAATTCAAGTCCATAAACATTTATTAAGGAGTTACTTTGTACCTGGATACAGATGCAATGTGAAGATAAGATATAACACAAACATTATTGTTGAGAAACCATCCCATCCAATGGGAAATGATATGACAACAAAACTTTATGGGATAATGAGGTGAATGTAGAGGGGAGATCTGGGTAAAGGACTATGATCAGTTTGAAGAGAGAAAGCTTATTTTTCACCTTGGGTCAGGGGAGAAGTCATGTCAGGCTTCCTGACGAAAATGGAATGAGGGATCCGAAAGATTCAAGAAAGATAGACTCAATGATCACTTGAAATGAGAGGCAACTAGTGACTGGAGAAGTACCTTAAATGAGGAACAGGGGCAGAAATGCTTGATGAATATGAATTATTGTCCCACACAATGTTTCAGTAATGCTCTTAAGTTTTGGTGAAGTGCTGAGGGTGGTTAGCCACTGAACCAAAGGACCCCAGATTATTACATTCTAGAGGTGTCAGTCCTAGCTGATAATTATTTTTTAATAGTACTGGCCTTCACAGAGATATTCTAAATTAAGTCAGTCTTAGAGTGCATGTCTAGGTAGACTTGGTGGACAAAATAAGAAGTGGTAAAGAATGCTATGGGAAATATTACATAATTGCATCCAAGTCCAATATTATCCTGTATCCTCAGAACCCTATCTTTAAGAGCTGGTTTGAGCTAGAAGTCCCAATAGCACTTTCTCCTCAGCCTTGCAAAGTAGGTAATACAGATTTTATCATCTTAGTTTTTCAGATTAAGAAACTAAGATTGTGACTTCCTTGAAGTCTTAGAGGTAGTATGTATGACCCAGATCCATATTCTTTACATTGTGTCACACTGCTTACTTTTTGTCAGATCTCATTAGCACAGGCATCGAAGGCCACAGGGCAAATGAATGGGCAAGGAGATGCTACTGTATGCTAGTATAAAGTATATGAAGTCCTCAAGTGAGTAAATTAAAGGAAGGCCTTGATCACAAATTTCTCATGTTTTCTGACACTCCCCTTGGACTGACCAGCATAGTTTGGCCTCACATCGCCTCTTCCTGTTTGCTCACCAGTGGCCTCTGACTCTCTTTTGACTCTTGTTTCTTGGTTTTATTCTCCAGATTTTGTTATGATTTAGACTTATCCATCTTTTACTTTTCCTGTTTGGATGCTCTTTCTGGATCCCACTCTTTGTACATGGAGGTCTAAATGGAATAGCTTTACATGCCTTCTCTATCTCTCCCCTTGGTTTCAGACTGTCAGTTGGCACCTACTATTTTTGCCAGTAAACACAAGTCCCTCTCCTCCCTTCAACTTTTTTCCCCATTTCTCATGTGCTATAGACTGAGTAAATACATGGTCAGACTTGTTAACATTGTGTGTATAGAAAAAGTGCATTAGTTCTAAGCAAAGACTTCTTAGAGTCAAGAGTGTGAGTTTTTAGTACATTAGTTTGGGGACATCTGCTTGTACTGCTGTTCCTAGGCATTTGGCCTTTTTACTTCTTCTTGGCTATATTCTGAATAAGTAGGCTACTAAATGTTCAAGTTCTTGGTAGGTAATCATTTACCATAATAACTTTTTACTTACATGGAGGTTTTTTGGGCCATGCTCACAGCGGAACACATTTCTCTTGGTCTGTTCCAAGGTTCATTCAAATAGAGCTCTATGTTTAAATTCAGGGTACAACATTTGGATTCTAAGGCAAATAGTGAACTTTGTGCTTAAATCCTTGAAGGATCTAGGATTTCTTTAGGTTGCATTTTCTTTCCACCAACAGTGATTGAAATATCCCTCTGACTTAGGAAATGACCTTCACGAACTCATATGACCCAAAAATCTATCTCCAGTGGCCAACGTGGTGGTGAGCTAGGTTGGTCCTCATGTGGCAGAGGTATAGTTTATTGTTGGGGCCCTACTCAAAGCCTTTCTAGATTGGTAGGTCATGCCAGTGAATACACTCCCATAGACTTGTTTTCACAGGGGTTATGAGGTACCTCTACATCACACAGGGTATCAGATGAAAGGAGAGTGGTAGAATAAACTGAACCCATAGAAAGAATGGGGGATTCTCAACTGATGAAACACTTTGGTGGCAAGGTTACTTACAGGAAGAACCAGATAAGAATGTAGTTTCTTTTAAATTAAAAGATAATTAATACTGAGGTAAAACATAATTATTAGAATGGAAATTTTGACCTGAATTCTTCAGCTGATGTTCTTAAGACATTTACAATTTAGTTATACTTTTCTTTCACCAAGTCTTCTTCCAGAGCTATGTGAACTTTAAGGTTTTAGTATTGGAAAGTGTAGATTTCCATGTATTGATTTGTATTCACTTGACAAAAGAGACATGTATAACATGACATGTGTTTTGCTCTTTGAGGGCAAATCTATATTTATAATTTAATTTTTAATTCCTGAAATTCATATGTTGCATTGATGGGTAATAGGAAGGTAGGTTTGGGGGCTGGGCCCTTTGGAATATTACAGATTGATGAAGTGTTAAATACCACAAGGTGAGGAAAATTAATAGGCAAACTGTGAAAAAAGTAAGAAGAAAAGAGAGTCAAAACACATAGAATACTAGTTAGGGGAGAGTTTACCAGGGAAATAAAAAGGGTTTTGTAAACACTACACTTACATCAGCCCATACTGACAGATTAAAAAGTCAGTGCCATTTTAACATTGCAAAGAGCTTCCTAGGAGATGCTTAGAATGACTTTGAGGGAAGAAGCAACTTGTCCTATAGAAGGTTGCCTTCACCCAACATCATCTTGTAATGCTCTCATGATAACATAGCAATCCCAGCCTACCACAGTCATCTAAATCCTGTTGTGAATGTTCATATCTACTCCCCCCCCTTTGCCACCCTAAATCCAACTTGGGCAATGCCAGTTCCTGACTTGAGCGCCTCAGTGTACTCCTTGGCACTCCTATGTGTTGTTACAGCACAAAACACCCCCATAATGTTTTTCCTGGAGTTAACATTTTCCTGGAAGCAATTCATCATTGAACAAGGTATGTCTGTAATTACCTGTAAGTTGTTCAAAAATATCCCTCACACTATTGCAATGCTTGCCAAGATGTGAGGTAGTATTGATAATGAAAAGAGTGCTGGTTTTGGAGGCAGGAAGACTCAACTAGAAGTCTTTCCTTCAACAGATATTGGTTGTGTGATTCTAAGCAGGTCGCCTCACCTCTCAATGCTCTATGCGATTCTCTAAGATTCTAAGTTGTAGAGAAGGTGTTACCCTACCTAGGTAGAGGGAGTTTCCTCATCTGGGAGTTCCTCACTGCAAAGAAATCCCAAGTCTAGTCCCTTTCCCTTTCCCTACATCAAAATGTGTGTATTTCTTTGAGTGTGGGCTGCCATTACCGCAGAAGAAAACCCTACGTGCTTTAGGCAGTAGCTAAATAGCTAGACACTTGTCTTAGAGTCACAAAGACATGGACTTAAATTCCACCTCTGATACTTGATAATTATGTGACCATGGCAAATTATTTGATCTCCCTGGGCCTCAGTTTCCTTATCTATGAAATGAAGGCATTAAACTAGATAGCTTCCCTTCCAGGTCCAAATTTATGATGTTATTTACTCAATAACTGAATTAGTCTAAGCCTCAATTTCCATCTTTAAAAGGGGTATATTAATATATGTCTACAAAAAGGAGATAGTAATCCATGTAATATCGACCTTACAGATTAGTTGGAAAGTTAAAATGAGATTCTGTTCAATCCAGTAAGCATTTGTTAAGCTCCTTTTGTGTGCCTATGTGCTAAGTACTGAGTATGCAAAATCAGAAGGAAAATTGCCCCTGCTCTCAGAGAGATTTTGTTCTGTTGGGAATAGAAATGTACATAGAAAATGAAATATAAAATATATGCTCCCTATTTTCTTGGTGTATGGTCACAGCTCTAACATGAAGAATATTTTGTTAATAATAGGAGAGCAGTTCCAAAGGTCCCATTGGAAGGGTAGGGTGGAACAGGGATGTACTTTTTAGCCTAGGCAGTCTAGGAATCATGGTTACAAGGCTTCTAAGTGAACGTTTAGGGCATCATTTGACTGCCACATGCTTCACAGAAATAATGCTAATATTAATGTTTCAAGTTTGTAAAGTGCTTTATACAATTAGTGTATAAAGCACTTTACAAACTTGAATGCACTATATAAATGTCAATTGGTTTTTATTAGATGGTTTTATGAAATGCTTTAGGAAAAATTTCAAAATGTGCTAGCCAGTCTTTTCATGCTGAGCTTCTTTAGCTGTTCTTTGAATAGCAGATGAACATCCCCTAGCCGGCCAGTTCTCAAAGTCTTTCAGCTTAGTAGGACCTACCAGAATTAGGCCTCTATTGACAAAGATCCACAGTACCCTGAGGAATAGGCCAGTTCATCACATGACATTATGAGGTGTCAAGGAGTCCAAGGTTAAAGTTCACCAGTAGTTTCCAGGCCAAGGAAATTTTTTTTTGTAATTTGAATCAATGGCACCAAGCTTGAGTCAACTTAGAGTCTTCAGGCAGATCAGAGGGACAGTCAGACCAAAGGTACATGAAGTCTTCAAGTCCTGTAGTAGTCATTGAGTAGGTAGTCAGAAGAGGGGACTAAGAGAAGCCAAGGATTGCACTGAGACCAACAGGGCTTTAGCTCAGCTTCTATCTCCTCTAGCACCTCGGACAGTTCCTTGAGCTACATCATAAGCTTTTAATGCAGGCTGCTAGAGTTATCTGTATTTACTGGCAGACTGACACGTGGTCCCTTCTTGGTTCTTCAAATGTTTGACCAGTCAGGAATCTCAAATAGATACAAACTTACTTTGTATCCCTCTGGTAACATGTCCACTCACTGATCACTGAAGGAAGATCTAATATTTAGACTACAGGAGTTCTTAATCTAGAGTCTATAACCTCTTTTGGGGGAGAGGAGGGGAATATATAGAATACCATTTCACATTGTTGGTTTCCTTTGTATTCCTATGTATTTTATTTTATACATTTAAAAACAAGATTCTGAGGGGGGAATCCATAGATTTCACTACACTTCCCAAGGGGTCCATGATACTCAGAAAGGTAAGCATCCTTGCTCTAGAGTATCATTGTATCATAATTGATAGAAGGTTGAACTTAAGAGCCCAGAAAACCTGCATCTAAATCATGCCTCTGACACTACATGTGTGACTCTGGCAAAGTTGTTCAGTCTCCCTGAGCCTCAGTTTCTACATCTATAAATTAAGAAGAATAACAACACCTAGCTCACCATGTTGTTGTGAGGGTCAAGTGAGATAATGTACATAAAATGCTTTATAAACATTTTAAGCCCTATAGAAGTATCAGTTGTTATTGACATCCAAAAGACTGTGATTCTTAGCATGCCCTGCTCCACATTTCTCCACCTTCCCAATGTCACTCTGGAAGTGGATGGAGGCTTTGTCCCACATTCAGTATCAGAGGCAGGACTCAAACACAAGCCTCCCTGTCTTTAAGGACACATTACTCCTCTTCTCATGGGTTGGACTATAATTTTAATGCTATCACATCCTAGTCAAGAGAGAGTAACTTTGCCAATGACAGCATGAATAAGAAAAGTCTCAGAACGAAATGAAAACAATACTCTGCATGACTCCCCTCAAAAATTCTATCCAAGCTCATATATTGCTGAGGGCATTGCAATTCCTGATGACAGAGACAATGAAAAATTTTAATGGCTTGTAAGCATTACAGCAAGCTATAACAGGAAAGCAAAAAGTTAATTATTTCTTTTTCAAAGTTGGGATATATAAATATTTGTTTCCCACTTGACACTAAAGGGCCATGGTTTTTCCACAGTACCAGTATGTCAAAATTGTTTCTGTGCTGTGGACTGTAACAGGATTTTGATTATTACCTCTCCCATTGATTCCTGTGGGACTATCTAGTCCACATTTCTGTCTGATTGATTATTTTAGCAAGAGGCTGCACATGGCAGGATAGGGTCAAGCACAGATTTGACAGATGTGATTTATGACATCTCTCATGTTAAGCTTGCATGGTGTCAGGAACTAGAGGAAAGACAAAGTTGACCTAAGACTGTCCCTATCCTTATTGGGGGCATATTCAGGAGAAGATACCAAGCAGTTTTAACTAAAACAGAGTAGTACATGATAGGTATGGTAGAGGAGGGCAAATATAGTACCATATGGGGTCTGAGGGGATTGGCAGAGGCTTCAAAAGACAAGGGGAACATTTAAATTGGAATTTAAAGGATGAGTTGGAAACCACCAAGTGAAGAGCAATAGATAGGCACAACCAACCCGCCTTGTTTTTCTGTCCTTTTTCCTCTAGAATTCTTTCTCCAGCCCCTTGCCTTCTCTTGTCTCTCTTTTCTCCCCTCCTTGGTTTCTGGAACTTATTTGTCTTTGGATCCTGAATCCCCTTCATTTATGGCCTCTTTCTGAAAAAAGGAAGGATTAGCAGGAGTTAGGGAGAGAGGAAGGAGGAAAAATGTTCAGAAATTCCAGTCCTTAATGGATCCCAGCTCATCTCACACAATTCCCCACTGACCCATAAAATCAATCATTTTCTAAGCTCCTGTCATTGCTCATTAACAACTGACATCACTTTGCTCTAGTCAGTTCCAATGATTAACCAAGCATTCATTCAGAACCTGAGTTTAAGGTACCTCAGTTATGTTGTTTGCCACAGAATCACCCATCCATTTCCTCGGTAAGTATTTATTAGCATCAACTATGTGCAGAGCTCTGTTCTAGGTTCTGGAGAAAATATCCAGTTTAAGTCAGACGTGGTTTCTGCCCACGTGGATCTTGTAAGATAAGAGGATGAGACATAATCACATAGAGTTATAATATGGAAAATTTCTCAAAACCATATTAGAAAATCACCAAATGTCAACTGAAGATCCAGGTAGGGGTGGAGATGTAGTTCTATTGATGAACATCCTCCAAGAGTGTTCTTAGTCTGAGTGATTCTTGTGAATATCTTCTGGCAGGCGCTTTATGAGTGTGGGGAAGGGGAATGTATTCATTTAACACAGTGGGAGGCTTCCTCTATGTCTCTTGGCATTTTGTGCAAATCATTGGAGAATATAGAGCTCCGGTGTATACCTCTTGTTCTCTCTACGTGACTAGCCGACTTCCTTGTCTAATCATGCACTTCTCTGATAATATCTTTTATGTGGCTTCTCCTGAGTTATCTTTTACTTGTAATAAGCAGCACTCAATTCATGCCCATGCCTCCATTGGCCTTTGGGTGACCTACAACTTTAATCCATGCTTCTCAGTCTTAGAAGAATACATTGGGAGAATATTGCCTTTTACAAGATGGAGTTTTGTTTCAGGGAGAAACTCAGGGTCCTTAAAGTCACTGCACCTTCTCAGATACAATTCTGCCTACTCTTCTCCAATTAAATTGTTATTTCAATTTGTGGTCAATCTTCGATGCGCTTCCAAGATAAATGTATTGAAAGAATGACCATCCAACTGCATATCAATCAGAGTCTGGACAGCTCCGGACAGACAATACTTTGTTATGAGTTTGTTTCTTGATGTGAGTATTCAGACTGACTTTTTATGTGCTTATGAATTGGATTTTAAAGGCTCTGCAATGTTCTAGACCTTGAAGTAGTCATAAAAATGGAATTTCTTCTGCAAGTAGCATCTTCTGGCAACTTCCATTTAGCCTCTACCCCCAACATACTCCCATGACAGTGATAGATATGTTTTGGTACCATGCACCTTTCTGTCTTAGGTCTTATTTGATATTTGTAAACAGAGGATGATTTAATAAAATTGTCCTTGGTGTAGTGTTCAGGAAATCTTGTTTACAGATTTTACAGTCAAATTTACATTCTAAATTGGTATTGACTTTGGCCACCATTTCATTTCCTTTGTCAAGGAGTCATGTTTTTGCTGGGTTATCATAGTTTCTGGGCTTTTTTGGTCTCATTCTTAACTGATTTACATCAGTTAAATTTCTGGAAGATATGGTGATAGTTGGTACCATTGCCTATTTTTTTAAACCATTTCCCCTCCTTTTTGATGTGATTTAACAGGTTTTTTCAAACAGTTGTTTTAATTGCATGGCATGATTTTTTCAGTTTTATTTTCCTTATGATTCAGTATTAATTTTGTCTTTGATAAGTCAATGATCTGTCTGGGTAGACAGCTCTTTTCCACATGTCTCTTAGCAGTTACCATATGAAAACTTTTTTTAATAAAAAAAACTTTAATAAAAAGGCTATTTGGGCCTTACCACATCCTGCATTTACTTATCATCTTCTTAAAGAAAACATTCACGACTTTTAGCAATGTGTCTTCCACACAGTTTGTAAGACTTAGCCTCTTACATTTTTTACTCTTGAGTCATATGTTCCTACCATTTTATCATCCTTCCCTATACCCAGCATTGCATTGAAATAATTGGGTGGTGAAGTATATACTGACATAGTTTAAATGAACTGCTTGAGTTCGTCCTTAAATTTCTTTACCTCTTTACCCTCTGTGACAACCATTAACATCCAAGCAACATTTAAGCCATTGGATACAGTGTATGGTCACCTTCCCCAGCTCTCTTATTTATCTCTCCAACGAGTGCCCATGAACCATCCTTCCGTTTAGCTGCCAACTCCTTTTGCATTGTGGTTTGTATTATAGGTCAGGATGGTGAGATTGATTCTCTTAATATTAACTAAGTTAATTTTTATAGTTGGTCTGAAACCTACATGATTCTTCAGACTGTTTCCATCACTCTGTCACTGTTATATGGATCAGGAGGACTGAGTTCAAATCCTATCTTAAACATAGTAGCTTCTGACCCTGTGCAAGTTACCATCTCCTGACCTTTCTCCTCAAGTAAAATGTGGATAATGACATCCATCTTGCAGGGTTGTTTTGAGGATCAAATAGAAACACACATTAAGCATTTTGAAAACCTGATAGCCTTTTGTCAGTGTTAGATATTGTTGCTAGTGAAGCAGGACTGAGGGCCCTTTTGTAAATGACTTTGTTTCCTGAACTGCCATGGCCAAATGACCAGTGTGCTGTTGATGAGCCTGTACATACTTAGTTAGGCTGGTCGTGGGACAGCTGACTTAGTGTGTTGCCAGCACCATACTCAAAGCCTCATCAGATAAGTAGACCTCACCAGAGTTGTGTTCTGTTGACATAACCTTCTAAATCCCAGGCTCCACCCCATGCCAGGATAAGGCACTGGTGTAGAACTAGCTGACATTCCTTTACTGCTTTAAGTTTACACACACACACACACACACACACACACACACACACAATTTCACTTCCCAACTAGATCATGAGATGGACCAAATATCATTAATTCCATTTCACAAATAAAGAAACTGAGGTTTAGAGAGTGGCAGGTCCAGAGAACTCAAACACAGGTCTCCTTTCAAATTCAGACCTCTTTTTTCACTAGGATTTATTATCTGGAGAACCACCCCCCCCCCTTCCCACCACCAACACTTACTAGATATGATCCTGGGAGAATCAGTTAATTTTTCTGATCCTCCATTTCTTCAGTTGCAAAATGGAGATGATAACAGTTCTCTCCCTCCCCATGTTGTGAGTATCCACGGAGATGATATATGCGAAGCACTTTGCAACCCTTACAGCACTATGTGTCAGCGATCAGCATTTTCATTCTCTTCTCCTTTTGTTCAAACAAGGCTGCCACAACTTCTCTCTTGCCATATTTCCTTGGTTTGTTTGTGCTTTTGACAGCAATCCAAGCTGCCTTTCTTCAAGTTATGAAGAAGTAGCACAGTCTCTCTATATGTCAGCCTTTGCAACATTGCATACTACATATTTTGCCTTGAAAAGAACACTTTGCTGTTTCCTGGAAACTTGCACCTGATATATTTTTGTTTTCTGTCGTGCCATTTTTGAGTTCAGTTGTATTTTTTTCTATCTATTCCTGGGAGCAGTTCTTTCTAATCTAAAGAACCTGTAGTTCACTATGGGGACTGCTCGCTCTCTCACAGGCAAACTGAAATAATCACCATCACGTGACAGGGAACTCAGCTAAATGTGGGCTGCAATGTACAATGTGCAGTCTACAATGGTAAAGCAGCTATAGCTGAATCCTTTGTGGCCGGTGTCCTTTGGGTCTCACTGGACCTGCATCTACAGGTGCCATTCTGTCTTGGCTGAATCCCTGTGGCCTGTCAGTTTTCTTTCTACAAGAGCTGCTCTCATTAGAGAAGGTATTGAGTGAGGTCACTTAGCCTGGAAGATTCTGAGATTGGAGTCCCAGATGGCCACTAGACAGAAACTAGGGGAACAGGAAGCTTGGAATCTAGTCCCACCTCTGCTCTGAACTCACTTAGGACAATCTCACCTTCTGACTCTGGAAAATGGAGTGTGGTAAGGTTTAGAGGTGAGTGAGTAAAATAATGATCTCTTAGGGTCTTTTTAAGCTATTTGATGTTTATGCCTGTTTGCCGGATAAAGCTTGAGAATGTCATCTTTTTGCAGCTGGAAATAATATATTTCTGAGCACATGGGATTACCTTCTCCCAAAATCAGTGCCTCAGGCTGTGGAGAGAGGAATTTTCTACAATCAAAACTATGCACATTTTGGAGTGTCCCTCACTTTGGGCTCCCTACCCCACCATGTTGTACCCTAGGCTTTGTTGGAAGGCTTGATAGGTAGGCCTGTCAAAGGGGCTTGTGGGTAAGATGGTCACATGAAGTGTGCCTAGCTCTCCCACTTGTTCTCCAACAATGAGCTAAAAAGACTACCAGATATAGCAATATCCCCCAAATCCAAAGAGAAGTTTCTTCCTTTCATGGGGAACTGAACCACAGGCTGAGGAAGCTTCTACGTGCTCAAAGAGGGGTGGGATGCCTTGTCCAAGAAGCCAGCTCTCTGAGAAACTGTTGTCCTCAGTGATAATAATTTTCCTTTTCAGATGACCCCTCTCTAAATATATGTGCCATGTGCTATTGCACATTACTATTATCTTTGTACCCATCTTGGCAGGTAAGGGAACTGAGTCTGGCCACATTTGTAAGTGTCAGAGACAAGTAGTATAGGCCAAACCCCTTCATTTAAAACATGGGGAAACTGATGTTCAAGATCACAGAAGTAGTAAGTATAAGACCTGGGATCTGAACCCAGTTCCTTGAATTCCAATTCTAGTTTTCTTTCCCCTGTTCCACACTGCTTTCCTGTAGGCTGCTTCACATGAATCCTTGAAGACAGTCTTGGCTTGGTCAGCACCTTGCCTCTTAAGTCAACATTTAAGCTACATGCATTGCCTACACTATATTGTTATACTCTCAGTGTTACCCAGTAGCATTTGGTAGACAACTAGGTGGTGCAGTGGATAGATTGCTGGGCCTGGAGTCAGGAAGATCTGAATTCAAATTTGGCCTCACACACTTTCTGGCTGTGTGATCCTGGGCAAGTCACTTACCCCTGTTTGCTTCAGTTTCTTCATCTGTAAAATGAGCTGGAGAAAGAAATGGCAAACTACTTCAGTATCTTTGCCAAGGAAATCTCAAATGAGTTCACAAAGAAATGACTGAACAACTGCAAACAACATTCACATTTTTGGTGGCTCTCTAAGATCCTTGGAGCCCTGGTCTCCCAAGAGTTGAGCCTAATAGGGTATATAGATAGTATTAATCCCATTTTTAAAAAGGGGAAGTAGAGGATCAGATGAGCTAATTTTCCTCCTGGTTATATAGCCCTGCTTGTTCCTCAGGGTTTGTGACTTTGCACCAGCATTCTTTGTGCTAGAGTTAATCGTTGATATTTCCCTGGTAGTCCTATACTTTGCATTGGGCCAGCAGGGCTCTTCTCTATTTCCTGGATTCTTTCTTCGTCCTTAGTTCCCTCTCTTCTGGGATGATTCTCTTCTTTTTGAGGAGATTTTGAGATCATTGTGTCCATATTTTATCTCTCCTTACTAAACTACAATCTCCATGAGGGCAGATCCGATTTATGCTTATATCACAGTGCCTGGCATATAGTAGACACTCAATAAATACTTGGAGAGACTTGGTTACACATTGTAAAGTGTAAGCATTTATTCATCACCTCCTGTGTACCAGGTGCCATTATAAACATCAGACAAGGTAAACTTGTGGTAATATCAGAGGAGGCCATAGTGTAGATAGAGGGCCAGTCTTCGAGGCATAAGGATGAGGTTTAAGTCTCTCCTCTGCCACATATTAGCTAAGTCACACTGGGCAAATCACTTAATCTCTGTGTCCCCCAAATATTCTCTAAATATAGAGGTATTAGGGCAAGTACCAATCTAAGTGGGAGGAAGGAATTCACGGAAAGTTCCCCTAAAGGGAAGGAATAAAAAATCTGGTTGTTCCCCTCCCTCCACCAAAAAAAAAGAATAGCAAAGTATTAACATTTATCATAATTTCATTGAATCTGACGTCACATTGTTGGTCAGTAATGAAAAAAGTAATAGAAAAGAAGGGGTAGCCATTTGAATAGTGGGCTCATTAACTAATATTAATGCATCACCACTAATTTGTAAGTTCTGGGACTTGTTTTCTGATATCCTCATATCACAATACCCTCTCGAGCCACTCAGAAATGATTTTCTTCAACCAAGTCCTTAGATTTTGAACTGGACTACCATGCCAATGCCTCCTACCCCTTGCCATGCTAGCATTGTTTAAATCCTAACCTTGGCATGGCCAATTTCCCATTGTCATTCAAAGGTTTCTACAAGTAGAACCTTCTACTGTGGGAGGAAAAGTTGCTTGTGGAACAGATTGTAATTTTACCAACTCCTACTGCTTTTCATTGTGGTGGATTCTCCATGACAGGCTCCAAGCTGACTTCCTAGCTCCCAGAACTGCAGTTCTCCACACTGCTCCCACATCCTTATCTCACCTTTTGGATCCGATATTCCAGGGATCACCAGTTTGACCTGGGAGACCCTTTGTCCGTGACCTTATCCCTTGGGAAAGCTCTTCTATCTAGACTGGCTGACGGATCTTCTTCATACCCAGATTTCCAGTACACTGGCTGGAGAATGTAGATATTATATCCCCAAATTTTCTGAAGTTTATAGTATCATGTATCCCACTTGGGGGTGAAATAATTATGCTTTAAATTATTTTGTTGAGATTAGCTCTTTCTCTTCTGTTAAGTGATAATATTCACAAATGGGTTTTGACTTCTCTTTGGAATAGTGCCCGAAACTAAGAGACTTCAGAAAACAAAAACACATGCTGTTTCATAGACCTTTTGGTTGAATTTCATTCAGATGATAGTGGAGATTTCAGATTCATTATAGATCAGTAGAATTATTGCTTTAAAGCTGAAAGTCACTTGAGAGGTCCATCAAGTCTGGCTCCCTAATTTTATGCTCAGCAATCTCTACATCTGAGGCTCTCACCATAAGCCTAGAGAAGAGAAGCCGTGAAGGCAGGTGGGAGGGAAGTGGGGAACATGATCATTATCTTCAATGGTCTGAAGGCTTTTCAGTGTGCGTGAGAGATTCGATTTTCCCTACTTGTCCAAAGAGAGGAGAACACGGTCAAAAGGAAGGAAATTCCAAGGAAGGAAATTTTAGGTTAATGTAAGGAAGATCTGGGCAGCAATTTTAGCTAAGAGTGATGGACTCGGGAGGTAGTGAATTTTCCATCACTTAAGATATTTAAATAGGAATTTGTTGCTTACTTGTTGACTATATAGTAACCCCTAATGCTGCTTCCATTTAAAGGTTCCATTATTATAAAGTAGAGAGTCTTGCCTGCATGTAAGTTTTATAGTAGGTCCTTGTGGTATCATCAAACTTGGGTGTATTTTAATAGCTCCTTCTAATGAATGGATATTGAACTGGTTTATTCATTCATTTAAAACAACCAAACCTGTCTTAATATTTCTCCTAACTTGTGCATTGAAATTTCCCTCTTGACTATTGGCTCTTTGATGTTTTTAAAGTGAATTTTACCCAAATCCTGTTGAGTTCTTTATCTGTCCTTATCATGGTAGAAATATAGGCTTCATGGAGCCCAAGATATTTTAAAAAGGCTGTATGAAGCCTTTCATCCTTTAACCACTGGAGTGTTGAAAACTGATAAGACCTTAGATCATTCATATCATTTGTTTAAACTGGGAAGACCTTATGCATCCCAATGTGAAATTAAATGCAACAAACATGTTTACCATGCATCTGAGTACAAGATGTGATCCAGAGACAGAAATGTAGCAATCTTTGCCCTCAAGGAGCTTATATCATCACCCTTGGACTGTATTGACTCATAGAATGTCAGCTTTAGAGGGAACCTGAGAGATCTTCTCATTGAATCTAGATCTGAAAGAAAGAGGTCCTCTTATGGAGGGATCCTTAGAAATCAACAAGTTGAGCCCCTTTGTTTTCCGTGGTGGGGGGAACTAAATGATGAGAGATGACATACCTGAGGTCACAGACCTAGTGAATTCCAGAGGGTGGATTTGAAATTAGGTCTTTTGCTCTAGATCTCTGCTAGTCCTCCCAATGCTTTCCTTTACAGAAAAGGACACAGACTAAGAAAGCAGCTGGGTATGAATAGGCCACATAGCTCGTGGGAGGGCAGAGGTAAGACCAGGACAGAGAAAATGAATAAATGAGGGTGAGAGGGAATGAGAGTGTTCCTGGACTAGTGTTCTACCTGCTGCCATTTGGAAAGAGGTATAGATGGATCCTTTAGGCATCTTCATAGGTCTTTCTGGTGCACATGGAATGTGCAGGAATGCCCACCAAAGATTTTGTAGTGACCCTTTGTGGCCAGCTGTCTTTGAGGGCCAGAACACTCCTCCCCAAGCTTTAGTCAGAATAGCAGATTCCATTCTGTAGAGGACTGGGTTGGTGATCCAATGCTTTCCTAGTAATAGCCCCGTGAAAGTGTCAGAACGCAGCCTCCTAGGATGGTAGCCTGGCATTGGGTCTTATTGCAGCCCCAACAACTCATGTAACATCTCCAGCTTGGAGAACCTAAGACATCAATCCAGCCACCTTGGAGAATCTGGGAATTGTAGGAAGATGTTGCTACCTGGATAGCTGGCCTGTAGGATGCCAAGTTACCAAGCCTGACTGCCACAGGGTGTTCATCAATGTCCTGAGGCTGCTTGTCCATGGCAATGCTGCAGCATTGAGGAAGGAAAAGAATATCAGGAGATCTGGGTTCTCATGTTCTCATGTCAACTCTACCACTCACTTTCTGAGTGAGTACTCTGTTCTCTTCTCCTGGGCCTCAGATTCCCCCTCTGGAAAATGAAAGAGATCAGAATGGATAATCTCCAAGTCTCTGTCTAGTTTTAGTGTTCAGTGGGCATTAAATATATGCAATTACCTTAAAATTTAAATTACCAGTGAATCCAGGACTAATACTAATGGTAGCTAGTTCTGTTGATTCTTCATCAACTGGGAATCATTCAGTGTGTGTACGTGTGCGTGTGTGCTCATGCCAGAGGACACAGTAAAGAATCTGGGATGGACCTTCATAATCTAGAAAATGATTCGACTCAATAGATTGTTAAAAATCAGACTTCAGAGACATTTCTCCAAATTCTAATATAGAGAAAGCAGTGTCCTGAAAGCTTTCTCTCACAGATATGCATGGTTACTCACCTACTATCTGCTGAGTCTGAGAATAGGCAGCATAGTATGGAGGATAGAATCTTGCCTTCGCAATCAGGGAGATCAAAGTTCAAGTTCTGCCTCAGACACCCTGAGCAAGTGATGATAATCTCTCTGAATCTCCGTTTTCTGAACTGTCTTATGTGGATGATAATTTAGGGCTAAATGCGCATCTACCTCACACGGTGGTTTTAAGGATCAAATGTAACTATACCTAGTGCTTTATGCACTCTAAATTATGATATTAAAGTCATCTATTATTAGTATTAGCTTATTCTTCATTTTTCATTGCTGTTTATATAGGAATGGTTCAGGGACAAGTCAGTTTGCCACGATTTTTTTTGATCTTTAATATTCTGGCTACTATCAGACGCATAAAAAAACCTGACTTTTAAAAAATGAATAAGAGTTTTGAGATGTAAACTTGTCTTTGGTAGGTTCACTGAAAGTATCTTCAAGATCTCAGTTCAAATTCCACTTTTGACCCATACTACTTCTGTGTCCCTGAGCAAGTCACTTCCCATCTTGGGTTTCTCATACATAAAATGATGTGGTGGGACTGAATCAGGGCTATTTGACCTTTTTGTGTAGTTGATGAATCTGATAGTCTGGTGAAGTCTGTGGCCCCCTCCTTTGGGAATAATGTTTTAAATATATAAAATACACAGACTAGTTAAAGAAACCGATTATTTTAATATATCTGTAAAAATAATTTTTAAAAAGTTTACACACTTTGAAGTAGGCTACCCTTTTGACTCCCTCTATACTCTCTCACTTAGTGACCATCAGTTCCCATGGGCTTCATGATTTTCTCTGTGCAAATTACTAGCAATTTTATATCTTTTCCTTCAGAGCTTCAATCTGCCATTGGCATCACCAGCTTCCTATTGGGTATTTCAAACTGGACGGCGCATTGGTATCTTAAAATCAATTTGTCCAAAACTGAACTTATTATCTTTCCCCTCAAGCTTTTTCCTGTTTCTGTTGAGGGTACTATCACCATACTTTTAGTCTCTAGGGGTTTGTAAGCTTGGAGTTATTTGTGACTTCTCATTTTCCTCTTACATTTTAGATCATTTGCCAAATCTTATCGTTTCTAACTCTACAGTATTTCTCCCATATGTCCCCTCCTCTCTACTCAGGTAGTTGCTACACCAGTTTAATTCCTCATCATCTCTTTAACTTGACTATTTACAATATCCCTCTAACTGGCCTCCCTTCATTCTCTCTTTTCTTCAGTCAGTTTTCCATATAGTTGTCAAAGTCCTTTTCCTAAGGTGCAAATCTGAGACTGTTACTCCTTGTTTTTATTTTATTTTTCTGGGATTCTGATCTTTTGGCAACTCCAGTAGCAGAGAGGATGACAGCAATATTCAATTCCTACGTGATTTTGTTGCCCTCTCCTATGTCTCTATATTTTGAAATGTTTTGGTTTCATATACTTTGGCACTAAAAAGTGTTTGCTATAGTGATGGCCATTGAAAAACCAAATGTTTGTGGACCAGTGTTAGAAACGGAGAGTTGTGGGCGTCTGTTTGCTGGTGATGTTCTACTTCCGATATTGCTCATAGGTTGACTCATTCTTGCTGTTTTGAAGTCTGTATTTGTGGTCTGGGGATTTGTCACTTGTCAATATAAGAAAGATAATGATATTCTGATAAATAATTCTAAGCACTATGTTGTGGCTTACAGGTATCCCATAGTTGTTAAAAATTATTGTTTTTTATTTCCTTCTCATATATTTTTGGATAAAGTTCAGGTAGAAATAGGGTACAAGCCCCTATTATGTTTTTATTTTTTTACATTGAATGTTAATTTGTGTTAGTCTGAGGAGGGCTTTTAATGCCCAACTGAGGGATTGGTTTATTCTATAGGTAAGAAAGAACGTCAGCAGATTTTTGAGGAGGAGATTGGCTTGGTTTGATCTCTGCCTTAGGAATATTTATTTGACATCTGACATGGCCTAGTAGTGGATGCTCAGGTTTACTGCAGGGGCAAATCATTTGGCAGCAGCAATGTGCTATGAGGTCACTCTTTGGGCAGAGACCTTATAAATCTTCAGATTTAGTGGTTCCAAATGGCAGTGGCAAATAATGATGGCCCTGTCAAACGTAATCTTTTCTTTAGGGGTGCAGGTGAGAGTACCAGTTGGACCTCAGCCTTTCTGCCATACCTTACCCCACTCTGATATTGGACCTGTGATCGCTAGGAGGAGGCATGATTCAATGCAGAGGTCAGTAGCATTATTTATAGTGACACAATATCCAACTGTCTGCTGAATGAATGGTTTGATATCTTGATTTGGAGGAGATAGAAAGTAGAAAGTATCATGAGAGCTAGAACTTATCCCATGTGTTAGCTCCTCATAGCCTTCATTTGGCATAAGATGGTGGGCATCCAAGTATTCCCATTTTACAAGCTTGATTCTGGGTGACACCTTCTTGGAAGGTCTTTAACCTGGAAGGATGGGCAATCAGGTCAGAGAGGGGCCATAAGAAGATCAAGGGTAGGAACTGGGGAATTTTGGTTTGGAGAAGAGGTGACTTAGCAGGAACCAAGGGACTTTTTAGGTATTTGTGTGACTTGTCATACTCTATTTAACCCTAGAGAACAGAATTAGGACCAATGAACAATGTGGTTTTGTGGAAAGAATTCCAATTTTGGAGGTAGAGGACCTGAATTCCATTTCCAACTCTCCTTCCTACTTTTGTGACTTTGGATGGTTTCCTCATCTGTAAAATGACAATGTTGGACTAGATGGCCCCTAAGGTCCCCTTTGCCTCTTAATCTTTGACCTTATGAGATTAAGTTCTAACAAGACTAATATCAGCATGAGGATAGGAAAAGACTTTCTACCTCTTAGAGCTATAATGGACTGCCCCAAAAGGTAGTGGGTTATTCATCACTGGCAGAATCTGGATGAACAGTAACTTTACTTGGACTATATTTTTACTTGCCTCTGGGTATATATGGTGTTTCCCAAAATAGACTCTAAGCAACGTGAGGGCAGGGATCATTTCTTCTCTGACTTTATTTCCATGGTATGTAGCCCTGGTACCTGGGCCACAGCAGGGCTATTGATTATTATGTGGTTGATATAATGGGTACCTGCTAAGCACTAGGGCAAGATAACCTTGGAGGTCCTTTCCAACTCAAGGATTGCTATTTCTGAGATGTGGAAACTGAATTTCATGAAAGGGAAGTGCTTTGCCCAGGGTTGCTCAGTGCCTCAGCGGCTCAATTGGAAGTAGAGCACTGAGCTGGGACGAGGCTCTTTGTCATTACTAATTTTATGACTTTGGATTAAGCCACTTTTGGAAACTTTATTTTCTTCATCTCAAAGATGGGCGTATGCACAACCTGTCATCCTTCTTTTCCTGGCTTGCTCAGGATTAAATGTCTTACTGGTGGTGAAAGCCCGTTAGAGCAATGAAGTGCTATGTAAATAAAAGCTATTATTTTTATTACTGAGAATCCATCCAAAAACTGTTGGAGCTCGATCAAGGAGGAAAAATAGTTTTCATTCTTAACTAATTATTTTTTTTTTCAAATGAGTGGCAGGTGAAGCCCTTCAGAAATTTATGGTTTCACAATCTGAAAAAAGAATTGAACGTCTTTTTCTTGCCAAGGGGAAAATGCTAAGGGTAATGCCAACATTTTCTCTGGATGAGACTGGAGAAGCTTGTGAAATTTATTGGCCCTAAATATGAAGATTTTTTCCAAATAAGAAGGTCTCAGAGGAGACTTAAAATTATTCCCCCTCCCCCTGCCACTGGGCACTCGTGATTTCCCTAATGTCTTTCAAATGATTAGGTGACTGTGGAAAGATCATATGACTTGAAAGCCCACAGTTCTTCTTTCCACAGAAGAGGAAAGGGAAACTCAGAGAGGGGAAAGGGCCTTGCGCAGAATCCCATAACTGCTCAGTGCCAGTAGAGTCCCAGTTTCCTGCCTCTTAGGACAATGTTCTTTCCAAGCTATGTGTGTTTCACTGAAGAATCTTTTTTTTTTTTTTGTTGGGGGATGGAAGGACCTCATTCATTCGTTCATTCATTTACCATTTATTAAGTATCTACTCTACATAGAACACTCTGCTAGAAAAGGGGGGTTATATGAAAGATAAAAATTTAGATACTATTTCTGTCTTCATGAATTTGGCATGTTACACAAATAGGCAGCATTATACAGTGACCAAAAAGCTAAATCACATTACATGTATATATAAAGATATGTAAGTGTGTATACACTCACACACATGCACACAAACTATGTTGTTGTTTATTATTACTTTTGTTCCTTGGTAGAGAGTTTGACAGATTTTAAAACAAAATGTGTTTGCAGTATATAGTGTATCGTGTAAGTCCTACCCCTCCAGTAATACAACAAACATTTATTGAATACCCATTACTTATGTTTAGTACCATGAGCCATTACAAGGTTACTACAACAGAATCCTCGATCTTGAAGGGCTGTTTAGTAGGAAAGGTAAGACACATAGATAATTGTAATTGAGTAGAGAAAGTGTGTCCAGGCAGGACCCAAGAGGATTTCAATTCTCACTCCTGTTTCTCCTCAACAAGGTGTGAACTCTTTGATATGGCGAGAACGGTCATAAAGTTCACAGAGGTACTCCTTAAGGGAGGGGGGAGAGGAGATCATTGATGTTGTAGCAGGCAGAGATCACCATGGAAGGGTTATTCTTACCTATCTCTTTAAAATCATGATCCCGGGAGTCACTTGGATTGTAGTGCTCCTTCAGCTTAATCAAACAAACGTTGCTTCAATAGTTTCTACGTGCCTATAACTATACTTGGTGCTAGGGATACAAAGACTAAGGCAAGGCAGCTGCTGCCCTCAAGGAGCTTCCATTCTACTGAAGATGGGTGAGAAAATGCAATGTGTTCACAAGATAAGGATGAACAGAGCATAGCTGGTGGCTCAGTGGCTGGACCACTGGGCCCAGAGTCAGGAAGACTTGAATTCAAATCCAACTTCAGATACTTTCTAGCTGTGAAACCCAGGGAAGTCACTTGTCCTCTGATTGCTTGACAAAAGGATCCACTGGATACACTGCAGAAGGAAATGACAAGAAAGGCCCATGGACAATTGGTCCAAGGGTCATAAAGAGTCACACATGACTGATTAAATGAATGATAACAGAGCACACTGTATACAAAATTATTTGAGGTCCTGGAATGGTCAGGGAAGCTGATCTTGAGGTCAGGAAGAACTGAGTTTATAGCCAACCACTGACATACATGCCCATCCTGCCTGCCCTTGTGACCATGGGCCATTTAACCTCTGAGTGCTTGAGACACTACTCTAGGACTCAGAATTACAGAGGAGTTGCTGATCTGTATTAGTGGAGAGAGTTTCTACACTGAGAATGTCCTGCATCAAAGAAATCACAAATGAGACCCTTCCCCTTTAGAAATACAAAGTTATGCAAATTAATTTCAAGAAGAAGAGAATATTAACAACTTGGTGTATCGAGAGGAAAAAAGTCTTGTCTTGAAGGTAGCACCTGAGTTGTGCTCTGAATTCTAAAAGGGTAGAAGTGAGAAGAGAATGTGCTTACATGTGCAAAAGCCTGGAGGTGGGAGATGAAATGTGGCAGAACTGGAAGAAATAGCAGGACAATTTGAAGCAGGAAGTTAGCAAAAGGGAGAGAGTGCCTGAGGAGAGGAGTAGTGGGAAATCAATTTGGGTGAGTAGTTGGGAACCTAGCTGTGGAGGGCTTTACATGGCAAACTGAGGAGTTTTCTCGTGTTATCCTAGAGAAAAAATCCTGAAGGTTTTTGAGAAGTGGAGTAGCATGATCAGTTTGATACTTTGGGAATATCCATTTGAAAGCTATGCTAAAAGGGAAGTGACTGGAAACAGAGGGTTCAATTAGGAATCCATTGCAGGTAATCTAGGAATGAGATAATGAAGACTGGATCTAGGGTAGAGGATGTGTTAATAGAAAGGTTGAATACAAAATATATAGAGATGGGACTGATAAGAGTTGGCATCATCAGGCTGTATCTAAGGAATGTGAGAGAGAACAGTCCATGATTGGCTTAGGCATTGTGAATATTGGTGATTGGAAGGATGCACTTTTGACAGAAATAGAGAAGACTGAAGTAGGAACAAGATCGAGAAGTGCGATTTCTATTTTGGTAATGATGGTGGGCAAAGTGACCCCAAAATTAGCCCACCTGCTAATGTTAATTTAACTATAGGTACTCACGTGATCTTTGTCTAAGATTGATGAGTTGTTGAACTAGAGGAACCGAAACATACCTTTTGTGACTTTTTTTGCTATAGTTAGACAATAAGACAAAAGGAAGATGTTTATAAATGGAGGATGGCTCATAGAGTCTACTAGGAGAGATGAATAAAGGAATTATTGGAGATTATTTTATTGTGAGCCTACAGATAATAAGAAGAATTATTACATGGAATCTTTGGTCATTCCACCTCAATAAATTGACAGTAAGCAATACCAGTAAAGATAATTTTCATTTTATGTCAACATCTCTTGTACAGAAATTCTTTGAAGAATGTTTCAGGATCTTTCAAACCAAATCTGCATCCACTTTTCTAACTTGGGGACTTCAGTGTGACAGTGCGTGCATTGAAGAAAGTTAAAGCTACCTACCGAAATTCAGTAGAGGATCAAGAAATAAAAGGATTGGAAGGCCTCAAGACTTAGAAGTCTCATGCTTAATAAATAGTGAATATTTTTAGAAGACACTGAATGTGGCAAGAACCAATCCATATCATAACAAATAAAACTATATCTTAAGGAATTAGAAAGACTAGTTACATATGCAGTAGTAATTTCAGAATTAGTTGTCTGGATACTCCAGATTATTGAATGAGTAAAATACAGGTCAAAGTAAATAGAACTAGATCCTGATTAGTGCAAATAAAGAATCCTCTGGAGTTGTCATGTTATTCGAATTTTCACTGTATATTTCCATGTGCCTGGAACCAATGATAATATTTTATGTAATTTTAGCTTGAATAGTAAAAACTCAAATGCATGTGACCACTTTTAGGGGTTTTATTATTGTCTCTAATTGGACCTAGCTATACCAAATCAGAGGAAAGAGTGAGAATGGAAAGACAACACTGTGTGTGATCACAGTACTTCTGATCAAGGCTCTTTAAACAGGTCATTGACTCCAAAAATGGTACATGGACAAAAATTAAGAGAGTGACTTCATCACCATGTCTCAGAGAAGTTTAATCATTCCTACACATGCCATGAGTATCAGAAGACCAAAAGAATCCAGAAACTGTCAGCCAGTGCATACTCTCCTGGCCAAGTGAAACGGACATGACAGCCAATGGCAACACATATTGAGAATACAAGTTCATTTGCAAAGCATTACAGAGGAGGATGACAGGATTCTGAACAATATTTCACAGAACACCGACGGGTAATTGGAGGGAAATGGAACTGCAGAGAACTTGATGAGAGATTCTGTGAAGTCATTTATCCTGAGAGAAGTAACTAGAAGAGCATCAGACAGACGTGAATTGGAACAGATATGCTCACATTTTTCTAGTGGTTGTTGGTGACAGTAGTGGGACTACCACATTGGAACTGTACCCCCTCTTAGTGCCATATGTGTCAGAAAGATGTGGCAGTAGCACCCAAGAAGCCAGAGAGGGCAGTTAGACTCGAAAAAGTACCTATATTTCAGGTGATGCAATGAAAGGTATTCATGGATATATTTTTAGGATGTTTCAGATAGGAAGATGGTACTATTAAAAGACCAAGAAAATATTCGCATATGTTTGATTTCTCTTCATTTAATTCTTTTTGAGCAATCTGTTGTCACATAATGGGTATTGGTATACCCAGGACAAAACATAGCTGGGCTTTTACTGATTATTATCTAGAGTAAATCCATATTCCTACTCTTACACATCTAACTGCTAAGAATAAGGGATCCAAGATCATACTATATCTGTTACTGATTGCTTTTTAAAATGTGATTAATTCAGTAATACAAGATATGGCTTGAGGGGTGTCCTCAAACAAGCTAAAACACGGTTTCAGATGTTCCTGGGAGATAAGGAGAATGTTGTTGTCGGATTGGGGAGTTACAGACTTTTTGGTAACTTTGGCAAGGACTTACTCATCATATCTCTTAGTTTTATGTATTGCTGGTTAAACTAATTGAATTACTCCTGGCGATAGAAAAGAGTAAATGAATTGATTTTTGTAGAAAATGACATTAGTTGTAGTTTCTGGCTCTACCATTGTCCCTTTTCTGACCTCTAATTTCCTCCTCTGTAAAATGAAATGTAGGTAGGCTGGATGATTTCTAAGACCATCTCCTCCAGTTGTAGCATGCCATGATCCAAGCCCTAGACAAATGGTGGCACTTGTTTATCATCCCTAATACTGGTCATGCTGAGGCTGGTAGATCTCTTGAGCTCAGGAGTTCTGGGCTGTAGAAGGATAAATAATTGATCAGTGGTCCATATTCATTCTAACATCAATATAGGGAGCCCTCAGAAGTGGGAGATCAGGTCAGAAATGGAGCAAGTAAAAGCTTCTGGCCTAGTCATTTCTGCATTTCAGTCACTTACTTAACAAGATAGGGAGACCCAGCTTGATAGAAAGAAAAGAAAAAGAAACAGATGAGGAATCCAAAATCCAAGAAAGGAAAATTATTTACTGTAAGTCACTCAGATAGCAAAGTAGAAATGGAAAGATTCCAATCCAGGTTCCCTAACACCAAATCCGACCCCTTTCTGCTGACCTCAGTGGGTCGTATTTTGTAAATAGTAAAGAGTAGTTGGTACCAACCTGGAAGGCTTTGTATTGCCTTTTGTGGAAGTTGAAAGCTGATGGCTAATGTTAATCAATATCAAATGCAGTATCAAATACAGTATCAATACTCACGATTAGTGAGACATTGATGGCAATTTAATAAAAATTACAGTGATGTCAGCTGTATAATTGGAATCTCTTGAAATTAAAACAAATAGTGGTAAGGTTTGTTTTCTCCTCAACTCTCTACTATAAAATAGTAATGTGGCGTACATATTCATCCTTTTCTATCAGGAGAATGCCATGCCAAATTATGAATGAGTGAAAATAAAATAGTACTTCTGTGGTTGAAAAAATGAGTAATACTCTTGTCATTTTTCCATACTTTGTGTAACTTAATTAGTACTGTCAGTTTAAGTTTGTGAGGTCCTGTCATGCCTATAGCTGAGTTAACTCAGACGTTTTTGGGGAGTGGAGAGGGCAGGTGGTGAGATTGGGGGCCACCCAAATGGTCCCCGGCAAATGGCAAGGAATAGAATGAGGAAACACCAAACTTGTCTTGCCAGTGGGCGGGGTCAGTCACAGACTATGGTGTGAACTCTCTGAGAGCTTGGGCAAGTGCCTGCTGACAGTCATCTGGAGCTCTCTGCCCACGTGGCAGGGCCCTGGATCCTCTGGAGGCCAGCCTACCATCTCGGGAAATGAGCTAATGCAGAAAATCAAGGTTTTTGTTGCCCATACATTTTTGGGAGAAATTTTCAGGCCAGTAAATCCCCCTTAGAAAGCTAGCATATTCATTTTCGCTCTCTCTCTCTCTCTCTCTCTCTCTCTCTCTCTCTCTCTCTCTCTCTCTCTCGCTTTCTCTCTCCACACAAACTGTTTTATTTAGAAGAAACAAAGAAGTTAAAGCAAACCTGAAAAAAATGAAAAAAAAGATGTGCTTTTTTCCTTTCAGCAGAGAAATTTAAAAAGGGAGAGAGTTACTACTCCCCTCTCCTAAGTGTTATTTTCTAGTCTCTTCCCCATCTTTTTCCTTCCCCTTTCCTTCCTTTCTTCCACCCTTCCTTCCTTTTTCTTCTCTTCTCCTTCATTTTCCTACCCCATCATTGTTTTCCCTTCTCCTTCCTTCATTAATTAATTGAGCTTGGTGCAGGGCATCTGTCTGCCCATGAGTTAGTCAATGGTAGAGCAAATTGTGGTAAATGAGTTATTGTTGCACCATTAAAATGAATGTAGAGGATTGAGAGAAGCATGGAAAGACATGTATGAACTGATCCAGAGTAAAATGAGGGATTGTTTCATTCTTTGCCTAGTACAATGCCTGACACATAGTAGGCACTTAATAAATGCTGGCTTGCATGATTAATGGAAGTCAGCAAACCAGGATAGCAGTAGACTCAATGACCACACTCACACAGGCAGAAACCATGTTAACACAATGATAAATGCCACATAATTGTGATTCATTTGGGTATATAGGTAAGAGATGAAGAAATGCACCTCTTTCTTTTCTCTGTTTAACTTGAGAGGCCAGGAATCCCTATCCTATAGTACTTTATAAGGATTTTGTTGTCCATGGTTCCCTTGATTGTTCAGGTAACCACCCTTTTGTCACTTCAGTATAGCGTTGGAAGAGTTCTTTCCACCCCCTACCAACTCCCCTAAGTGGCCTGATGTTAGCTTCTTTGGCTTCAGCAAAATGCCCTTCACTGTACAGACACGCAGTCAGTCCCTGGGCATTTCCTTGAGCCCCTTCCAGTGTTGAAGCCCAGCCAGAACTTGTGTTCCCCTGGCAGAGCCTTTAAGAGCCCAGGAGTGCCTTCACCCCATAGTAAACTCTAGTTTGTCACCTTCTATAAGTACTCACTGCGGAATTTATCAGATGCAGGAATTCTGAGGAGAGCATACCCCTCAGGTAAATAAAGGCTACCAATTGATGTGAGACTTGAGCTGAACATTTCTGGGATGGAGAAGAAGTGAATAAGGTCTTCCTGGGGCACCATGGGAGAAGAGAATGGAGGTGGAGAGCTACCTGTCATATTCAGATAACAGTAGTTATTGTTTCTTTTTTTATCATAATATAAATTTATTTATTTAAATTTTTTACATTGATTTTCACAAAATTTTGGGTTCCACATTTTCTGCCCTTTTATCACCTCCCCCCACCCCAATACACCAAGCATTCTAATTTTCCCTATCACCAATCTGCCCTCTCTTCTATCATCCCTCCCTTCTCTTGTCCCCATCTTCTCTTTTGTCCTGTAGGGCCAGATGACTTTCTATTCCCCATTAACTATATTTCTTATTTCCTAGTAGCAAGAACAATACTAAACAGTTGTTCTTACAACTTTGACTTCCAAATGCTCCCCATCCCTCCCTCCCCACCCATTCCCTTTGGGAAGGCAGGCAATTCAGTATAGGCCATATCTGTGTAGTTTTGCAAATGACTTCGATAACAGTCGTGTTGTGTAAGATTAACTGTATTTCCCTCCATCCTATTCTGCCCCCCATTGTTTCTATTCTGTCTTTTGATCCTGTCCCTCCCCAAGAGTGTTGACTTCAAATTGCTCTCTCCTCCCATTGCCCTCCCTTCCTTCATCCCCCCCACCCTGCTTATCTCCTTCTCCCCCACTTTCCTGTATTGTAAGATAGGTTTTCATACCAAAATGAGTGTGCATTTTATTCCTTCCTTTAGTTGAATGTGATGAGAGTAAACTTCATGTTTTTTTCTCAGCTCTCCTCTTTTTCCCTCCACTAAAAAGTCTCCTGCTTGCCTCTTGAATGAGAGATAATTTGCCCCATTCTATTTCATCCTCTTTCCTCCCACTACATTTCTCTCTCATCATTTACCTTAATTTCTTTTAAGATATGGTCCCATCCTATTCAATTCACTCTGTGCTCTCTGTCTCTGTATGTGCGTGCATGTGTGTATGTGTGTGCGCATCTGTGTACATGTGTGTATGCATGTGTGTGTGTGTGTGGTCCCACCAACTACCCAGATACTGAAAAGTTTTAAGAGTTACAAATATTGTCTTTCCATGTAGGAATGTAAACAGTTCACCTTTGGTAAGTCCCTTATGACTTCCCTTTGCTGTTTACTTTTTCATGCTTCTTCTCATTCTTGTGTTTGAAAGTCAAATTTTCTTTTCAGCTCTGGTCTTTTCATCAAGAATGCTTGAAAGTCCTCTGTTTCATTGAAAGACCATATTTTCCCTTGAAGTATTATACTCATTTTTGCTGGGTAGGTGATTCTTGGTTTGAGTCCTAGTTCCTTTGACTTCAGGAATATCCTATTCCACACCCTTCAATTCCTTAATGTAGAAGCTGCTAGATCTTGTGTTATCCTGATTTTATTTCCACAATACTGGAATACTGGAATTGTTTCTTTCTAGATGCTTGCAATATTTTCTCCTTGACCTGGGAATTCTGGAATTTGGCCACAATGTTCCTAGGAGTTTCTCTTTTTGGATCTCTTTCAGGCAGTGATTGATGGATTCCTTCAATACTTATTTTGCCCTCTGGTTCTAGAATCTCAGGGCAGTTTTCCTTGATAATTTCATGAAAGATGATGTCTAGGCTCTTTTTTTGATCATAGCTTTCAGGTAGTCCCATAATTTTTAAATTTTCTTTCCTGGATCTATTTTCCAGGTCAGTTGTTTTTCCAATGAGACATTTCACATTCTCTTCCATTTCTTCATTCTTTTGGTTTTGTTTTGTGATTTCTTGGTTTCTCATAAAGTCATTAGCCTCCATCTGTTCCATTCTAATTTTGAAAGAACTATTCTCTTCAGTGAGCTTTTGAACCTCTTTTTCCATTTGGCTAATTCTGCTTTTGAAAGCATTCTTCTCCTCATTGGCTTTTTGAACCTCTTTTGCCATTTGAGTGAGCCTATTTTTCAAGGTGTTATTTTCTTCAGCATTTTTTTGGGTCTCCTTTAACAAGGTATTGACCCGTTTTTCATGCTTTTCTTGTATCTCTCTCATTTCTTTTCCCAGTTTTTCCTCCACCCATCTAACTTGATTTTCAAAATCCTTTTTGGGCTCTTCCATGGCCTGAGCCCATTGGATATCTATTTTGGATGTTTGGGGTACAGAGGCCTTGACTTCTATGTCTTTCCCTGATGGTAAGCATTGTTGCTCATCATCAGAAATGAAAGGTGGGAACATCTGTTCCCCAAGAAAGTACCCTTCTATGTCTTATTTTTTTTTCCCTTTTCTGGGCATTTTCCCAGCCAGTTACTTGACTTCTAAGATTCCTCTCCACCCCTGCCTAGATCTGCCCAGTTAGTGCTTGGGGTTTGAGATTCAAATGCTGCTCCCCAGCCTCAGGGCTTTCAGTGGTAGGCAGGGCTGCTATTCAATGTGAGCTTAAGTTCTGGTGCTGGGGTGGGTGCAGGGCCGCCTCCCAGGCTCAGTTCCCTCAGGGGCTTTATGTGGAGACCTTCAACAATGGAGCTCCAGTCTGCTCCGGGAGTCCCGGGCCGCCGCTACCTCTGCCACTGCCTCCCGAGGGGGCCCGAGTCACGGAGACACCCCCTTCCCTCTCAGCCAGCCCAGAAGTCTCTCTCACTGACCTGTAGTGCCTGTGGGTGGAGAGACCTTCGCAGCCACTGGAGATTCCGTCCCTGAAGCTTGCTCAGATCTGCTCCTCTCGGGGCTGTGCGGGCAGGGCTGGGCTCTGCTGTCCAGTGTGCAATGGACCTTTGGGGTCAGTTTTTCTGGGCTCTCTGGAACAGAAATCTCCTCCCCTCTGTTGCTGCGTGGGTTCCAATGCTCCAGAATTTGTGGGGAGTTCTTTTTACAGGAAATTTATGGGCTGTGGTTTCCAGAGCTAACATACGTGAGTCTTTCTACATCTTGGCTCCTCCCCCAGTAGTTATTGTTTCTTCAGAATGCCCTGTGAGTTAGGGAATGAGACTGTCTTGTCCTCATTTTATTCATGTGCAAACTGAGACTCAGGAAAGTGATATGACTCTCTCATATTAGAGTAACTACATTAAGTGTAGCATCTGGGGACTGAACACTGAGTCTCCCAACTTTAGGAGTCTTTCCCCTGTACCACACTGATTCTCCATTTGTGGGCGGTGACCTAGTCTAAGTAAACCAGTCTGGTTAGATTAGAGAGTTGGCACTGAAGAGTAATGGGAAATAATGTTGGAGGTAGGGGAGGGAAAGATAGGGTAGAGACTTGAATGCTAGGATAAGGAGCTTAGGTTTGATTCCTTAGACAAAAGGGGATGCGTTCGAGGTTTCTAATCTGTGCAGTGACGTATGCCAAATCATGTTTGAGGTAGCTGAACTTGGGGTGGCAGAGCCAGATGGATTGGATGAAGAGAACAGGAGTGAAGAAACAGTGTGGTACAAAAGAAAGGGTGCTGACCTCCGAGTCCCAAGGCCTAAGTTTGAATTCTAGCTCTGCTACTAACTTACCTTGTACAAAGCATTTCAGCTCTCTGGAGGCAGTGGAGGTGGAGGGGTTCCTTCCTGATCCCAAGAGGGAATTGTACTGAATTTGGATCATTGGAACAGGTCTAGAAAGGATCTTAGAAGTGATCTGTCTGATTGCTTCAGTTTACAGACAAGGAGAATGAAACCCATTGAAGGGAAGGGAATTGTCCAAGGTTTACACAGGCAGTCAGCATCACACACTTGGTCTAGAAGTTCAGCATGCTTTCTGCTGTTGACTAGAGTACTTAGAATAGACTAGATCAAGGGTAGAGAACTGGCAGCCTCGAGACTACATGTGGCCCTCTAGGTCCTCAAGTGAGGTCTTTTGACTGAATCTAAACTTCACAGAACAAATCCCCTTAATAAAAGAATTTTTCCTGTAAAACCTAGACTCAGTCAAAGGGCCACACTTGAGGACCTAGAGGACCACATATGGCCTTGAGGCTGCAGGTTCCCCACCCCTGCACTAGATGCTCTCAGATCCCCTTGCAGCTCATACAGTTTCTGATTTGGGAATGTCAAGCTTGGGAATTAGCAGGGGCAATGGGAAAGTTGGCAGTGTCTTCTAACCCCAGGCCTTTGAGTTGCCAGCTCCTGTTCTCATCAAGAGACCCTTCCTTCCAGCACATTTTCACAGGAATTTGAGCAGCTGCTATAGTTGTTTGCATTTTGCCCCCCCCCCCCCCGAGCCTCAGCTCTAGGGAGTCTGTGGTATATGTGTGTGTGTGTGTGTGTGTGTGTGTGTGTGTGTGTGTGTATGAGTGCATGTGTGCATGTCTGTCTGCAAAGACCTTGGCAGGCAAAGGTGCCATGCACTCTACAGGGGTTGGCAGCCCAACAATAGCTCCTTCCATTTGTCCTCTCCCAGCAAAAGGAACACTTGGAATTTATTTTTAATTCATTTAACAGTGTTGAAAAGAGGGAAAAGTATTTAGGTTTGGTTAAGCTGTCTGAGAGAAGGCCCATGTACCCCAGTGGTTTTCTCTATCCATTCAGGAGCCTCAAATGTCTTCTCTCTTGGATTAGCTTGGTCTGCTTTGTTTCTTGATAGGGATACCACATGCTTATCTCAGAAACATTGTCGATTTTTTGTAACTAATTGTCAATCTGTCCATTGCACTGGGCCATTAGATTTGGTCCTCAGGGAGATTGCCCTGAAAACTCTGGCCACTCACATTCAGTCTTTGAGGTCCTCCTTCTTGGTGCCCCTACCCCCCAGATTGGTATAGTGTCAGACTCCAGCAGGATGTGTGCTCTCCTTAGACCTTGAAGGATCATAGATTTTGACCAGAAAAGAGACCTTAGTGATGATCTAATCCAATCCTCTCATTGACAGGCATACAGATGGAGACATGAAGCCTCTTGCCCACACTCCCACAGATTCTCAGTGGCAGCATCAGAACTCAAACCCAGATCATCTCAGTCTCCCTCAGCTCCCAAAATCTTCCACTAGGCCCCAGCTTGGAGGACTTCCAGAGGCCCATTTGCAAAACCACCTATCTCTGGGCAGAGCCTCGTTCTGAGGGCATTCTCAGCTGACACCCTGGCAGGAATAATTTAGCACCTCAATTGCCATTTTTAACAAAAAAAACATTTTACTAGCTTTGAAGGGTCGAAAGCAACCCCACACTTTTGCAGTTCAGTTTTTAATCATTGCAGCTCACTGTAAGCAAGGTCCTTTGGGAAGGGGCTCAGGCTAGGCATCAAGTGGAGGAGTGGGGAAGGGGAGCATGTGGAACTTTCCAAAGACTAGCCTTACTTTGACTTCACACATTGATCCATTGATTTAGGTATGAAAGGGACTTTGGAGATACTTGTGTCCACCCACCCCCATCATTTAAGTGGACAGTCAGTCATGGGAATTAGAACTCAGGTTTAGATACTTGAAATCAAAAGAGCTCTCTCTTCCACACTGCACTGTCATTCGCATTATGCTTATATTAATGTAATTATTAGACATAGTAGTCTTGGAGTGTTCTTGGTCAGAGTGAGACAAGATAGGACAGGGAAGGTAGGACAACGTTCTCACAGGACCAGAGAAGCAATTTCTTCATTGCTTAGGAAGTGGCATTGGCCCTAGTTAAATTTTTCAGTCTTGTAGGGATAGACCTACCATCATTAGACCATAAGGCTCTTGTGCAAAAAGCATATAGGTGACTGCATGCCAACTCATCACCCCAACCACAGAAAATACTTAGAGGCATTGACCTCCTAATGGAAGTTGCGTGGTGTATGTAGAGAACTAGAAAAGACTTGAGAAGCTATCTAGTCCATTCCTCTCATTATACAAATAAAGAAACTGAGACTTAAAGAGATGAAATTATTTAAGACCACATATAGGAGTCTATATCTAGAGATTGGAAAGGACATCAGGAGCCATATAATCAATCCGCTCATAGAGGAGAAAACAGGGGTTGCATGGGAATTAACTTGCTCAAGGTTGTACATAGGGTCCTGTATTTAGGGTTGAAAGGGACCTTAGAGGACCTCTCTAGTTCAGTCCTTCATCTTCCCATCATTTCAGGGCTTCTCAAGCTTTTACCACTTGTGACCCCTTTGACTCTTCTTAAACTGTGATCCCATATGGGATTGTGACCCACAGTTTAAGAAGATGAGGCAGCTGAGACTCAGAGGCCAATTGACTTTCCCAAGCTCACATGAAAATCGAATTTATATTTATGTCTCTTGACTTGAGAGTTCATGCTCTTCCCACTTGTTGCCTCAGCAGGGATCTTGAAGGTTGCTATGTGGCTAACACTTCAATTTTCTAAAGAAGGAAACTGAGGGGCAGAGAGAAAGGAAGGGATGTGCTCAAGATCTAGAACAGATTGTGGAGGGATTGAGTGGCTGATAGTACACACTCACCCCCACTGGAAGCAGAGAACCACCTTGACAAAGAGCTCAAAAGTCAAGTAAATGGCTGAGGAAATGAGCAAAAAACAAGAAAAAAAATCAGACTATAGAATCTTACTTTGGTAACAAGGAAGACCAAAATATACAAAGAGAAGGAAAAAAAGTCAAAGGTCCTCCATCCAAAGCCTCCAAGAAAAATATGAATTGGTCTCAGGCCATGGAAGAGTTCAAAAAGATTTTGAAAATCAAGTAAGAGAAGTAGAGCAAAAATTGGGAAGAGAAATGAGAGTGATGTCAGAAAATCATGAAAAAAGAGTCAATTGCTTACTAAAGGGACCTAAAAATGCTGAAGAAAATAACACCTCAAAAAATAGATTAACCCAAATGGCAAAAGAGATCCAAAAAGCCAATGAGGAGAAGAATGCCTTAAAAAGCAGAATTAGCTAGATGGAAAAGGAAGGTCAAAAGCTTACAGAAGAAAATAATTCCTTAAAAATTAGAATGGAACAGATGGAAGCTAATGACTTTATGAAAAAATCAAGAAATTATAAAACAAAACCAAATGAATTAAAAAATAGCAGACAATGTGAAGTATCTCATTGGAAAAACAACTGACCTGGGAAATAGATCCAGGAGAGACAATTTAAAAATTATGAGATTGCCTGAAAGCTATGATCAAAAAAAGAACCTTGACATCATATTTCATGAAATTATCAAGGAAAATGCTCTGATATTCTAGAACCAGAGAGTAAAATAGATACTGAAAGAATTCACTAATTACTTCCTGAAAGAGATCCCAAAAGGAAAATCTCTAGGAATAATGTAGCCAAATTTCAGAGCTCCCCGGTCAAGGAGAAAATAGTACAGCTTACCAGAAAGAAGCAATTTGAGTATTGTGGAAACACAATCAGGATAACACAAGATCTAGCAACTTCCACATTAAGGGATTGAAAGTTTTGGAATATGATATTCAGAGGTCAAAGAAACTAGGATTAAAACAAAGAATCACCTACCCAGCATAATTGAGTATAATACTTCGGGGGGAAAATGGTCATTCAATGAAACAGAGGACTTTCAAACATTTTTGATGAAAAGAGCAGAACTGAATAGAAAATTTGACGTTCAAACACAAGAATCAAGAGAAGCACAAAAAAGTAAACAGGAAATAAAAATCATAAAGGACTTACTAAAGTTGAACTGTTTGCATTCCCATGCAGAAAGATAATATTTGAAACTCTTGAGACTTTTCTCAGTATTTGGGAAGTTGGAGGGATTATATACATATAGACAGAGGGCACAGGGTGATTGGGATGGTATCTAGAACATACAATTAAGGGTAAGAGAGGAATATATTGGGAAAAAGAGAAAGGGAGAACTAGAATGGGATAAATTATCTCTCATATAAAAGAGAAAAGAAAAAGCTTTTTCAGTGGAGGGGAGGAGAGGGAGAGGTAAGAGGGAAAGAGTGAATCCTGCTCTTATTGGATTTGGCTTAAGGAAGGAATAACATTCACACTCAATTTGGTATGAAAATCTATTTTACACTACAGGAAAGTAGGGGGGATGGCAATAAGCGGGGAAGCAGATGATGGAAAAGAGGGTAAATAGGAGGAGGGATAATTAGGGGTAGGCACTTTTGAGGAGGGACAGGCACAGGAGAGAGAGAGTAGAATAAATGTGGGGGTGGGATAGGATGGAGGGAAATATAGTTAGTTTTTCACACCATGACTGTTATGGAGTTGACTGCACATGTATAACCTCTATCGAATTGCTTGTCTTCTCCATGGGGATGGGTAGGGAAGGAGGGAGGGAGAGGAGTTGGAACGCTCGGTTTTAAAGAGAAATATTAAAAATTGTTTTTACAGGCAACTGGGAAGTAAGATATACAGGCAATGGGATATGGAAATCTCTCTTGCTCTACGAGAAAATGGAGGGGAGGGGGATGAAAGAAGGGAGAAGTGTGATAGAAGGGAGGGCAAATTGGGGGAAGGGATAATTATAATGTGCAATCTCTTAGGGTGGGCAGAGATGGGGAGAAAATCTGAAACTCAAAATCTTGTGGAAGTGAATGTTGAAAACTAAAAATAACAATTAGTTTAATGAAAAAACAGATACTGATGCCTCTTCCCCACCACACCTTCTTTTATCTCTCTACATGAGAACAGGAGAGGCAGCTTAGTGTAAAGATCTTGGTCTTCCACCTCTTCCATGAACTAGCTATGTGACTATGGTTAAGTCCCTTCCTGCACTCTGGCACATACTTTTCTCCTCCGTGAAATGGGCTTGGTGTGTGAAGGGGAAAGTGGAGTGATATTAGACTGGATCAAAAATTCTTGTCCTGGAGTTCATGAGCTTATTTTGTAAAAAGTTTTTTTCTTAACCATATTTCAGCATAATTGACTTCCTTTGTAATCCTATGCATTTTATTTTATGTATTTAAAAACATAATTGTGACAAGGTGCTTATAGGCTTCCCTGGACTGTCAGAAAAAGGGTCCAGGCCACACCAAAAAAAGGTCCAGAACCCTTGGGTTGGATGATTATTAAGTTTCCATCTATTTCTAACTCAATGGATTTACCTTACATCTAGCTTGGCTTTTTATCATCTTATGGAAAACATCTGGATCTGTTTTTTTGACTGTATAGGGTGATAGCATTGCCTGTTTTAGTAAGTAAAAGCTTCTGCAGTGTTTTGAATTTAACACCCCTCCTGGAAAGTTGAGCCATTTATAAACCAGGAAGCTGCAGCATCTGCAGAGGGAGCTGGGAAAATCAAAACCATCTTTCTTTTCAGCTGGTGAACCTTTCTTTCTGCAGTTGTTCTAGCCTTGCTTCTCTCTGCTAATCTCTTATGCTCTTTTCTACCTCCATGTTTAAGAAAGAAACAAACAAAAAAGCCTAAATCCAGTTGGAAATGAAAGTTCTCATGTCGAGGAGAAAAACAATCCCTTGATGTCCCAGGAGGCATCTTCTGTAACAAGCCTGACATTGAACAGCTTTGGCTGAGAGGCTATGCCACATTGGGCCTCAGAAGCCTTCTGCTACCAGGGTATCTTTTTGACTTCATCTCCTTGGAAAAGCTCAAGTGAGATTCAGATGATATGCATGAGTGGGAAAGAAACATCTGAACTAGCAAGTCTATAAGAGTAAAATTTGCTAGTCTGTCCCTTAGCATCAATTTGGCCCAAAACATGCCTGTCTTCAGGGTTATATTAGAAGCATTTGTTTCTTTGTGAAAGGCGAAGGATGGAGGTGATAAAGAAAATGAGAGAAGGGAGAAAAAGATTAAGGGCATTCATTCTGATATCCCAGAATGCACATTCAACTCATTTTGAAGTGTTAAATTTTTAATGACAATTAGCAGTTTTGCTTCCATTTTCCTTATTAAGATTCCAGGAGTGGCCCCGGATTTGATGGTGGTTTGGATTTTGTTAGCTTGCTATTAAAGTTACTACTGATCAAATTCCTGATTTCAGTGAAACCAGACTAAAACTTATATTGTATTGCTTCCAAGAGCTCAGCCACGTGGGCAATCCTTTTGCATTATAATGCAGATTGCCATCCCTACAGGCTCCTTTATCCTGGGATATTTTCTCTCATTTGTGAAAAGTCCTCCATGGACAATCTCTTTACTGTACTAGGAGTGTTGATCTTGCTTCAGCCCTTTGGTGGGAGTAGCCTATTTCCTTTTTTTCCATCCTGTGGATCTTTCATGGTATCTTTTACTCTGAAGGGCTATGGAAACCTGCTTTTAGGTCATAAGATCCTAGTTTTAGAACTTGAAGGGTCCTTAAAAGCCATCCAATCCAACCCTGCCAGTTTAAAAAGGAAGACCATAAAACCCAGAGAAATCAAATGATCTACCCAAGGTCACGTAGCTAATAAGTGGGAGAATAAAGTTTTGAACTAAATCTTTCTGATTCCAGATACAGTGTTCTTTCCTCCTTTAGGCAGTAGAAGTATTCCTTAAAAGCTGAGTGTAAATCACATTTTCATAATCCAAATCCTATTTTAAAAGTCCTAGGAAAGCTTACTGGTAAGAGAGACTCTGCCAGTGAATCCTTTTGGAATGTGAAGAATTCCAACTACTCCAAGTCCTCCCATGCCAGTGATCTTTTGTCATCTGACTCAAAGCTTGGATGCCTAGATCTAGAATGCTCTAGTGAGCTATATTCCTTGGTCAGATTCACAGCAATCTCCAAAAAGTTACCACAGATATTTAATTCTTAGACCTTCTCTGGGTCCTGGTCAACCTAGCTATAGCTATGCTTGATCCTCCTCCTTGCCAATGGGCAGATCAAGTAGTCTCAGTCTTCACTCTTACAGCACCCTACCAAGACCTTCACTGATGCCCTGCAAATACATGTAGGCAACCCAAGATTCTTCTGAATGTACCTTCTAATTAGCAAAACTAAACCCATGTCTGTCTTGTTAAAGTTTGTCCCACAACTGGGAAAATCCAACTGCTCCCACCCCATTCTACCCCTGCCTACATCTCAGAAGCCAGGACTGGATCTGAAGCTTTCCTTTTTCTAAGGGCCCAACCTCTGAAGGCTTTCCATCCAGTGCTAGGAAGAAATTGATCTCATCCACTCCTAGTCAATATGTAAGGACCTTGACAGCTCCATTTAAGGAGCTAAAGGACTGTCATGTAGAAGCAGTAGACTTCTTCTGTTTGCCCCCACAAGGTATAGCTAGGTACAAGGAATGAAAGGTGAGAGGGAGATTTAGATAGATAGAAGGGAAACCATTGCAACATTGAAGGTTGTTCCAAAGTAGAACAGGCTGCCTTGAGAAGTACTGAATTCCTACTCAACAGAGCTCTTAAAGCAATGTTGGCTGACAATTTCTTGGATTTGCTGTGGAGGGGATATATGGTGAGATGCTGTGAATGTTTTAAAAATATAATAATGATGAATGATATTAATCTAAATTTTTAGCAATCACCACTTCATCTATTCTGATATTTTGTGTTCTTACCCACTGGGTATGCCAAAGGTTGAGTCTACTTGGATTCTGTGTAAATACAATTTTTCTCAATTGTTGATTTGCTTTTAATTTGAAAAAAAATTCTAAGCCATCAAGGCAGATAGCTATAAAAAGAAAGCTTGAATTGATCAATTTCTCATTAGTTCTTCAGTTAGTACCCAGGCTGGTGTCCAGGGCCTGAGACCTGGGAGGAGAGTGATCTCTTTTTTTCTGGCCTTACATTTTGATGCAGGACAGTTCTATGATTGCTTCCTGATTAAGTCACTTTGTATCTTGCCACACTAGCCTATAAGGACATAAAATATTCCAGCTCAATGGATGTTGAGATTCTTGTATCAGGTGTGATTAGAATAAAGAATTTACATGGAATATTGTGTGTGAGGGTTGGAGAGGAGGCCCTTTTGGCTCGATTGCAGAGTGCAGGTGGGGAAGTAATGTCCAGTGAGACTGGAAAGAGAATGTTGAGGTCAGGTGGTGAATGAAGACCTTTAAGAGCTAAACAAAGGAGTTAATAATCCTTCATAGAATTTCAAAAAATATGAAAACAATTCTGGCCATAAGCCAAACAAAATGAAGACTAAACCTGATCCTAAATAGCATCTACCGTTAGAAGAGTTTATTTTTAAAATTCTTTTTGTTCACATTTTACCATTTCAAAATTCATAAAAAGAGAACCTCATTTAATGCCAGATTTTCTGATGATAATTCTAAGAAGGGTGATTTAGATGAAATTGCAGTTAATTTCCATTAACAATAACACTGGTAATGATGAGAATTGATATTTCTATGGTGCCTTTGGCTTTAGAAAAGCACTTAATGTTAAATATTTCATTTGATCTTTATAACCCCCTTGAGGTATATGTGTTTGGGGGAAAGGGGTGAGGAAGGTTGGATAAAATACTATTGTACTCACTTTAGAGGAGCAACTGAGTGGAAGTGTCATCTAGATTCCTTCTAGACTCCTCTGATCCCCACTGCCTCTCTCTTACTAATTGCATCCATCAGGATATGAAATGCTGCATCCGTGTCACAAGTTGTAAATTTAACATCAGAGTTATGGATTCAGGAAAGGTCCTACCAGTTTAGTTCAAAATCTCAGTTTTGGAGATAGCCTTGACAACAGAAGAAGAAAAAAATGCCCAACATTTCATGAATGGATGACTTAGTCTTTCTTTCTACCAATGCTACCTGTATATAGTATCTACTGATTTGGAAAGAGCACCTCAAGATTGACTCTTACCCATAAAAATGTGGACATTTAAGAGTGTTTAGGACTGACAATTTAAGAAGGACAAATACTGTTTAATGATGACAAATACTTATAAAGTCCAAACTACATTGAATAAAAAAACTTTCAAAATACAGAGAAGCAGAAGAGACCAAAATCATTTGGTAACATGATGAGGTAGATGAGTTAGATGATGCTACAGTGGATAGAACGTTGGGCCTAGAGTCAGGAGGATGTGGATTTAAATCTGACCTCATACATTCATTAGTTGTGTGACCCTAGGCAAATTGTTTAACCTCTATTTGCCTCAGTTTCCTCAACTGTAAAATGATATTACAATAATAGCACTCATCTTCCAAGGTTGTTAAGATATAATATTTGTGAAGCACTTTTCAAATCTTAAAGCATTATATAAATGTTGTTATTCTTGTCTTTTCCATTTCTTCATGCAACTGGAGCTGTCATGTATATGGTTTAAGATGAGCTTACAGGCTAACCCTTTAGTTCATCTATAATCTACAGCAGACAATAATTTTATCTATTGGTACAATAGTTCTCATAACATTAGAAATTAATTAGGGTATCAGGACAGCCACTCCATCTAGAGCTGTTTTTATCTGTTCTCCATTGAAAAAAGATAAGAATGAAGTAAACCCTAATACTGTAAGAGGCTTTTATATAGGTTTTTAAGGTTTTCAATGTGCTTTGTAAGGCATTAGTTGGTCTGAAAAAAGATGTAGGGAACTGAATAGATTGTAAACCTAGTATGAACCAGACGAATGATGTGGCAACCAGAAAGGCAAAGGCAATTTTAGGCTGAATTAAGAGGCAGCACTAGAAAAGCAATATGGGGGAGTGAACAGAGAGGGAGTCTCAGAGTTGGAGGGCATGGATTGATGCCCCACTTCTCAGTACCCCTTGACAATTCTCTAAGACTGTAAATTGTAGTGGTGGTGGTAATCTGCTTTAGTAGAGTCTCCTCATTAGAAATTTCCTAGACCCATGACATCACAGATCCACACCAATTCCATTTTAAATGGATTTCATGGGACACATTCAACCTGAATTGGTAGAGTGAGTTTTCTTTTTTTTTTCTTTTTAATTTAAAAGTATTTATTAAGCACTTACCATGTGTCAGGTACTGCAATAAGGCCTGGGGATATAAATACAAAAATGCAAGACAGTCCCTGTCCTTAGGGACTTTGCGTTCTTTTCCTACACTTGCAATTCTTTAGACTTCTTTTTTTTAAATTCATTTAAAAAACTGAGTTCCCAATTCGCTCCCTTTCTCATCCCCTCCCCCACCCTTGAGAAGGCCCATTATACATGTGAAGTCATGTAAACACATTTTCATATTAGCCATGTTTCAAAAAAAGAAACCCGAAAAGAATAAAGTAAAAAATATGCATCAGTTTGCAGTCAGAGTTTATCATTCCTCTCTCAGAAGGTAGATAGCAGTTTTCATCATATGTCCTTCTGAAAAGAAGTTTTCTTAAAGATGGTACCTATGTCAATGCAAGTATGAACTGAAAAAGATAGGGAAAGTGTGTGTGGCTTGGGAGTAAAGGATGAGGAGTTTGATAACCTCACTGTTCTCTCCCTTGGTCAGATGGCATTGGGAGAATATGCCAGAGATCGATCCAAAGCATGACATCTAGGATAGTGGAAGGCCTTAAGGCCATGCCACATGATGATTGGTTGAAGGAATGGGGATGTGTAGTCTGGAGTAGAAAAGAGGCAGGAAGGGGTGCTTAACAGCTATCTTGAAGTATCAGAAGACCCATTGCATGGAAGAGGAATCAGACTTTTTCCATTTTGCCCCAGGAGGATCCTAGGAACAATGGCTTGAAAGTGTAGAGGTAGATTGTGACTTGATTTAAGGAAAACTTCCTTATAGCTCTAGCTGGTCCCAAGTGAAATGGGCTGCCTCTTGAGAGAGTCATTTCCCCTCACTCAAGGTCTTCAAAATGATACTGAATATCCACTTGTCTGGGATGTAGCAAAGGGATTTTTAGTTCACATACAGGTATGACTGATAAGATACCTTCCCATTCTGACTTTTTCCAATTAGGTCTTTTGGAATACTTTATGTCAGAAGCTACATTCGAGTTGTGAGATGTCTCGCTTTGGTCATTAAGACTTCCAATGATGAATGAAGCTCATTGACAGCCATATGGCATCATATAGACACCACTCGAATTTTCCTTCAACTTGGCGAGAAATGGACATTAAAATAAGTTCTCCTAGCAAAGGATCATGGGATATGATTTTGCAGGCATTCTGCAGTGCCATTTCCCAAACTCATTGTAAAATACAGTAATTGGAGACATAGCAATTTCACAGTCACACTTGACTAAGTGTTGAGTATAAATTGGAGATTGCAAACAGCTCTTTGTAAAAAGAATTCAAAATGGGGGCTATGTCTTGGCTATTCTTTGCTTTCATCTTTTGGCAGAGTGCCAAGCTATTTTCAGCATGAATGGGACTGTTCATCTGGGGGCTTTCTGTTTTATTTCCTCTTAGGTAAACTTTTCTTTGTTTATGACAAGTAGTTGTGGGTCCTTTTCTTCTGGAAATAAATAGCATTCATAAATGGAAAAGGTTTCATTGGGGACAGGTTGGGTAGCATCTCAGTAGAAATGTCTGTGCTATTAGAAAAGAGAGTTCTCTCTGAGATGCTGTTATTCCAAATCCCTCTTTAGAAGCAGTAAGGTCATTCAGCTTTACACCCTTGCATTTTTATTCTTATCCTGTAGAAACAACATAAGCAACATCTTTCATCCTTTGAATACGAAATGATAAATATATTCCCAAGTTTCCCTTTCTTAGCAGAAAAGTCATTCAGCTCATTGATCTCCAGGGCTGTGCTGGTACCAGACTCTTCCAATTTGGGGTATGGGGAGCTGGACAGAGCTCTTTGGGAGATTCACCAGGGCTTTATAGCGAGCATACTTCTTACTGGCCTAAACATAAGTATCAGGACTTGTGTGATTGTTAACACTCTAGATCAGGATTACTTAACCTGGAGTTCATGGACCTTCAAGAGGTCCATGGATAGATTTCAGAGGGCCTCTAAACTTGGAGGGAACAATTACATTGTTATTTCAATACGATCGATTTCCTTTATAATTCCCTGTATTTTGTTTTATTCATTTAAAAGGATCATTATGAGAAGAGATCTATCTCTAGTTTTCACTAAATTGTCAAAGGGTCTGAGATTCAAAAAAAGTTAAGAACCTCTGACCTAGATGGATTTCCATGATTTCTCTGACTTTACAAACTTGTGAGGTGAGCCTCAGTCCTTCGTCTTCCTGTCCCTAAAGTCTCATGGTTATCATATATCTTTATCATTCTCATCATTGGTTATTTATGAAGTCTTCTGACCTTCTTCCTCTTTATCAGGGCTATTGCTAGAGGAATAAATTTTAACACTTAGTTGATTCTAGCAGATAATGAATAAAAGGAAGAGTAGCTAATATTTATATAGCAGTTAACATTTATATACAAAGTGTTTTAAATATATTCTTTCATTGGATCCTCACAACAACCTGATGAGATTAGAGGGAATATTATTATTTCCATTTTTCTGGTGAAGAAGCTGAGAGAAGTGAAGTGGCTTGTGCAGGGTCATAAAGCTAGTAAGAATCTGAAGATTATATGTAGTGGCCGTCAGGAGATTCAGAGAATATCTTCTTGGCATCCTTCGGTGTCATATCTGGGCTTCAGTTTCTCCTCTTTCAAATGAAGTCATTGCATGGATGATCATAAGCTGTTGCTTCCACTTCTAAAAGTGTGTTTCCTTGAATCTTTGTGATCAGTTAATTCAGCCTCCCCATTTGACACATTAGAATCTGAAGCCCATACCAATGTTAGTGCAGCAGGGAAGGCAATGCAGCAAGACTGGAAGGGGCTGGAAGGGAGAGGTTGTCTGTTGCACCAGCAAACTGCCCCAGGATATCCATCCCTGTTGTGGCTGGCAATAGCTACTGTACTTCAGAAGGAGGAGTGATACAGTCTGTGGTAGGGCTTATCTTTAGATACCATCTGCTAGTGCATATGTAAGTTCAAATACAGAATGAATGACAGAGAGAAAGGAGAGAAAAAAGAAAAAAGAGGGGAAAGAGAAGGAAATCAGATGCAACTCTCCCAAGAAGAACCAACATAGCTGCAGCAGTTGGAGGGCCTAAGCATGTTGCCCTCTGAGTGTCACTTCTAGCTCTTCTGCTTTGCTGGCATTCTCCACCCCCACCCCCAGCCCCAGTCCCCACTGCCCCAGAAATTAACCATTGGCTTATGTTGCCTGTGTGTATTCATGGCTATCCCTTGGGTCTGAAGTTCTTATGATGTCTTTCACATCAGAAGAATGGAGTCTCTGATGAGATTTCCCTCACACAGTGTGCCTTCTGTGGTCACTCTTACTCTTAGAGGGTACTGGTGACAACTAATGCAGAATACTTAGAGTATTATTTTAGAGGTGGATTTGAAAAACTTCATTATGTAGCATCAAATCCCCTTGACAACTGATAGTGACTAAATACCATTAGTAATCATTTATGGTCTAGTTATTCTGTATTTTGAGATGTAGCACACATGATTTCCCATCATGCTCTCCCCTTTCCAGCCAGACTGGACTTCTTGTTGCTCCCTGAAATTGACCCACACCATCTCTTACCTGTATGCTTTTGTCCAGACCTTTCCCCATACCTAGAATGCCTTCCTTCCTCACCTCTATCTCTTAGAATCCCTGCTTTTCTGCAAGACCTAGTTTATGTGCTACCTTAGTTAAAAATATCTTTCTTGATTCCTTTAGTTGCAGAGAGAGAGAAAGAGCATGATTCATTAGATATGGTAATAGAGTTATAGTCCAGAAGGCCCTTTTATATGAAACTGGTAGGGGTAAAGCTTGACACATCAACTAAACTTAAACCTCAGTCTTTTCATCTGTAAAATGGAGCCAGCACCTCTTCCACAGAGTTATTGTGAAGGTCACAAGAGATAATATGTAATAATAGAATATGATGCATGTAAAGTGCTTTATATACCTTAAAGTTTTCTATAAGTGTTAATATTTTATGATGATGAGACAAGTTATGAGAAGCATGTTACAAACCTTAAAGCAATCTGAAAATGTCAGGTAGTATTATTAAGGTTATTACTTATTGTTACTCCTTCAAGATCAGCTAAATGATCTTGTATTTCCTTATCAATTTATGTACTGAATCTCATAGTGGAGTGTAAATTCCTTGTGGGCAAGACAGTTTTCCATTTTTTCTCTTTGTGTTGCTCATAGGTGACACAGTACTAGAAGGCTGTTCTGTATAGAGAAGTACAGAGAAGACTGTTTTGGTTTGTTATTCTTGGAACTGAAGATCTGTTCGTTGGGTTTAGTTGTCTTAAAATCTCCTCACTCTGTACTCTCTGCCCCCCCAACCCTGTAGAATTCATGAGGGAAAAATTACTAGTAGCCTGAGATTCCCAGTCCTCCTAGACCATATTTCTTACCAAGGTATGTAGAGCAGATGGAGATCATGTCCTGAGAGGAGGGCCCACATGCCAACTCTCCAAACCTGGTGTCTCCTTATGGTGCTGAGCTAGAAATATTTAGGAAGCAACATGTTTTTTCCATGACTCAAGGCTTTTTGATTCCTCAGAATTTGTGGGAACTTTGTCCTTCTGGCAGCAAAGCTTTGGGTGGTTAGATGCTTCTGGTCAACTTGCCTGTTTTGGAAGGAAACCCTTGTATCAAGAGAAGTTTCCTAGCCCAGCCAGGACTAATGTGGAGACAGCACTGGATGGAGATTCTGGAGGCCCATTCTTCCTGTTTTTGCCTGTCTGCCCTTGGGCAAGCCTCTTCCTTTCCAAGCTTATGGAGTAAGCCTCGTTTTCATATGCTCTACCTTCCAAAAAAATTGCCTTACCTGCCTGATGATTCCCTATGTACAGCATTCCATGTCCAGGTACCTGATGGATAGAATGCTGTGGAGAGAGTGTTGGGTCTGCAGTCAGGAAGACAGACTTCAAAAATGGACTCAGACAGTTACTAGCTGTGTGATCCTGGGCAAGTCACTTTGACCTTCATTTACCTCAGTTCCCTCAACTGTAAAATGAGGAGAATAATAGTAACTTACCTTGCCTGGTTGTTGTGAGGATCAAATGAGATCATATTTGTTAAAAATGCTTAGCATAAAGCCTGGCACATAGTAGGTGCTATATAAACACAGATTCCCTTCCCCCTTTCCCACCTCACCCCCCTCATTTCTGTGCCTTTCCAAGAATATCACTCATAATAGATTTAGATAAGGAAGGAACCTTTAAAGTCATTTAGCCCAACTCCTTATTTTATTTTTATTTTTAGGTTCTACACATACATTCCTATTAAATACATTTTCACCATAGTCATGTTGCATAGAAGAATTAAAATGAATGGGAGAAATCATAAAACAAACCAAAGTATAATATAAAAGAAAATGATCTGCTACATTCTGTAATCAAATTCCATAGTTCTTTCTCTGGATGTAGAAGACATTTTGCATTGAGACCATTGGGAATTTTTTAAGTTCTTTCATTGCAATGAAGTTCTAAGTCTACCAGAAGAAATCCTCACACACTGTGGTTGTTGCTGTGTATAAAATTCTCCTGGGTCTGCTCCTTTCCCTCAACATCAGTTCATGTAAGTCTTTCCAGGTCTCTCTGAAGTCTTCCTGTTCATCATTTCTTACAGCACAATAGTATTCCATTACATTCATATACCACAATTTATCCAGCCATTCCCCAATTGATGGGCAGCCCCTTAATTTCCAGTTTTTGGCCACCACAAAGAGTGCTGTTATAAATATTTTTGTACATGTGGGACCCTTTCCCATTTTTATGATCTCTTGTGGATACAGTCCTAGAAGAGATATTGCTGGGTCAAAGGGTATGTACATTTTTTGTGGCCCTTTGGGCATAATTCCAAATTGCTCTCCAGAATGGTTGGATCAGCTCAGAGCTCTACCAACAGTGAATTGGTTTTCCAACTCTCCTACATCTTCTTTAACATTTATCATCATCTTGTTTTGTCATGTTAGCCAATCTGATAGGTGTGATATAGTGTCTCAGAGTTGTTTTGATTTGCATCTCTCTAATCAATAGTGATTTAGAGCATTTTTTCAAATGACTATAGATAGCTTTGATTTCTTCCTCTGAAGACTGCCTCTTCATATCCTTTGACCATTTATCAATTGGGGAATGACTTACATTCTTGTACATTTGACTCAGTTCTCTATCTTAGAAATGAGGCCTTTATCGCAGATAAGTTGCAAAAATTCTTTCTCAGTTTTCTGCTTCCCTTCTAATCTTGGTTGTATTGGGTTTGTTTGTGCAAAAACTTTTCAATTTAATGTAATCAAAATTATCCATTTTGTACTTCATAATATTTTCTATCTCTTATTTAGTCAAAAATTCTTCCCTTCTCCATAAATCTGATAAATACACTGTTCCTTGCTCCATTAATTTGTTTATAGTATCAGTTTTTATACCTAGATCATGTACCCATTTGGATTTTCTTTTTGTGTATGGTATAAGGTATTTAGGTAGTTTCCACCATACTGTTATCCAGATTTCCCAGCAATTTTTGTTGAACAGTGAGTTCTTATCCCAGAAGCTGGAATTCATGGGTTTATCAAACAGTAGATTGCTATATTCATTGCCTACTGTGTCTTGAGTACCTAACATATTCTACCAGTCTGCCCTTCTGTTTCTTAGCCAGTACCAAATGGTTTTGATAATTGCTGCTTTATAATTTATAATTGCTGCTTTATAACTCCTTATTTTATTTTTAAATTATAAAAGTTCTGATCTTAAATGCCAAATAGAATGGGCATTTCCATCTCCAGAGGAGAACAGATAAGGAGGATTGTATAGGAAGTTGCAGATCTCCATTAACGTATAGCTCCCTCTTCTTTTAATCCACTTTGTTTTACAGAGGAGGAAACTAAGGTCTTGGATCATAGAACTGGAAGGGATGTCAGAGGCCATCTAGTCCAACCTCCTCATCCTCAAGAGGTGGAAACTGAGGACCAGGGAGGGGAAGGAATTAGTACAAGGTCACATAGATAGTAAATGTTAGAATCAGCATTTTACCCAAGTCTCCCATTTCCAAATCCAGACCCTTTCTTTGTGCCGTCCTGGACTTCTTGATTTCTTCAATTGTATCTCTTGGAGCCCCTGTCTCCCTTTAGGGTTCAACTGAATTCCCACCTTCTGTGAGACACTTAGCTTGATACCTTTGTGTGTTGGTGGTTCCACTGCCACCCCCTCTCCCCATGAGTTGTTTCCCCTTAGGATAATATCGGTTCCTTGGGGATAGGGAATGCTTTTTGTTGTTGTTGTTTTTGTAACTCCAGCAACAACCACAGCCCCGGGCACATAGGCACTTAATAAACACTTTTTTGCCTCCTTCCTTAATTCATTTGAACCAAGTGAACTTCCGTTTACCACGCTGTAGAATGAAGCCACTGAAATAGATGATCCCTAAGTTCTTTGATTTGATTATCATTGATAATCTAGTATTTTAAACAATTTTTTTGTGCACAGTTTTGGTTAACATGAAGTGGTTAAAACTTTGTGCAATCAATGTCATACCTAGTTCTGACCCTCTTTAGTTGGTGTAGATGTGTATTGCCCTTATGCGAATTCTGCAGGTAAATGTAGTTTACTTATTGGATTTTCAGACTTATTCTTTTCCCTTAAATATCCTCTGAGTCTAAGTCCCATAACATGATTCATTAAAATATTTAAATCAGGCATGAGAAGGACTAATCAAGATAACAAACTCATCATGTAGAGTAGTGTATCTCACCTTCCTTTGCCATTTGTGCCACCTACTTTCATACTTTCCCCCCAAAAATTAATAAGTGTAGGGTCTATGGACCTGAGCTGGCAGAAAATTACAGTCAGGGGCCATTGGTGCAAAATATCTGAATCCTGCTTTGGATGCATATAACATACAAGTTGAGGCAAGCATCCCTTTGGTCACAGGAGTATCACTTTAGAGTAGATGGGAGCTTGCAAGTCATCTGGTTTTTAGAGAAAGAAAATGAAGGGAGGGGAGAAGGGACTTGCAGAAAGGCATAATGAATGGTTAATTGTCTCAATGCCTGTTGTCAACATTAGAGTGCTGTGGTACAGTTATATCACCCTCCATTTCTATAGTGCTTTAAAGTTTCCACTGTCCCTTTCCCACATTGACCCTAGAGGTAGGGTGTCCATATATCCATATTGCCATTCTACAAATGAAGAGATGGCAGCTTTTTATATAGATGCACATTTTAATGATGGTTTATGTTGTGTGTAGATCTGTTAATAGCATGACAATGGTTATGGACATAACCTAGACATCTGTGAACACCTCTGTTCAGAGAGATGCCCTGGACCAAGCCTTAGCTGCATTGCTCATTCATCCCTTTTGCTCTGGTCACTCTTTCTCATCTTCCTCTTTTCAGTTACCTACTGATGGGTCCAATCCTGGGGACTGGTGAGACATAGCAATCTCTTAACTCTTTCAGATACATTGGGTTGAGGGTTATTGTCACTGCCATCAGCTGCCATTCTGCCTTCTTTATTTCACGTTACCCCTTTTCTCCTGATGATGCTAACACTGCTCATTTCCTGTATGCTACTTTAGTTAAGTCATGGCAAGCAAGTGATTCTCTGTGTCCCTTTGTTATGGTGGAAAGAACAGTGAAGACAGAATCAGGAAACTTTGGTTGACGTCCCCACCATGATCTTGAGCAGCTGTGTCACCCACCATGGGCATCTCTGTGACCATGCTCACATTACTTACCTCCCAGAGATAAGCAAAAACATTTTCTCAAGCTAAACTCAGTATGGGAATGGGCACTCTTATTTTGATAACACATAATTGCCTTTTGTTAATGAAGGTGTATTCAGATGGAGAGAGCTTCATGACACTGTACACTGGAATGATACCTTTTGAAATCTGAGTATTCATTGTTTCATTTTGTTAGCTAGTGGAAAAAACACGATTGGGCTAGGATCAGAAGATTTGGTGTCCCAGAATCCCAGAATTTACAAGGTTTGTAGAAGACATCTAGTTCAACCTGTGCTGTTACAAGTCATAAGAATTTCCTAAGCACTTTTCAAATGCAAATTACTGTGCTTCTGGTAGGAAGACCTAAACAATTCCCTTTCATATGGGACTTACCTTCTGGTGGAGGAGGTAACATATATACATATATATGTTACCTACTATATATTATATAGACTAACATATACTATATATAATATAATATTATAATAATATAATATATGATATATAATATATACTATATATACTATATATACTGTATATATATAGAGAGAGACAGAGACAAACATGTATATATATTTATATTTATACAGAGAGAAAACAAAAAATATGAAATGAAGAAATATAAATAACTTACATATAACAATATGTAGTAAGTTATATATACAAAATTGAATAGAAGCAGCAAGTACATATAGAGCATGAATATAAAATAAATATATAAATCTTCACAAATTATATATTCAATTGATATTATACTTATATAGAGCAAATTATAATTACAAATTCAAATGGAGAATACTAGTGCTTATATAAATATAGTTCATAAATATAAACTGAATATATATATACACAAATGCATACAAATTATATATAGATGCACTTGATAAATAGAAAAATATACAACAAATTTTATATACAGATTTGGTCCCCAGAACCAAACACAATTCTACAGATGTGCTCTGATCAGGACCAAGTAACAAGGGCTTGCCTATCACTAATGTCACCCTAGTTGTTTTGAACTTCAGTGTTGCACACTTGTCTCATATTAAATATTAAGACTAGTTAAATCCCCCAAACCAGGTAATGATTGTCTAATTCTACCTCTCCATTTTTATCTTATGAAGTTGATGTTCTGAATTTAGTCATATGACTTGGCCTTTGTCACATTTCAATTTTGCTTTATTAGATCTGATGCTTACTCTGTGCCAGACACTGTCCCAATCAGGGGGAATGCAAATCCAAGCTCCCCTGCAAAAGACAGTCCTTGGACTGACAAGGAGCTTCCATTCTGGTGGGGAAAGATAATTCGTGAGAAAAAGGTGAAAATGGTAGGAGAAAGGGACCTGCATGGGGACATAGTGGAAAATGTTGAAAGATTGAAGCACCACTGGGCAAGGAATGAAGCATGACTGGTTTGACCTGTCTCCAAAATGGAGGCCCTGGCAAGGAACTCCCCAAAGGCAGAAGGGGTCAGCATGGCAGAGAGATGTTCCAGAGTGAGAAGTCAGTTGGACCATGGTGGCAAAATTCAAATAATCAGTAGCATAGCTTGGGGTGGGTGTAGTAGTGATTAACACAATTGCTTCACATTTTTTAGGTGAGAGAATGATAGAGAGAGGGAGATGAAAGACAATGAACAAATGACTGGATCTATTCCAAGAGAAGAATGGAAAAAGGAGATTAGAAAAAGAACATAGGTTTGAAGTTTAGCCTGGGAAAGGAGGCCTACTTCTCCTTCAGTGATCTCAGTAAAAGAGGAGAGGATAGGTGAAATATATTAGTTTTGAGGCATGGAGTAAAGATGAAGGAATTCAGTTGTTTTCAATTTTACAAATAACGTAGGTGGCAAATTCATCTGCTAGGAGAGTGGTATGAGATGGTGTGTAGGGGCTACAAAAAGGAGAATAAAAGAGAAGAAAGTTTGAAAGAGCCCACTGAGAGAAACCTTCTGGAGAAGCAATTAGGGATGAATAAATCATTGCTGTGCAACAGGGATTGTTTTGGATCTCAAGTCCTCTATCCAGTATGTTAGCTATCCTTTCTTGCTTTCTATTATCTGCAGGCTTGGCATGCATGCCAGCTGCACCATTATCCAAATCACTGATTAAAATATTGAACTTCTTATAACCAGTGGCAAATCACTGAAGCTCTTCAGGAGGGGCCTCCCATCCAAGTTGAAAATCATTTCTTAATTAGGGGGTCTAGGTATTAACCCAGTTCCAAATCCACATAGCTTTGGTCACATGCCTTGCTGAAATCCAGTCATATAATGTTTATGACATTTCCATGATCTACCAGTCTAGTAACCCTGCTAAAAAGGGAAACGGGATTTTTCTGGCATGACCTGTTCTTTCTGAAGCCATGCTGGCTCTTAGTGAGCCCTGCTTCCTTTTCTAAATGCTCACAAGCCATCCCGTTACTCATGTGTTGTGGAATTTTGCCAAGAATCAGTCAAGCTTACTGACCTATAGTTTTCAGCCTCCACCCTCTTCCCTTTTCAGAAAATTGGCATGAAGTTTCCCTATCTTCAGTCCTCCTGCACCACTCCCTTTCTCCACAGATTTTCAGCGATCTCTAACAGTTACTCAGGAATCATGCCAGTCAGTTCTTTCAGAACCTTGGGTTGAAGTTTTCTTGAGTCAAATGGAAAATTCATTGAGGACTTTTAAGTACTCTTTTCCTATGAAATCACTTTTTGTAAGTTTCATCTCTATGTTAACTTTTTAAAAATCTTTCCTCAATTCAAAAATCTTTCTTCCTAAGAGAAAAAAAGCGAAAGGGGCATTAAAGTTGATCGGTCTTGCCTTCTCACTGTCACCTGAGCACTGGTCTTATCCTTTCTTTGATCGACTCTGACCTCCAATATAGCTCAACAATGTTTCCCAGAAACCTATGTTTGGTATGTTCTGCATTCATTTCTAGCCTCAGCTTGCTCTGAGTTTCACCCTTTTTGACACTCTTTAGAGAGGCTTTCCACTCTTTTGTATTCATCCTTTACTGTTTATTCTTATTTGTATTTTCTAAACAAGCCTTCAAGCAATCTACATTGGTCAAATCAACGTTGCACTTTTAGATAGCTCTTTCTGTTTGAAATAGAAATCAATGGGCTTTGGTCAGCCTTTTACTTTTAAGAGCTTCCCAACCATCTTGGAATAATTTGCCTGAAAAAAAAATTGTCATGTGCTATACATTTTGAGTCTGTCCTTGTTCTGAACTTTTTGAAACCTATCCTCCCCCAGTGTAGAATTTACTTCAGACAGTGGCCTTCTTCCTCATCTTTTAGTAACCAGTTCTTTCTGATTGGTTAGGTTGAAGTCCAGAAAGCAGTATAGGTCACGTCAAGATTTCCTGTGCGCTCCGTGCTTTCTGGAAGTAAGATCCTCAGTCTTCTGTCATCTGAATTGCTCATTTTGTATACTAGTGTTAGTTATTAATTTTATTGCTATTAGTTATTTCTTTGTGCTCGATTTTAGATTTACCTGTTTATAGCAGACTTATTGCTTTTTTCTCTCAATAGGATGCTAATTTGCTTAGCTGACTGTGATTGAAAGTTAGACTACTTCCTAAACCCAGAATACAAATAAACTACCCCCCCTCCCAATATAGGGTCTTGTTCACAACTCAATTACCAAACATTCTGCATATCTTCCTGCTTTATCCTTTCTCCTGCCTTAACATCATCAATCCTGGTCTGAGCATTTTCTCTTACTCTCTCTGTTACCCTAGACAAGTGACATTTGTGATCCTCAGTTTTTTCTTGTGTGGATGATGTTTAAAATATCTTCCTAATACGATTATAGTAAAGATCAAATAGAATATAGTGACGAAGGTCCTTTTTAAAAATAAAGCACTGTATTTATCATCTGGGTGGTATCTGATATATATTTGTATTTTCTTTAAAGAAGGGTTCCTTTGCCTATTGCCTTTCAGATAAAATACAATCTCTTCCAATGGGATCATAGATGTAGAGTTGGCAGGGACCTTGGAGGCTTTCTAGTTCAGCTCCTTACTTTACAAATAAGGAGACTGAAGCGTGACGAGGATAAGTGACTTGCCCACAGTCACACAGCTAGTAAATATCTGAGGCAAGTGACTTGGATGGATGTCAGTGAGTGACGAGGATGACTCATTTGAAGTTCTATTTTAGACAACTTGGCTTTTGCTAATTCAGCACCCTCTCTATGAATGGAATTTGTGAAAAAAGTTCATGCTTTATTGTAAACGTGAAGGAACATTTGAATAGTAGTTTGCATTTGCTTGAAAACAATCACTTTGGCTTTGAAAATATGATGGTAAGGATAAGATTCCATAGTAGCTGAGGTATCCTGAGGTCTATCCAACTTGTTCAAAGTACAGTGGTGGCTTCTGAGTTCCCTTGAAAATAATATTGTGATTCAAAAGAAAATTATGGAAAAGTACTCTTGCTGTAAATTAGGATAGATGCCTATGGTCTTAGGAGACTTTGGTCAGTCAAGATTTGTTGGATCATAGGATTATAGATTTATAACTGGATATGGGACCTTAGAGACTATTTGGTTCAATTTCTTCATATTTCAAATGAGGAAACTGATGAACAGAGAGAGAGGTTAAGTGACCTAAATTTAAAGCCCTAGGGGACTGATATAATAGGTCTCTCAATGTTACTTTGTGAAGTGACAGTACAACTGAACTATTAAAAGCCAACATAAGCACTCTGAAAGTATAGTACTAAACACAGGCAACATGGCTTCCATGCTTCAGTAGATCCTGAGGAATTGCTGTTTGGATGTTCAGAATGTTAATTGTACCATCAAGAAAGGTTATATTATATTTGATTTTTTTCTGTGGAAGAAGCTAAAACTTTTTTTAGAAAGATGGCCTTTTTACACAAAATTATTGAAATTTTAAAATATATCAGCTCTGGAACTTCAGGTTCATGGAAAATTTCCTTTTGGGCAATGCATCGGTTCTTTCAGATGTTACTAAGTGTGGTCTTCAGCTATTACTTTTTCCTTTTTGATGGGATAAAATAGCATTATTACTAATACTTTGATGTGATCTTATTTCATTGATTGATTTATTTGTTCATTAATTCATTTATATTTTTAAAATTTGGAACTTAAATCCCCGCCCCCCCAGCAGAGAAAAGACACTTCTAAATACATAGCAAAACTACAGGAATTACATGTGAAATCATGAATCTCCACTTCATACAGTTTTTTGTAAAGTACAGAATAAATTCTACCACATTCCTTTCAAAATTGTCCCGCTTGTGCTTCCTTCTTTTTTTCCCTCTGCATCCAAAGACAATGTTACAGGGGCCGATGTTTTCTGTCTTCATTATTGGTAATCCTTACACGTATCTCCAATTAAAAAAACCCCTCCCTTCCTGTGTTTATAGACTCTTCAAACACACACACACACATACACGCACGCACACACACACGCACACACACACACCAGTTAAACTCCTTTTTATATTAGTATATTCCTCCTCTAATATTTTCCCTTTTTTTCCTCATCCCAAAATTCTCAGAACAGAACCACTTTATCCCTAGATCATGTATTTATAATAACATTTTATTTAGAATGGGAATTTGAAATAGTATGTACATGATGTTTGAGTTTTCAAATGCAAAAATTCTTTCTATACCACCACTAATGGGGGCTAATCCAGCATCTACTTGAATGGAGCCAATCCTAGGGAGCTCAGTACCTGTTTCATTTGGAAGCAGTTCTGATTGTCACAAAGTGAGACAAATTAGGACTCCTTGTGGCTTCTACCTCCTGGTCCTCGTCATGTCATCAATTTTTAAAATAGCCTTCTAGGGAATGAAGAGTTTACTGACCTTTTCTTTTCCTTTAAGATGAAATTGTCTTTAAAAATAGTCATTTTTATCAAATGCATCAGCAGTCAGGGTGCTCCTTGCTTGAGTTCACTGGGAGGACATGTTCCATTCAAAGCTCTTTGAAACACTTAGCCAAGCGTCAGCAATCAGTGAGCCTGAAATAATGGTCTCAGCTTGCCCAGGGCCCTGTGGCTGCCCTGGAATGTTATGCAGAGTGCTTGGTTTGCTTGCTGTTTTGTAGCCCAGGTTCATCAAACTTAGTACTCTCTGACCCAGAGCAATAAAGCTGGCCATGACTAGAGGAATCCTTTCTTCTCTGTGGGATTGAAGAATTTAGAGAACTGAGGCCCAATAAAGTGAAATGATTTTCCTAAGATTACACAGGTATCAAAATTGCGATTCAAATCCAGGTCCTCTAAGTACAAGTCCAGTGGCTACTGAAGGCTGTAGGGGAAGGGCACAGGATTTAGGGTCAGAAGATAGGTGAAGTCTAGCTCTAAAAGTTGCCTTGTCTCTCAAATGGGGAACATGGTACTTGGTGGCATAGTAGAGTAAACAGAGCATGAGATGTTGGGTGAAGAAAACCTTGGCTCACACCCTTCTTTTGACACCTATGTGGAAGTCATAAGCTCTCTGTTTTTCAATTTCCCCTTCTGTAAAAGAGGGTAATGCAAACAGGAGTTACTCTCTTATAAAATTGTTGTGAGATGTCATTCAGTTCAACAAGAATTTAGTAAGCGTCTACTGTATACCAGGCCTTGTGCTGTGTTACACAGATATGGGGACAAATACAAAACAAAAATGAAACCTGAAATTGTCCCTGCCTTCAAGGAACTTAAAAAAAATATTACCTCTCTGAGCTTCTGTTTCCCTAGTAGTACAAAGGGTATAATAACTCATATTATCTGTTTCATGAAGAAAGTCCTTTGTAAACCTTAAAACCCTATATAAATCAGTCTTATGTTGATTTAGTATAGTATTAGCCACAGTGGTTCAAGAGTCAGAGGATCTGGGTTCAAATCCTGCTTTTGATACTAATTATCTGTGTGACCTTAGGCCTCAGATTTCTTTTCTATAAAATGAAAGCGTTAGACTACATGCACTGTGGAGGACCCTTACAGCTTTAGATCTGGGATACTATGTGTGCCCTTGGGCAAGTCTCCTCTTGGGAAAGGGCCCAGCTTGGAAGTTGGGTCAGATGACCTCTGAGATCTGTCCAGCTCTAAGCTGCTAATCACAGCTGCTGTGATATCCTTGAGGTTGGTGCCCATAATGCAGATCACACAGAACCTCGCATGTTCAACCTTGCATCTCTTATTCATGTCTTCCCATGAGTCCTAGGGGCTGCTCCAGTGGTGAGCACCCAAGGTGCTAACTCATAGAAAGCACTTTACAAGCTAGAAAGCCCCAGTTAGTGCCAGCTATTATTCCACGTCTTAGTGGGTGACTGTAAGGCATAGGCTTTTGCAAAGGGCACGGTGAATGTGAACTCTGCTTATACATGAAAAGGGATGGAAAAAAACAGGGAGAAAGGGCAAGCAGACAGATGGCCTCAGTACTATTTTGGGCTGTTAATATCAAATGTCCTGCACTGAACATTTGAAAATTCATTCATTCTAAGAAAGATGCAGGATGGACTCCAAGATGTTGACCCCTTTGAGTAGGGAGGGGCACCTCCCCTGCTGCTCTGTTCCTCCAGAGAGGAGGCCCCCGTGTCTATCTTGGGTCATGTCATTGTTGCCCACTGCCCTCCTGTTGCCAGCCCTGTTTGTTAGTTCCTGTTTTGCTCCTAGAAGGGTGCCTCTTTTGTCTTTGTTTACTCATTTCCTGGGCACCTTGTGTCCGTATTGACATGGAAAGTCCAGGCCATCATCCCTACCCATGCAGAGCAGTCATTGGGCAGGCACATCTGGTGCCTTCTTTGGATATCAGACTTGGATTCATAATCTGCATTTAATTTTTTTTTACTCAGTTACAAACAGAAGGTGGGGGAGGGGGGTAACTTCCATTCTCTTTTTAAAGTATTTTCTGTTTAGCTTGCAGACTAGATATTTAGTCAAATTATGCTTGCTTTTTTTCTCCAGTCCTTAGCTAAATGGCTCTTTCAGCTGTCATAAAAGACAAAGTTAATACCTAATGCACTGAGTCTTCCCTTTTTTTGGGCAAGCCTATTTTTCTTCCACTTAAAACCTATGATGTGATTTCTCATTAAAAAGCATTTATACCAGAGAATGTTTTCAAATACTGCAGTTGAAATTTTCATAACATCTCCCACTTCTCTAAGTGCTCTATAGGTCATTTTTGAGCCACTTTCCCCACTTCCAAAAGTTCTGGAAAGCTCTTAGCCCCATTTTTACAAATCAGGTAGCTGAGAGTAAATGATCTATGCAAAGTCACATAGCTGGCATGTGTTAAACTCAGGCCTGCTGAATTTGAATTCAGAGACCTTTCTACTCTACCACATGGTCATTTGGGATAGAAGACCTGAGCAAGGCCCTTAGAGATCACCTAATCTAACTTCTTCATTTTACATATGAGAAACTGAGGCCCAGAGTAAGGAATAGACTTGCACTGAAGGAGTAGGACCAGAAGCCAGTCCTCCTCAATTTAAGGCTTATGTAATCTACTAAGTGGATTCTTAGGTATCTGGAATAACCTATTTCAATAGCTTTCGACTTTAAGAGTGAAAAAAATAGACTCATTGAATTCCATCAAAGTAGTAATATTCACTGTTCTTTGGAGACCTAGGGGTTCACAGGACTCTTATCAAGAGTGGATTTATAGCAAACAGGACTTTTAGGTATCAAGCAGAGACTCTCACCAGAGTTCAATACCTGGCCCAAGGGATGTACTGGCAATATAACATAGTAGAGAAGGTGCCCAAGTCCTAAGTCAAAGTTCAGTTTGACCTGAAAATGGTGATGTTTGGCCACTGGTCACATTCAGAGCAGAGGAGTCTTATGTAAGGTGTCTCATGTACTAGGCCCACCTACTTTCCCTTTTGGTGAAGGTAGGTAGTAAAATACCATGAGTTGGAATAAACAGAGCAGGGAAGGTTGCTGTGGTTGGTGTGAGGCTAGTGGTGGAGCTTAGATGCAAATTTCTGGAGTTCCTCCAACCTCAAGCCCTTATATTTAGGGCAAAAATATCCACATAAAACTTTTAAACAATAACCTTGAGAATTTTGTGACATATTTCTTGCTGGGTTGCCTTTCTAGGCTTCCTGTTGATATCTTTCCCATCCTACAAAGTCTATCACCAATGTGACCTCTTCCCTGAAGCTCTCCCTGGCACTCCTTCCAACTCTATCTACAAGTAATCTCTCCCTCCTCTGCTCACATAGCTTTTCTCAAGAGATTTTAAGTCATATTATTTTTGTATCTGTATGAATTTTATTGCCCGTGCTATATTACGATCTTGGTGAAGCCAGGGGCTGTATTAGGGGTGAGCATTTCCAGAGGCACCAAGATGGAAGATGGAATGTCATGGCACCACCAATAGAACCATCCCAGGGAAATGAAGTGGGACAGATAGGGCCCTCCAAGCTATAACCATGGACAGCATCAACATTGTGAATTCGAGCTGGAAAGGGCTTCAGAGGCCATCACATACAACCTCCTCATTTTACAGAGGCCCAGAAAAGTGAACTGAGTCATACAGGGTCTCACATAAGTTCATAAGGCAATCTACTTTAGCCACTTCATTTTACAGAAGAGGAAACTGAGGTACAGAGAAGGGAAGTGACTTGCCCAGTACAGTTTATAACAGAGGCAGAATTTCTACCCAGATCCTCTTATATTCACTGTGATATCTCAGGCTCCTCTGATCCTCAGTCAATGAAGTGGACTAAGGAGGGATATCTTAATCAGAAAAATTCAGTGGTAGCATGAAGAGTTTTCCTCCCCTAGCTCTCATTGCAGGAGCTGTAAATCCTCTTGTCTAGACCAGGAATGGGCCTTCTTCCTGTGAGTTCTCTGCATGGTGCTAGGGAGCAGGATGAAGGCAGTCTTGCCCACATGGCACTGAAGCTGCTTGTTTTCTCCTTCTGCCACTCACTATACCCTCCCATCTCTTTCTCTGGGTTTAGTTGGAGGGAGGAGAGAAAAGAAGGGTGAAGAGCTTGTTGGTGCTCATTGTTAATCCAGCTTTTCCACCCTCCCTGTCATGTACCATTCCCTGGGCTTCAGCTCCCCTTAACTCTCCCCTTACCTGCCTGCCCAAGGAAGGGCTAGGATATGGAAAGAAAATTAGAGTTCTTCTGCTTGGCCCAAGAGAGGTAGGAGTATTTGGTATAAAACAGACAAATTTCAAATATCTTATAAGAAAATTCCTAGAAGTGAGTGCTGTCAAAAGAGCATAGTAGATGCACTGCCATAAGGGGTGATGCGCTCCCCATCAGTGGAGAGTTGCCAGTGTATAGATTGTTGGGGGGATTTAGAAGGGACTGCAGCTTAGGTACACATTGGCCTACATGTTTAGGGTCTCTTCTAACTCTGAGATTGACAGTTCTCTGGTTCTGAATAAAGCAATCTTTTTTAGTCAAGTCTCCATGATCATCAGCTAGCTATCTGACTTGGGGCAAGTTATTTTCTCTGAGAGCCTCAGTTCCTTCCTCTGTACCATGGAGGGGGTGACCTAGAAATTTCTAAGGCCCAGTCCAGCTCTACCATTTTAAATCCTTTCAATCCATTGAATTCTAGAAGGCCAGGCTACCTTTACTTATATTCACTGATGTGTTAGCACTTCAAGGGTCGTGTCCCCTAGCCTACCTGATGCCCAAGCTCTACCATTAGCAAGTCATTCCTTGGATCAAAACCTTGGTGCCTTCTTGTGTGTTCTGGGACACCATTTTTAGGAGAGAAAGCCTACCCACTAGAATGAGTGTTGGGTTTGGAGTCAGATTGCTGTGATTTTAGATGCATCACTTACCAATTCATGCCTTAGTTTCCTTCTTTGGAAACTCTGATGCCTTGTCAGGAAGGACCTCTAAGAGACAGGTACAATGTTAAGACTTTGAATTTTCTTTTTTTAGGGTTCAGTTTCCTTTGTGTCTTAGTATTTCCCATTCCTCACACATAGTAGGTGCTTATTAAATGCTTTGAATGGATCAAATTCCCAAATATAGTCTTCTTGGTTTTCAGGCACCCATTCCTATGTACATCTGCTAGTCATGGTTGACTTTTACAACTCTAGATTTGAGGAAAAGCATCTGAAATGGACCACATTGATAAAGGAGATCTGGACTGGAGGCCATACAATTGTGATGGCATTAAGAGACATGTGTGTGTATCTATGCATCTATATATCTACATATGATATGTTATTTGAAGGAGGATAATGATACTAAAGGCATGGGAAAAATCTCAACTATTATCAATAGTGAGAAAGGTGACAATGGAGAACCTGAAAAATAACTGACCTTTATGCCTCTCCTCCTACTAACACGAAATTTTTGTGGAGATCATTTATACACAAATTGAGGATATTCTTGGTCAGAGTTTTAGTAGGGAAAAAGCAGGTTTTCACAAGTGATATTCAGTAGTAGACCATAACTTTCCTATTTTACCATTGACTGAATGATGCAGAGAACAAAAGATCTTGTTGTGATTTTTGTTAATTAGGACAACTACAGCATTTGGTAGAACAAAATACCACAATACAGGCTCTTTTATAACAAAGTGTATACCAACTTTGCATGAGGATTGTTCAGATTTCCTTGAAAGATATAGCAACAGAAATAACCCTCTTTATTAATGCTCGACTAATAAACATCCAGGGAAGCATAAAGCAGAGAGATGCTTACTAACCAAAGATATTTGCCATTGCATTGGAGGAGATCTGGTGCGGTGTCTTCCTTGAAGAATATGATCAGTGAGCCACACAGACTGTGTAGAGTCAGTGGGAAAGGGATGACTTTTTCAGCAGTCTCACAATGTATTAGCCTTTTGTAGGCAGCCTGAGTTTGCCTGTAGCCTCATGGTTAGTAGATGTCAGATGTACAATTTAAAGGCCGATTTCCTGGTCTTCCCCTCTTTAGGCCTTAGTTTTTTTATCTGCAACATTTGTGAGAGGAAGGGAGGGAGGGAGGGAGGGAGGGAGAGAGAGAGAGAGAGAGAGAGAGAATGAGTGACACAGTTCATCCAGGTGTTTTTGTCTGTTGTTCTAGACTTGGAAGGAAATTCTCAAAGAGGGTTTATGTAACAGTAGGAAGACATGGAAATCTGGTTATAGTCAGTATACCCTCTCTCAAAGAGATGACTTAGAAGGTGACAGCCTCTGCCCTGTCTGTTCAGCTATCGGCTGCATCCCATCATATCCTTAGTCGATTCACTGTGTGCCTGTGATGCTTGACAGGCCAGGTAATTTAATAACTTCTCTCAGGGAAGACTTTACTGGTAGTCATGTGAGATGCTTCCCATAGGAGGAACAATGCATTCTACCTTTATTACTCTGCTCCCCACTCACCTCTCCCAGGTCAATCATTTGCCATCATTACATTTTTAGACTCCAGAAGTGATGAAACCAAATTCACTCCATGGAAGGGAGAAAGCCAGGACACTTCTTGTTTTGTACAGACAGTGTGGTCCCATGTTGGGGCCCTGCCCCAAGATGAGCAGCTCATGATGGGGATGGGGGTTAGGAGGGATGAGTTGGAGAACTCTAATCCATCCTAGTTTTTTCAGTAGGTGTCTTCCTTGAAAAGCTGAGGGTTCAAAGAAGTCATACTGTGATTTGGTCACTTGAAAATAGGACATGGGCAGAATTTGTTTTTTTCTGGGCAACTTTGGGGTTCTTTAGCATTTACAAGGATGGGTTTGATAACACCTGGGAACAGTGAAAGCAGAACTCTCTCCCTGTTAGGTAGCCACTGGCAGCATTGAAGCTGCTTTGTCTGGGTCTCTTGGCAGATTTCACTTAAGAATTGGCATAGTCAATGCACCATTTCGTGTTGTGTCTTGTGACCATGCACAAATGCTTTCTGTTGTTTGAAGATTGGTACAAGCAAACAGCTATTGAATTCCTATGTAGAATGCAGTGTTCACTGTCAATAAAATAGAATTGTTGATATTATCATCATGATGGTTGTCACACAGGAGGAATACACTAATGAAGTGGCATACTGTTAAGAATTCTGACTCCTGTTTCAGAGGACCTGGGTTCCAAGCCTCCCTTTGATGATTCCTATTTTTATGGCCTTGGTTCACCTCTGGGAGCCTCACTTTCCAACTCCGGAAAATCAAGGGCCCCCGAGGTCCCTTCCAACTCTGAGCTAGGAGCTTCTGTGTGATCTTGGCTAGGTCATTTCAATTTCCGCTCCTCAGTACCTTCTTCTGTAAAATGAAGGGGTTGGACTAGAGGGCATCAGAAGTTCTTTCTAGTTCTAAATGATAGCAATTAAGTTAACCTAAATAAATTCTATGACCCTGTGAAAACTTCTTGGACCTCAGTTTCCACCCCTGTAACCTGAGAGAGTTGAACAAGATGACCTCTGAGGTCATCCAGCTCTACATGTATAAGCCTATACATCTGCAAGTTCATTGATTCTTTGGTGGCAGACTTTGTAATAGGACAAGATATGAACTAGATCTGGGAGTTTATTGGTATTGAGAACTCTCAGATGAGAAAATTCCCTCTGCCAAGTTGGTTCAGCACCTTCTCTGCAACATATGAACTTAAGAGGGTTGCTTAGAGCTTTGAAAGTTTAAGTGACTTGCCCAGGGTCACACAGCTGGTATATATATATATATATATCTGAGGTGGAACTTGAACCTTTGTGTTTTGAGCTCTGTGTATTATGCCTTTCTGCCTTTCCTTCTGATAACCACAATATTGATATTTCTACCTGGTGTTGATATAGCATGTTATAATTTACAAACAGCTTTGATATTCATCTTTATGGATTCCTTCAACATTTCCATGAGGTAAGCAGTATAGATCTGTGACATTTGTTAATGGTTATGCTTTCTCCAGGGATCATATTGATGGGCCTCCTGTGTAAGCCTTATCCAGTTCCTCCCAGAAGTTCACCTGGGCTATCCACTGGGCATCAGTTACTCTTGTCACCTGACAGTCACTTCCTGTGGCATTTGTACATTTCTTTGAGTGTGTGAGTAGGTCAAAGCACATAATGAATAAAGGCCTCCCAAGAACTGGAGATCAGCACAGGTATGGTCACTTCTATTTGCAGGTGAAGATGCCCAGAGGCTTAATGACTTATCCACTCTCCTACAGCTCATGAAGAAGGTCTTTCAACCCAAATGTGTGCCCTGAATTAGACTTGCTTTTTCATTTTCCTCATATTGATTTATGTTGATTTCAGATCCTAGTCATTTGTGAGTCATTCTCCACCACACTCCACCTGTCTTCCATGCAAGTGAGCTGTGTTGGTTTTCTTTAAGAAAAGTTCAGATGATTGCGTTGCTGTAACTCAGGTTTCTTTAGCGCTTTAAGGATGATGTGTCACTTTCCTCCCAACAGGGGTTACCATGCTTATGTGATCATAGGAGCGTAGTTTTAGAGCTGGTCAGGCCCTCAGAGCCCATCTAGTCTACTTTCCTGACTCACACATGAGGAAGCTCAGCCCAGGGAGATGATGTCACGCAGGCATTAAGTGCCAGAGCACTTTCTCTATTATCTACATTTGAGCCAGGATGATGGCCAGTGTGGATTTGCAGGTTATTGTTGGACTCCTTCAGGACAGTTGGAGCATGCTCAGAGAAAAAAAAGAAGCAAATCAGTTGGCCTGACATGTTTTCTCTGAGACGGAGACATAAGGATACTGGAGCTAGGAAAAAAAAAACCTTTTAAAAATCAGCAAAATTTATTCAGAACCAAAGAGGGGGGAAATACTTTGTCTAAGGTCAAGTGGCCAGGCAGGGATAGAAATGTCTTTAAATGTCAGTCTTCCTGACTCTGTTGAAGGCAGTCTTTCTTCTCTCCAGCTGCTTTCCAGAGTGACTTTGAATCACTTGCAATGCTCCTGCCAGTATCAGCAATGCAGATGGTTATGTTTTAGGACTCAGAAATCCAGATTCAATTGAGATCAATTCCTCCAAATACCTCAAAACCCTTCAAGATACCAGAGGTATCTCATATTCTTCTAAAAACCTTGCTGGGATGCAACGTACTTAGCTTACTATCTTCCTTGAAGCAGTGTGCCACAATGGAAAGATCCCTGATCAGTGCCCTGTGAGTTTTCTGGGACTCTACTGCCCTACTTGTATGAACTTGGCCAACCTCTTTTTCCTTGGTGACCTCAGTTTCCTCATCTGTAAAATGATGTAAAATAAGAATGGTAGGGTGAATTACCATGTCCTTCCTCAAAACAACACAGTAAGGTAGGCAGGGAACATATTATATCTATTTTGTACAGATGAGGAGACCGACCGAGAAATAAAATCCCTTGGCCATTGTCCCATAGTTACCAAGGTGCAGAGCTGAGGCAAGAATTCAGGCATTTTGATTCCATATGTGTGTGTGTGTGTGTGTGTGTATTCTCCTAGCTGAAAGTAGCCAGGGTTTGTCCCCTCTCTCCAGCCTCCTTGTTATCAGGACCACCTGAGAAGGGAAAGATGCCACCTCTCTCCCCCTCCTACCACCCCACTCCATATTTACAGTATTTCAAAGAACCAAATGAGAACAGGATCTTCAGTTCCAACTGGGATTAATGTGATGGAAACATTATACAGTTAAGCTATCACCTGCCTTTTGGGACAGTGAGAACCATATGAAAACAGGCATATTTGCTCGGTGAAATTAGCATAACATCTGTCTGGCCCTGGCAACAGTCACTGGGTGTCTTGTCTGAGGACCAGTCCAGCTGAATGTGGAGAGGCTCTGAACCTCAAGACTGGACATTGATGTAGCACTTTGATCTCAGACACTCACAAAAGCATCTCCCTCAGTGAGAGGGATCTGAACCCTCTACATTGAAGTATTAACAGGACATACCTAATGTGAATCTCTGACCATAAAATTAACACCATGGAAATGTCATTGTGAAGATGAAAGCTTAGAACCTGCCCTGTCTATTTATTTAAAAAATAGTCATTTGAAACTAGTTTAATTATATGTTGAAGATAATGACAGGATTAAAACTGCCTATCAGTTAATGAAGGGCATTTAGCACAAATGAATCTAAAACGTTTGTTTTTAAATGTTGGTGTTAATGCTCTTGGCTTAATCAACCTTGAAGCCATGCTTTTATTAGCTAGCCTAATGGAAGGTGAGTTCACTGGTAGGGGAGAGGATTTTTATGGAGCACTTTTGGCAAAATGGATTTGGAAAATGGGAAAAAATGGTAGGTGGACAGCTCTGTTTCTCTGTATTTTCCCCAATACAAGGAGGAAGTGAAATGGTATATGATTCTTTGATGGGATTGTCCTGGGATCCAAAGCTAGCAGCAGGCCACCCTCCCTGGGCTGTCAGGGATGGGGAGGGCTTCCTGGAGATTTTCAAGCAGAGATTGGATAAACATTTACTGGAGATATTAGGTGTTCCTTGTTTGAGAGCTGAAAGGGATTCTAGCAGGTATCAAGGACAATCCTCTCATTTTACAGAAGAGGAAACTGAGGCCTAGGGAGGTAAAGGTCCTAGATCCTTGTCCCTGAGGACAAGACAAGATACCTGTAGCTGGGCTAGCTGACAGGCTATTAGCCTTGGCCAAGGCACAAAACCCTCACACACAAGAAGGAGGACAAGGCACCAAACACTGCTTGGGAACAACCTGACCATTCTCCAAGGGTGTTACTGTCAGAGGTGCTTCAACCCTACGTTGAGGCTATTGATTGAAATCTCTTGCGGGGGAGTGTTCTTCCCAAAGACTAGGCTGACTACCAGGTGCTAGCCAGTGCTCAGGAAGACAGTAGCATATTATTTGTAGACCTTCCTTCTGATCTATCCTCTGTGCAGATAGGTTGGCTCAAGGCCGCCTGCTGCCCACTACTGCTTTTGCTGTGTCAGTGCACTGGCCATTAGCTACTGACGGATGCTGATAGGCAACAAAGAACTGTAAGAAGGCAATGGTAACAGGGATCAGGGCCTCCTTTTCCACTTCCTCTCGACTTCACCCCCTACACCCCATCCCTTCCATCTGGGATTGCCTCTCATTGATACTGTGTATATCTTGTATGTTCCTAGTTGTCTGCATGTTGCTCCTTGCATTCTCCTCCCAGTCCCAGTTAGAATGTGAGCTCCTTGAGGGCAGGTAGTGTTTTTACTTTTCTTTGCATCCCCAGTACATAGTCAATAAATGCCTGTTAACTGATTGACTCACCTTTCTCTAGCATTTTTCAAGATTTCCAAAAGGGCCCTGGGAAGTAGGTGTTACAAACGGGAGTGGGGCTCAAATCCACCTTTTCAGACTCTACTTAATGGATCTTTTTTTCATTCTACCAGATGGTTGCTTCCTAAATCTCTTACTTTCTCTTCTTTTGGCTTTCTTTCTCCCTTCTCCTTCTCTTCTTCATCCTGTTTCCTCACTCCTCTTTTCTTTTACTATTCCTTTTCCTCATCTCTCTCCTTCCTTTCCTTCTATTCTCCTTTCTTCCTTTTCCTTCTCATCTCTCCTTTCTTGTTTTCTTTCTTCCCTCTTCCCCTTCTTCCTTTCTCTCTCTCCTTTTTCTCTCCTCCTTCTTTCTCCTTCCTTCTTCCTCTCCCTCTGCTCTTCCATCATCATTATCATTTTCTGCACTGGATCCTTTCCCTCTGAAGCCAGCCTCTGCCTGGGCTGTCAGTGGCCCTGATTTATGATGGTTCAGAAGAGGGGATGAGAGGGGACAAAACTTCATTTACATTAAGAGCAATTGTGAATTAGGTTCTGGGGCTGAATGTTAAAATGAATTCATCATTAACGAGCCAATAAAAGGTATCAAAAGACAAATTGGCTGAACTTCACTGGCCTATTTCATTCTGTCCCCGAGAAATAAAGTATTTAATGGAGAAGCTGCCAAATGATAAATACTTTCTGCTCTTTGTACCTCAAGGGAAAAAGGCATAGACTGAGAGATCACAGACCTGGACTCCACTTGAGAACATTCCTACCTGGGCAGAGGAGGGGAAGGTGGAGACTTTGGAGATACTACCATGGCCCTGCCAAAGTCCAGTGGGGATTCTTAGACTGGGAAAAAATGGCCTTGTTATTCATTTCTGGACATTTTTGAATTCTGGGCCCAGTAGCTCTAGGCCATTGTATGGAAAGCACTCATTTCCCAAGGGCCCTGGGAGTTGGGTAATGGCATCACTATACCCTCACTTTATGTACCTTGAGACCCAGTGACACTGGCCTCCCAGCTCTTCCTCCATTTGCAGATTCTGGCCATTTTCACTGGAATGTTCTCCCTTCTCATTTCGGCCTCTTGACTTCCTTTCAAGTGTGAGTTAAAATCCTGCCTTGTATAGGAAGCCTTTCCAGATCCCCCTTATTTCAACTACCTTCCCTATGTTTATTATTTCCTATTTTTCTTATATGTATATAACTTGTTTGTACATAAATGTTTGCATGTTGTCTCTCCCCTCAGATTGTGAGCTCCTTGAGAGCAAGGTCTCTCTTTTACCTTTTGTTGTATACCTAGCACTTAGCTTTGTGCCTGGCACATAGTAGGCACTTAATAAACATTTATCAACTGCCTGCCCCACAGTGCAAGGCTTGTGGCAGGCAGCTGATAAATACTTGTTGAATTGATTTGGACTGGATTCCCATTTTACACATTAGAAAACTGAGGCTCTGGAAGGTGGTTTGACTTGCCCTTGGTCCTGATCCCAGGGTCAGTCTTCTGGCCCTTCTGCCTTACTCTTGCTGGGAATTCCTTTAGCAGGCCTTGTCTAAGTGGTCTTGATAGCATTCCTTGTCCCCTCCCTTTGAACCCCAGTGCCTTCTTCCCAGGATCCCCTTAGGCTGGCAGAAGTGGATTATTTTTTATCTACCAAGTTTTTTTCCTCACCCAAACTCCTCTGAATCCATATAAATATTATTCCATTTTTGGTGTGAGGAAATTGAGATTCAGAGGAGCAAAACAACCTATCTCCTTGCCCACAGTCATACTGTCTGCTTACAGACAGAGTCAGGACTCAAAAACAGATGTCCTCTCATCCCTTAAGTTCTTTCTTCTTGAGCCATCTACTCAGTCCCAGGCCTTGGTTTCTTTCAGAGACCAAACTGTGTCTGATTTGGGTCAAGGATTCAAAATCGAGATTTTTGCACACCTAGCACATTGCTCAGGGGTGCTAGGGATTCATTCATTGACCGGCATGCTCCTCATAGGCCCAAATGTTTAGAGGTAGAAGAAGGGAGACCTTAGAGTCCACTGAATCCAAGCCTCTTGTTTTGAAGAGAAGGAAACCGAGAGTTAAAATGACTTGACACAGATCACACAGATGAAGAACAGAGGCATGATTTGAACTTGGGTCCTCTGATCCCAAATCCAGCACTGTCTAGCCAGATTCAAAAGATCTGCTTCATCAGTGTAGCAACATCTAAACCACAGACATATTGCATGTTGGGAATTAGAGTTGATCATGGTGCGTTGTGTTGTTCTTGAGATCACATCTGTCTTAGGTGGCACTTTTGTTATGCTTGACTTAACCTAACACATTTTGCCTGCTGTGAACTTGTACAGAAGCAGCAGGGATGAGCCTGGTGCAAAATGTACTCTGGAACAGGCAAGGAGAAGTCAGCAAGCCCGATTGCTCTTGGGGTGGTTGTTGCTGGGTCCTTTGCTAGCCTTTTGGTAGCCTTCTTATTCCTTTTAAAGGCTTTGGGAATCCGGGCCTTTGGGCAGCCAGGCCTATTGATTTGCTAAATCTTTATGAAAATCAATCAGCTCAAGAAGCTTTTATTAAAGTCCTTAGCATGCAGTGGACCCTGTTCTAGGTGCTGGGGATCCAGAGCCACCTCCCCCAATAATCTGTGTCCTCTTGGGGTTTATGTTCTACTGGGGCACTGCTAAGTTGATCCACAATGTAGAGGAAAGACAAGGTAGTATCATGGAAAGAGCATTTGATTTGGCATTAGAGAAACTAGCTTTGAATTCCAGCTGTTTTCATTATTATCTGGATCCTTTGGGTTAATCCAAGGGTGGTGGGGATCCTGTGACCTTGAGGCCACATGTGGCCCTCTAGGCCCTCAAGTGTGGCCCTTTGACTGAATCCAAACTTCACAGAACAAATTCCCTTAGTAAAAAGGATTTGTTCTGTAAAACTTGGACTCTGTCAAAATGCTGCTCCCAAAGACCTAGAAGGCCATATGTAACCTCAAGGCCTCAGATTCCCCACCCCTGGTCTAGTCCCTTCCCTTCCCTAGGTTTCAGTTTCTTCATCCATAAAACAAGGTACATAGATTCGATATCTTCTCTTGCCCCTTCCAACTTTAAATGGATGTTCCTGTGATCCTTAGTTTCAGTTAAGGTGAGGGGCAGAGAGCGGGGCTTTGATAACTGGGAAATGCAGGATCAGCCTCTTAGAGGAGCTGCTGCTTGAGCCTCCCTAGCACAAGGACATGCAGTCTCTTTTGTCCTTGTACCCCTTGTACCCCATTCAGTATGAAGTGGGAAATAAATTCTGACATTACCATGCACATTCACTTAAGAAATAAAATAATGAAGCTGTTTTTCATATGGCCAAGTGACACCCCCCCCACCTCTTCCAAGCTTGGCCTATTCCTAGGGGTTTCCAATGCCTCCATTAGAGAATAATAAAGCTGGAGGAGACCTTACAGTTCCTTGAGCTCAAATCCCTCATTTGACAGATGAAGAACCTGCCATTCTGAGGGGGCTCCTAGGATTTCAAGCTGAGTGGCTGAAGACAATCTGCTAATCCCATCTCTTCCTTTGACACTTAAGGAAAGTGAGGCTAGAGGGGAGATTATAGCATTTAGAGGTAGAAAGGGTCTTGAAGATTGTCCAATCCTTGTTCTTCATTTTACATATGAGGGAAGGTTAGCCAGGTCACTGGTAAAGCTAGACCTCAAATCCAGGTCTGACCGTGCATTGCACCGTGCTTCTCACTACCTTACACGGTAGCCAACAGACTTGGATCCAACTTAGAACACCAAGAAAAGAAGAATTCCTGTTCGACATTTAAAGCCCATCACAATGTGCCCCTCTTCCTCTCATTGCCAGATTCTTAGACTTGACTTTCTTTCCCATATCCTAGGCTTCAAGCCCCTGGACTTTATGTTGTTCCCTACAGGGAACCCCTCATCTCCCAACTGAATGCCTTTCCACCGGCCCTCCCAAGCACCCAAAATGCTCTCCCAATTGACCTAATGACTTCCCTGAGGTCTCAACTTAAGTCCCACCTTCTGCATTGGTTTTTTCTCAGGTCCTCCAACTGCTAGTACCTTTACCTTCAAGGTTACCTCCCATGGACTTTGTATAGAGCTTGTATGTATCTGATTATTTTATGGTGTTTCTCCCATGCAGCAGGCTCTGTTTTTGTCTTTCTCGTATTCTCAGCTGCTTGTTAGTATAGTGCCCAGCACTCCTAGGCTTATTGACTTAATGACTTGGGGGAAGGGACTGCTGAGGGAGGAGATGACAGCCTCTGAAGCTCTTTTCAGCTCTAGATATGTGGGTCTATAAGCTGCCTCCCCAAATGTCAGAGGATTTCAGGTCAAGAAACAGAGTTCATTCTAAATATGATGAATATCTCCAAAGAGTCGAAAGCCAAGGGCTTTTGTGAGTTGTGCTTTCCTCTGTAGATCCTTTGGAAATTGACAGAACCCTGTGGTCCCCAGTCCCAAAAGGCTTTTGGACTACTGTTCAAACAGGAGGACAGACAAACTCAGAGGCATTAGAGAAGGGTCCCCCCAAACTGATGTGTAGCCCTGTTCAGTAAACAAATGAATTGGTATCATTTTCGACTGAGACCCTATCAGGTTTGTCCAAAGGTGACCTGAAAGGGGATGCCTGTGGGTAAATCATGCCTTCACACAGCACTCCAGACTGTGAAACTGCCACTTGGCCAGAGATGTCTCCTAGCTGACCTGCTCAGGTATCTGTCCAGAATGAGAGGAAATGAGATTTCCCTTTCTTTACTAAGTGCATGGGATTATAGAATTTTGAGCTAGAAAGGATCATGGGACTTACCTAGCTTTCCCCTTCCACTGCCTGTTTTTTTTACAAGGAAATGAGGATGCCCAGTGAGGTTAAGCAACTAGTTTAAGGCCCCCAACTATTCCATAATAGGGCCTGGGTTCCAGCCCAGGTGTTCTTCCCACAATTCCGTTCTGCTTTTCTGGCTGTCATAAACAGGTGGGCCATTTGGGCTGAGAAGCTGCAAGGATGACATTTCAAGATGCTGGGGAGCTGACACGCAGCCAAGAGGGAACATGTGGGCTGACTTAATTGTCCCACTCTTTGAGGATAAATTACATGGGGCAGTAGCTTATTTTCTCGATAATGTACTAGCTGGCAGGTGCAGACCATGTCTCGGGCACTGTGTGAATAATGACCAGATGTGACATCTTTGGGAAAATTATTCATGAAGAAAAGCTTGAGGATCTTGGGCTTTTCACTTCTTTGCATTCTGCAATCTGATTTCATCCATAACTTCTCATTCCAAAGCTGTATTCTCTCCTTTGCAAGTCTAATGATTTTTTTAAACCTACTTTGTAATCTGCCTCTGATGCACATTAATTGTGTGACCCTGGGCAAGTCACTCTTGGTGCTTAAGGCAATTCTCTAAGAAAATATGTTATAGAGGAGGGAGGGATATCCAGCATCCTCCCATTTCTCTCTGCTCACATGGTCACTACCCAACTTTATGCCTGATCACTTCTCACCCAGACTATTGCAACAGACACTTCATTTATCCTCCTTTCTCTTCTCTTTCTATTCCATTCTCCATAAAACTGCCAAAGTGATATTCTTAAAGTGCAGATTTGACCATTCTCCAGAAGCATCAGTGGTTCCCTGTTGCCTCAAGAATAAAATAGAATTGCCTCAACTAGTATCTAGAGTCTTCTACAGTTTGTCCTTCCACTCTGTTCACACTGTATTCCCATTCATGTACTTGGTCCTTCAATTAAACCTGACCATTTACGGTTCCTTGTGTACAATATTTCATCTACCATCTCTATGCTTTTGCACAAGTATTCCATACTTGTAATATTTTCCCTTTTCATCTCCAAGTCTTAGAATTCCTAGTCCTTTTCAGTGTTCAGCTCAAGTACCTCCTATAAGACACTTCTTTTGATCCTTACTCTCTCCTCCCCCCAGGTATTATTTTGCTCTTTCGTGAAACATCTTATTTACTTTTTAATGTATACACACACACACACACACACACACACATTGTCTTGCTTTCACCCACTAGAATTTAAACTCCCTGAAGACAGAGACTATTTTTTGTCTTTTATCTATCTGAGTGTTTGGCACAAAATACCAGCTTAAATGCTAACTGAATTGAATTGACTGCTAAGAGTTCCTGATCTCTGAGTCCCAGATCTGGGTTCAGGTCCCAGTCTTTGCTGTTCTCTGAATGATCTTAGAAAAATGCTTTCCCTAATTTGAACCTTGTAAAATGGGAGAATTAGATTAGATGAGCTCAATACTCCTTTCTATTATGTATATTTTTATATATTAATAACAATTATGTATGAATAATTACAGCCCTCATTTATTTAGCTCTCTTTTAAGATGTTGGATGGGCTCTATGTCAGTGAGCCGCAGCAGATCCAGATAAGCCAAAGTGGCAGCCAGTTCGAATGGTTTCCAGGACTGAGAAAACCTGCAGCCTCAAGGCCACATGTGGCCCTCTAGGTCCTCAAGTGTGATCCTTTGACTGAATCCAAACTTCACAGAACAAATCCTTTCAATAAAAATATTTGTTCAGCAAAACTTGGACTCAGTCAAAAGACCACACCCGAGGACCTAGAAGGCCACATGTGGCCTTGAGGCTGCAGGTTTCCCACCCCTGGAACTTTAGTCACATCTTCCTGCACCAGTCTAAGCCAAATCAGTGAAGCAGGGAAACCTATGGAGTCTTCTATTGCCAGCCAGTTATCTTTTACCTCAGCAAAAACCTGAATGTGCTAGAAATTAGCTTTTGACTGGTAAGTCAGTTGAATTTTCTAAAGTCTCTGGTGAGGAAGAATCTTAGAGGCAGGTGAGTCAGGAATTTGCTTGGCTCCAAGGCATCTCCTTTGGACTGAGACTTTAAAACAAGGAGTCATACTTCATGCCATATTACCTGTCTGATCTTAGTCAAACTCCTTAACTTCTCTAAGCCTCAGTTTCCTCTTCTGTCAAAAGAAGGAGTTGGACTATATGACCTATGAAGTTCCTTCATGCCTTAGATCTAGATTCCTTTGGGTCTATGTGTGGCCTTGAGCAAGTCACTTATACTGAATGATGAGGCTGGACTAGATGACTACTAAGGTCCCTTCTACCTCTAGATCTCTGAGCCTACAATCCTAAGTGTGATGCTGGATGAGTCTCATCTAATCTGTGGGTCACAGTTTCCTCATCTGTAAAATCAGAGTGTAACTCTAGATGATCACAAAGGTCCCTTCCAGCTCACCCTATATGAGTCTGATTCCACATATGACTTTGGGCAATTCCCTTGCCCTTACTGTGACTCAGTTTCCTCATCTGTAAAATGAGGGAATTGGGTTAGATGGCCTCTGAGGTCTCTCCTAACCCTAGATCTAGGATTCTACGTGGGACCTTGGACAAGTCACTTCACCTTCTGGGCCTCAGTTTCCTCCTCTGTAAAATGAGGGGGCTGGATTAGATGAACTGTGAGGTTGCCTTCCAGCTCTGTATATATGAGTATCTTATCCTGTGTGTGACCTTGGGCAAGTCACTTCACTTCCTGAGCCCCAGTTTCCTCCTCTGTAAAATGAGGGGTTTGGTCTAGATGGACTGTGAGGTCGCCTTCCAGCTCTACATCGACGCTCCTGGGATCCACATACAGGGTGCCCCAAAAGTCTTTGTGTAGTTTTAAGCTATTAAAGCTTAAACTGTACTAAGACTTTTGGGACACACTGTACTCCTACTTCAATGATTGTATGAACTCATCAGTGTGGGCACCGGTTCCCCCAGTGGGAATCGCAAACTCTCCTGCCGCACCCTGTCATCCTGGCCGAATCCTGTAACATACGTGTCCATGTCACAACTTAACCAGCGCCTTTTCCTCCAAGTTATTTCTGTGACATTAAAACGTTTTGGAAAGCAACTGGGCTATGATTGCTTTCCTTTTCTTTACCTTTTTCATTGTTTGTTTTTTAATACATGAATATGATTGGGAAAGAATTCACCAGCTCTGGTGGAGTGCCCTGGAAAACTTCACATGCTGTTTTAGGAAGTATCTGGATGAGAGTGTATTCACAAAACATTTCCTTCTCTTTCCCTTTCCTCCTTGCCCCACCCCCTCCTTTTCCCACCCCATCCTTGCCACACCTCACCCCTCCTTTAAGGCTTATTAATGGAGTAATCCCCTTGAATGGAACACTGGCAAAAAAAAAAAAAGGAACAGAGAAGAGTCACTAAGCTCAAATTTTCCATCACCTTGTTTTCCATGCCATGAGTTGGATATTCAGTTATTGAAATTCAGATTTTCATTGATCACTGGGGAAAGGACTGACTCTGGAATTCTAATTTAGAGGGGCTTTTTGTGCTTATTTTGAGGGGCCTGAAATTGTATTCCTTGCTACCTCCTTCACCATACCTTTCTGGAACACTGCCTGTATCCCCATCACCATGTCAATTCTTCTCCAAGTGATCTCACACCACCTTATACTTGTTTTGTATGCTTATCATATTACCATTCCCATTGGTCTGTACATTTATAGGGACCCTGTATTAAGTAACTTTTTTCTTCCAGTTAGCTCAAGATCTTATGTGATAGAATCTCAATAAAGTGTTGAGAGAGATAAAATTCATCAATCACTGAACTAACATTCTTTTGAATGGTGAGAGATAAGCTGTAGTTTAGCAGGAAAACTAATGGACTGAAAATCAGTATTCAGATTCAAGTCCCAGAACCAACATTTAATGTCCATTTAGCCTTGGCCAAGACCCTTGATCTCTCCGGGCCTCAGTTGTCCTCATCTGTAGAATGAGTATAGTAATATTTCCCTACCTGCTTTCACTGGGTTGAGAAGGATGAAGAATGACAAAAAGGAAAGCGTTTTGTAAATTGTAAATGACTATGGAAATGTTCAATGTAATTATTACCTATGTTTGAGAGGCAGGCAGACTGATACCATGGAGAGCGTGCTGGATTTGGAATCAGAGAACATGAGTTCAAGTCCTGGCTTTGCCACTTCAAGCTGGAGAAAGGAGGAAAACTGTGTCTTCCATATGGGACATGAGTGATTGTCATCTTTCACTTGAAAGGGAAGGGGGAATTTTGCACACAAGAAGGGCATCGCAGAAATTGCCTAGAACAGTCCCTGTTGGTGGAACTTAATTTTCTCCACCTAACATATGGGAAATGCCAATTCCAGACAACCTAGGATTAGGAAGAGGTGGTGTTGACCCAACCAACATCTTTTGAAATAGTACAAATACCATGAAATCACTAAGCATTGTTATGATTACTTGGAATTTTAAAACTGCTGAATGTACTTTCAACTCAGAAGACTTGTTCTGGGAATCATTTGAATCCGTTTTCTCATTTTTCATGAAAGCAATAAACATCTTTTTCAAAGATTTCTTTTTCCATTCTAAGTAGTTATAGGGAATGATATAAGTATAAATCTTGTGATTTCCTTCTAAGTGGAAAATTTTTAAATATGGTCCCAGTCTAAAATTGAACAGCTATAGCATTGAAGAAAGGCATTTACTGAAAAGTCAATTTATGTTTTCCTTAACTTTATTAAATGAAGAGAGTTCTTAGAGGGTGCTGGAGGAGATCAACTTCACACATTTGTTTGTTTGGTCGAGGAGATAAAACTTATAATTTAAGACTCCCTGGGAGACATTTTGGGCTGCTAGCTCCAAACTCAATCTCTCTATATTAGCAGAATGCAAGGGGGAAGGGGCAGGGAGGAAATTGCATTGGATTACAAATTGGGACACCTGGCTTCAAATTGCTTTGGGTGTGTGCAAAATATATATATGTGTGTGTGTGTGTGTGTGTGTGTGTGTGTGTGTGTGTGTGTGTATGTTTGTGTGTAAGAGAGAGACAGAGAGAGATGGGGAGAGATGAGAATTTACTGCAACTTATATCTCTGATCCTTAGTAATGAAGGCAAAAGACCAAATTTGAGAACTCCACCATTAATTACCTATGAATCAATTGCAGTCTGATTATTAGTATGTGACAGTATGAACCCATATGTATGCTTAGTCGTGTGAAATCAGTGCTTTAGTCAACTTCTTACATGAAATCTCTACTGACCTGACAACTCCTCTGTAATTTATTGTATCAGAGATGTACTTGGGATACTGAAAGTTTATACCTAGCCTGTGTATGTAAAAGGTAGGATTGTAACTCTGGTTTTCTGAATTCAAAGTCAGCCCCTTTATCTATTCTACCACATGGATTCTTATGCTAGTGTTTTTAGTATGAAATGTATTTCATGTCATGAAGAAGGTCCAGAGCTCTCCAGGGCTCTTGTAGTTAAAGGGAAACTCTGGTAGGTCCTACCAAATTGGAAAGACTTCTTCTAAGTTGATTGTAAGTGGCCTGAGGACAGGAACAATTTTGATTTTGTGTTTGTATCTCTAGCACTTAAGATATTCCTTGGCAAATATATTAGGTGTTTAATAAAATGCTTTCCCAAGAATGTGGGAAAGCATGTTGGATTTGGAATCTGTGGACATAGGTTCAAAATCCAGCTTGTTACCTGTGTGACCTTGGCCCATGTGATTTGTTTGCCTTCCTTGGCTAGACCAAATAGCCTCAGAATCCCTTGAAGTTGTAGCTCTATGATATGATGTGACCATTGGGCAGGTGACTCCTTGGTTTTTGTTTCCTCCTCTGAAAATGATGTGATCAGATTAGATGACCTCTGTGGTCCCTTCTCAATCCAGAGGATCATGGCATTCTCTGGCCAACCTGGGTAGGTACAGAGAAGCCTATCACCAGCAGTTTGGCCACTATCAGTAAACTTGAGGGTCATGACTACCCATGAAATGAAAGGTAAAGAATAATACAATGCTAGAGATCCCTCTTCAAACTCAGCTCCCCCAGAATTTTTAAATGCAAATCTCACAGTTGATGTTTTTCCTACTGATCATTGAAATTAAGAATTTTTAGCAACAGAAACAGCTAAATCTTGACTTGGGAAACAAGGATGGTGGAAGGAGGATTGGATCCCTTCCATATATCAATGAATCATCCTCTGGTCTTAGGTCATTTCCCTTCCATGGTCCTCAGTTTCTTGTTCTATAAAAGAAGGGAGTTGGACTAGCTGAATTTTGAGATTTCATTCAGTTTGGTATCTGTGTTTCTCTAAAGTTGTTTAACCTGTGTAGGTCTCAGTTTTTTCATATGTAAGTAGCACTTACTTTACAGAGTTGTTACAAGGCTCAAACAACGTAATATATATCAAGTGCTTTGCAAACCTTACAGAGATACAGAAACAGTGACTTTTTATTATCATTATCATGTGAAAATTGAGGAGGTTCTAAGGACTTAGCTTAAGATCTGGAATTCTAAAGCCTTGAGAACCTCTGGGAACCCTGGTTTCTTTGTAAAATGAACTTGAACTGGTTGGCCTATGGGGTTCCCTCCAGTCCTGGATCTCTCTTTCCTGTCCCTTGGCCTCAGTTTCCTGTCTCAGGACAGGGTTGGAGTTTATGACCCTGGGGGAGCCTGCCGGCGATTATGGTCATATTACAGAACTTATATGTGGGGAGGGAGGAGCTGAGCATGGAACAGGGCGGTACAGATGTTGAGAACCTCGATATCAAGATCATTACGGTTTCCATGCGTCACAGCGTCTGTTATAAGAAAGGTCACGTGACGTGGGCAAACAGAAGCCACCAGTGCTGGGCAGCCATGGCTGGAGACCATAAACGCATAAAAGGTCCGGAGGGGTCACAGAATCCTCTCCTTTCTGCTCCTCCGGATCAGGCGTTACATTCCTGCTCGAGATCCTCTGCGTCAGCGGCCGGTGTATGTGAAGGTGGGTCAGCAGAGCCACGCCACTGGCTCTGCCTACTTCGAGTTGGGGGACACCAAGCTTGTGGTGTCTGTGTTTGGCCCACGCCAGGCCGAAGGTGGGGAGTCACCGATTGGGCTCAAAGGCCGTCTGCTATGCGACTTCCGCTGGGCACCTTTCTCGACCCCGGGCCCTCGGAGAGCTCCTTCGAGCAGCAATGAGGAGAAGGAGATGAGCCTGGCCCTTCAGGAGGCGCTGGTGCCAGCTGTGAAGTTGCAGCGCTATCCCAGAACCCTGCTCAAGGTATCCGTTTTGGTTCTCATAGACGGCGGTTCAACTCTGGCCTCTGGTATCACAGCTGCGTCTTTGGCCTTGGCAGACGCCGGCATAGAGATGTTCGACCTGGTGGCCAGCTGTGGCCTTGCTCTGCCCTCGGGCCGCGATCCCCCCTGGCTCGTGGATCCAGTCTTTTTCGAGGAGCAGCAGGCCGTGGCTGGCCTTACTATCGCCATTATGCCCGTAAGCAACCAGGTGTCTGGCCTTTTAGGCAGCGGAGAGGGTCACGCCGCTGATCGTTGGATGAGGCTGAACCCAGGCTTGTTAGAGAGTTTGGATTCATGTCTGCTTCTGATGCTAGTATAAATCCTAGCACCTGGGGCATATGTCCCCCAAGTTTGTAGCAGTATCTGGAGGTGTCTTTTTTTTTACATAGTTATACTGGTATTAGTATGAATATAGCACTTTAAGGTTTACAAAATTTACCTTATTTGTATATGATATTCCTATTTTTCTTAATCCCGAAACTACTTCCACATAATCATGGGGTCAGAGGTTAAATTAGCAATCTTTGGTATAGATTTGTGAAAGGTCATTCTTGTCCATCTAGGTCCAAGTTGGACTGGGGGGAGAAGGCCTTCCTGTCAACTCAAAGTTAGGATGGGAATGAGGGTGGGGTAGGGAGTCCTTCATACACACACATACAAAAGCAAAACTATATTATGATATTTTATGTTATATTGTATAATTATATTTATATCATATAATTATGTTACATATAACATATTGGCATAAAGACCCTATTGTAATTATAAATTATTATATAATAAGATAATATTTTATATTATGTTATATTACATATATTATTACATTATATAATAATATAAAGACCATTATAATTATAAATTGCAAGTTGGGAAAATGAAAGTGTATACATTTATATATGTATATATGCATGTATTTGTAGCCATATATCTGTATATATATATTTGTATATTTGTATATCTATCTATAGATATATCTAGTTAGCTAGCTACATACCTGCCTTCTCAAATTTTTGCTGGTGAAAGTGCAGACATCTGTTGATAGCTATCTCTGTAGATGATTATCTTGGGTATCTGAAAAGCTGTTGTCAGCTATCCCTTCATAGTGATTATTTCAAATAATTACAAAATTTAATAGAGAAAAAGAGAAAAAGCCAGAGAAGTGACCTACCTAAAAGGGAAGATGGGGAAGAACTATCCTTTTGTTTGGTACACATATGACAGCTTAGCACAAGAAGGGCTTTTAGAATCTATGTACCCCAGCCCACTGATGGATATGTTCCTTTCCCTAACCAAGGGTGGGGAACCTGGGCCCTCGAGGCCACGTATGGCCCTCTAGGTCCTCAAGTTCAGTTCTTTGACTGGAGCCAAACTTCACGGAACAAATCTCCTTAAGAAAAGGATTTTTTTTTTTGTAAAACTTGGACTCAGTCAAAGGGCTGCATCCCAGGACCTAGAGAGCCACATGTGGCCTCGAGGCTGCAGGTTTCCCATCCCTGCCTAAAGCCTTTCTAGATCTCTTTTGCTCATTTCCTTCCCTCTTCAGATAGTTATGTGTATACTTGTAAGTACTTATGTTGAATTTTCCACTGTCCATTGTAAGTTTCTCCAGAACAGGGACAGATTTATTTTTGTCTGTATTCACAGCACCTACCATAGTGATTTGCACACTTTAGAAAGTGGTTATTCAATGCTCATTGGATTAAATTCCTGTGGCCCCTGTGCACACTACTGTCCTAGGAATAAATTCCCACCCATGTTTTGAAAAGTTATATATTGCCACTACTACTTAAAAAAGCTTCATTGGAACAGAAATATTTGAGAAGAAAAACTCTTCTAAGAAAATAACAGTCCAGTCAACCTTCTACTGATCTACAGCGTATGTTAACAAAATAGAGATTATTTCTTCTCTGTTGTGTGGAATAGAAGAGAAAGATAGACTTTCTGTTACAGTAAATCTTTTAGAATGTGCTAGTCTCACTGGAAAGGATTAGCCAGGATTAGAACTTGGGCATAAAAGCCTGGACTTACATCTGTAGTTTATGGGGTCAGGAAGGAGAATTATTATCTGAGCTTGAGAGACTCTCTCCCTGAGCAAAGGCTCAGTGGGGAAGAAAAGATGTTATGCTGATATGGTCATTCTTGTATCAGTCTTGTATCAAATACACAAGACAATCTTAATTTTGTATTGGAGAACATATTGTAGGACCTCAGAGTTGGATGGTAATGCAGAGGTCTTTTGGTCAAACCTGTACTGACCAAGAATCTACTTGATATCATATCAAACAAACAGTCATCCAACCTTTGCATCAGGATTCCCAGAGAAGGGGAAGAAGGTTGTTTCCTCCTTAGAAAGACCTCCACCTTTGTAGAGCTCTTATTATTATATTGTTTTCCCTCACATCAAGCCAAAATTTGGCCCTTTGTGTCCACCACTCCTTGTTCCTATTTTTTGCCCTCTTAGGCTAAGCAGAGGGCACCTAGGTGATACAATCGATAGAGTGCCACACCTGAAATCAAGAAGACTCATATGCCTGTGCTCAAATCTGGTCTCACACACTTATTAGTTGTGTGACACTGAGCAAGCCTCAGTTTCTTCATCTGTAAAATGAGCTGGAGAAGGAAATGCAAACTATTCCAGCATCTCTGCTAAGCAAAGCCCAATGGGGTCACAAAGTTGGATGCACCCGAAACAACAAAAAGGCGAAGCAGAAGAAGCATCATCACTCTTCCATTTGACATCCCTTTAAGTATTTGAATATTTAAAGACAGCTGTTGGTCTTCATTCTCACCCCTACCTCTACCATCCACTCCCAACTATGTCTTTCTTTTCCAGGTTAAACAGCCTCCGTTCCTTTGATCATTCCCTATAGGCATGAACTCCGCACTGTTTGTCATCCTACTTGCCCTACTCTAAGTTGCTCTCTGACTTATCACTGGTCTTAAAATATGACACAGGTAGTAGTATGAGGATTATTAGTGGCATTTTGAGGAAAAGGAAACTGAGCCTCAAATGACAAATTGATTGGCCCATGGTTGCTGTTATCAAGTGGTTTAGGTGGAGCTCAAACCCAGGTCTTCTGACTCTAAACCCAATCTTTTTTTCACAATCAATATCATGTTGCCTTTCAACATGCAGGTGGGGGAAGATGGTGACCTTTCCTCATTCTGTGATTCCATTTGAAGAGCTGTTTGACAATGCTTGGCGCTATGTATGCCATCACTGTTGGATTAAGTGCATTGGTCAACTTAATTTTCCAAAGTCTGATCAGTGCTCTGCCCAAAGAGCACAGCTATTCTGGCTGGCCAGGAAAGGAGCATGCTTGGCATCATCAATGAGTGTTGTCTCTGGCTATGCACACTTTGTGCTCTGTATTTGAGAAAGCAGGGCCCTGACAGAACAATCCTTTTGACCCAAGTCAGGTTGGTAGGGAAGTGTGTGGATTTGTTTTTAGTAGTAGATCTCATTGAGGGTTAATTGAAATAAGTAAAGGTATAACTGAGGTTCAGTGAAAGTGCTGGCACAAATCGTTTCAGGACAGACCTATATCTTGCATGATGCTAGCTAATTTACCCAGAGAGTTGTTGATCTGAAATGACAAATATGAAGTAATTATACTGCTGTGCATTACCTACATATTAACATCGATTTATGTTGAAGCACTAGACTTTAATGATAGAGTATAGCTAATGATTTGGTTTGGTTACTTAAACTCAGATTTTAATATTTTTTAAAAAGACAGATGATGCTACATAATTTATACAATTTTCCGTGATAGTCATCTCAACTGAATTATGTGCAATTTTGTGGATATGGCCTCTTTAAATATTTTATGAGCTGGTACAGTGGGAGACATATTACTTTGTGTCATTGTGAGACATATTACTATATCATGTTCAGAGATTTCAGACTTGAGCTTTTGATTGTCTCATGGATACTGGTTAGAATATTATTATTTGAAAGTATCTGCTTACTAAGACTATATATGTCTCTCTATAGGCATATACATCATCTATGTGTACACACATATATGTATGTATGTACATATGTATATATATACATATTTCTGCTATAAGTGTCTGAATTGTAGGTGAAAATGGTTTCTTGGTAACAAAATACTGCAGTCAATAGGTAATAGGGAGTCATTTTGAAATCCCAGCAAGGGAATGAGCTAACTCAAAGGTTACACAGCTAAGTGTTTGGACTCAGCACTGGACTTTTTCTATGAGATCTTTCCATGGTGGAGTGGAATACAAGTTCTCCCAGTTTGCAAAAACCCACAGAGAGTTGTCACAAATCCTGTTGGCTTATGACAACCCAGTCTCCCCACACATGAATAGCTTTGCAAATTAGCTGAATGTTATGAATATTAATATCAAAATATGATGTGGCTGTATAATCATTTGACTTAACATGTTTTGTTAAAAAGGAAACTCCATTACCCCCTGAGACTTCAACAGAGCTGAGAGGGTATAGTATTTCTTCTGGATTGGTAAAGGTCAGAAATCAATAGACTTCTCAAAGACTCCCCTAGTCCATAGGTTGTATGATTTTATCCCATAGATCATTGGCAGCTTTCTCTGTTATCCTCAAGTATTTACTTGAGGAAAATCTGACTTTCAAAGTTTACTTAGTGCTCCCTTGACAAAGTGTGGACTTTTTATATGTCAAAAGACTGAAATATGCCATTTGGGAATATTGCCCTTGCAGTTACTATTGAGAGATACATTGGAGTTTCATAGGGCTGCAAAAGAAAGAGAAAGTGGAGAGATCAGCAGAGAAAGAGCTTAGGCAGAAGAGACAGTAGCTGCTAAGAAATGAGAAGGGGAGATTGTGCCTGAATGGGGGGAGATAGAGAGAAAGAGAAAGAGAGAGACAGACAGACAGACAGAAACAGAGACAGAGACGAAGAAGGAGGAGGAGGAGAGAGATGGTTGAAAGAGAGAATATAGAACCTGCTCTCAATAAATTCTACAGGATAACCTAGAGTCTGTTCCTCATACTAATCACCTTTTGTTGCTATGAATCATAATTTGATCTTGAGAGAGTTTATGATGGAAAGAAGGCTTAGTGGATTTGGCTGTAGAGGACCATGGTTCAAATTCTGACTCTGTTTTTTACCAGGTATGTGACTGTAGGCAAATCTCTTGCCCTTATTTTTTCTTTATAACATGATGGAGTTGTGGACTGGATGGTTTCTGAGCTCCTTTCCAGCCCTGACATTCCTATGATGAAGCATTTACTGAATACCTCTGTCAGTCCCTTTGTTCAAGGGGCCCAACTTATACCTAAAAAAAATGATGAATAATCCAAGAAAGTGTGTGGCCCCTTCCAAATGAGGAGAGGAATAGTAAATGTGATAGAGGGGATTGGGACTTTAGAAAAGGTATTGGCCAAATGTTCTCTGAGGTCCCTTCCAATTTAGAGTCTCTGGCATCCAGAGGGGTCATTACTGAGAACAGAACAATAAAAACATAGTCTTGGTGGGAGGGGGAACCCTGACAACAACATCACCAAGTAAGGCAGGTGTTAGAGTTGGTAATTTCTCTTCTCTGCCAGTGATTTGTATTCAGCTATAATGTTACAGATCATAATAAGACATGCAGTGACATGGAGATATCAACTCATCCCCAACTAATTTTCACTTTTTTCTCACACTTGCTCTGTTGCAAAAAGGTCATTTCAGTTGGTAGCTAGCTTGCTTTCATGAGTAATTGCTTTCTTTAACAACGCCAGTCATCGCAGGCCCATGTGGGAGTCACAGCTCTTTGGACAAGGCTTGGAGGCCATGAATGGTAACAGGTAGGGCTTGAAGCCCAGGGATGTCAGACAGTATCATAATTATCAACGTGGAGCCTTAGTCATGTAATACTAGAGATGTAGGGGACCTTTGGGGTCATCTACTCCAAACTTGCACCTTGTCTAGATGAGGACCCTAAGGCTCAGAGAGGTTCTTAGCCTTCCATATTTCTCTCTCTCTCTCTCTCTCTCTCTCTCTCTCTCTCTCTCTCTCTCTCTCTCTCTCTCTCTCTCTATCTGTCTGTCTATCTATTGATGGATCAATCGATATAATAATATAAAAATATTTCTTTAATACATGAGAGTCCAAGTAATATATGTATATTATTGATGTACTTTTAAATTTCCCTCTGTATCCTTCCCCCTCCTCCCTTCCCAAGAAACTATCCCACATTCTTTCATGTTGTGGTGCCACCCTCACTTTTCATTCTGTTCATTTCAGTCAGCATTTATCAAGTACCTACTATGTGTCCATCACTGTACAAGGTAGTGGGGAAACAAAAACAAGAATGAAAGCTTTCCTACTTTCCAAAGACCTTGCTTTCTATTGGGATAAAATAACATGTACACAAATAAGTCACTATAAAAATATATCCAGAAGAAATTCCAATTTAATTGATCTGTTGAGGGAGTGCCACAAATTGGGGTGATCAAGAAAGACTTCCAGTGGGGTATCACCATGGGGGTGAACTTTCAATGGAGTTAGAGATCCTAAGGCTCACATGAGAGTAAAGACACAGAGGTGAGAGATACAGTGTTGTATATGGACTTGAGGGGTGGGGGGGAAGGACACATGATGGCCATTTAGGCTGGAATACAGAGTGAATGAAGGGGATTAAATGTAGAATTAGTTAGGAGAGAGCAACTGGAGACCTGTTGTGAAGGACTTTCAAAGCCTAACAAAAGACTTTGTATTTTACCTTAGAGGCACAGAGGGCTACTGGAGCATCTTTGGTGGGATGGAGGGAAAGCAATGAGACCTGCTTTAGGTCTATGAATTTAGCAGATGTGTGGAGAATGGGCCTGATTGGGGAAATATTGGAGGCTGCAAGTTCAGTAGGTCTATTACCTTAGCCCAGGCAAGAAGTGTTGAGGGCCTGAACTATGGTAATTACTGTGTGAGTCCAGAGAATGAGACATATAGGAAATATGTAGAATTAAAATCAGCCAGACCTTTTAGCCTTAATCCATCTTACTCTCTGCTGTGCTACCTTTCTTCCAGCTGATCTGGATACTGCCCTTTGAATTGTCTTGCCTTTCTGAAAGACCATTTCTCTTATTGTTGTCATGACATATTTTCCTAGAGGAGCTAGAAAATGAGGATATTATATATATTCTCTGTTTTTCATTCTATTTAATTTCAATATCAGCTGAGAATTTGAAGGAAAGATTCACCTCCTGAATCTCTCCAAAGTACACTGAGTGTCTACTACTTCTTGAAAGTGTGGTGATAAGGTAGGAAGGCAGCTGGCTGCTTTTTACTTATTGTCTAAGTTTAGACCTTAGTCAAATTAGCAATGTTATCTGGCTACATGGGCTCAGACACTTACTAGCTGTGCGATCCAGGGTGTGTCACTTAACCCTGTTTGCCTCAGTTTCCTCATCTGTAAAATGAGAAAGGAGAAGGAAAGGACCAACCACTCAGAATCTTTGTCAAGAAAACTCTAAGTGAGGTAAAAAAAAGAATTGTACACAGCTGAAAAACAACTGAACAGCAACCATTTTTGCCTACGCTGAGAGAGGCCTAGCTTCTTAGGAATCAGAAGATGAGTTCCACTGTACTGCCCTCATCAGACCTCTTTGGGGATACTGTGGACAATTTAAGAATGTCATTAATTAGCTGGAGAATATCCAGAGGATGGCAGCCTGGATGATGAAATGCCTTAGGTCCATGTCATATGAGGATCATAATACAGACCTGGGAATTCTACATCTGGATAAGGAAAGACATGAGGGAAGCGGCTTGATAGCTGTCATCAAGTATTCCCACTCATTGAAGGTCTTCATGACTGCTTCTGTTTGGGGATCTTTAGTAGATGTGCCTTTTGGAAATGGTTTGGACTAAATGGCCACTGAGGGGACCCCTCTAGTTCTCAGGCTCTGGAATTCTATGATTATGTGGTCTGTAGGACCCCTTCCACCATTCTCTTTTTGAACTCTGGTCTTTCAGTGATCCAACCGTATAACAGAAGGGCATGTGGAACGCTGAGCCGAGAAAGCCAATGCATAACATGTTCTATTGAATTCAAAGGAGATCAGAAACTTCTTTGAAATCTGTCTTGATTCCTTTGAAATGCTGGAATCTTCCTCTTGAGAGCTGAAGTATATTAACTTGAAGCATGAACTTCATTAGAGAGAGGGAAAGAGAGATGAGCAAAGAAAAATGGATCACTGAGATATCCCAGTTTAGCAATCTGCTCTGTTGGGGGTTGTAACCATAACAGAGGGCTGTAGTTTTCTAAATGGAACGTCCTTATTGCTCGCTGTGAAATCTCAACTCCTCATTCTGGCACATTGTGAACCCATAATGGCTCCCTAGTCCCTGGCACCTGTCTCATTGCTCAAGATTCCCTAATACAGCCAGTTAGTAGAACTGAGAGAAACCGTAGAGGCATATTTATTCTTGTTCTCCCCATTCTCCTCATTTTACACATCAGGAATCTGTGGCCCAGAGAGTAGAAGCAATTTTTCTAAGATTCCTCAGCAAGTCAGTGGTCACATTTGACTACAATACAGTCTCTTGAGTCTTAGGTTTTACACGTTGTCATCGGTGTCCCCCTCGATTTGCTTCTTTCTGGATCTGCCTTTGTACCCACTAATCTTCTCATTTGGAATGCCCTTTTTCTACCAATCCTAATTTACTTCTTCCTTCATTCTTCAGTCTGGAATATTGTCATAAACTTTTTATAACTACCCTTTCCTCATGCTTCATGCCTCCTCTCAAATAAAATATTTTCTCTTTCTTGATAATATTTATTGTATGAACCCTTTTCAACTTCCATTTAGATGAATTGTAGGTTGACAGGTAGATTGGACTTTAGAACTTACCTAACCCAACCCCTTCATTTGAAGCTCAGAGATGGAGAGTGATACATGCGCAGTCACACAGGCTCCAAATGACAGAGCTGGACTCTAGGTCCTCCAACAAGCCCCCATGTGACCTCTAGTGGTCCCTTCCCATTCTGGGATTCTTTGAATTTTTCATTGCAGAATTACTTCCTGCTGTAAACTCATGTAGAAAACTCCTTAGTGACACTCTGTGTTCTCTGTGTGCTTGCCCCAAAGAAACCCTATGTACCAAGACAGAAGAAACCCCGTGAATTGCTTTCCTCACAATCAAAAGGTCAGCATTTCTTTGAGGTAAGAGGCTCTTTCACAAATGCTCTGTTAAGTGGGTTGTTTGGGTAGCTCTTTGTGCCCTTTCCAGGGGTGAATAGAAACTCAGCAAAAACATCTACCTTGTGGCCTGTCACAACCAAATGGACGAAGTGGGAGAATACACTTTGTTAACAAATACTCAAAGCTGAGGCCTTTGCCTCTGACCTTTAGATGTGTGTATGTCAAGCAGAGCTTCCCATAATGCAAGTACCCCAACCAGTGACATTTCTTTGTCAGCACATATATGTGGAATGGTGAGTAGATGGTGGCTGACATTTGGAATCCTCCACTGTCTTACCAACAGGAGTGTTGTTACGTGCCCCAGGCAGAGGCCCCTCCAGAGTTGCCATTGAACATTGCTTTTCACTAGGCCCCAGCTGATTGGAGGAAAGTCAGGTTGCTTTTATGTCATGGGGGTCATTGTGCTATTGAAAACTAGCTCTCTGGGTGTCCTTTTTAGCAAGGCCTGAACTGGCCTTTTGCACTCATAGTAGAATATGTGGTAAGCATTTAAAAAATAATGCATTTTCCTCCTAAAAGACATTTGGTCCCTGTTGGTTGATGTGACTGTGATTTAGCTTGAGTCCCCATGGCTGTGTCTCTACCACCTCAGAATAACTGGTTAAAGGATGCAACATTTAATCAGCCACAGACCTGCATTGTCTGCAGGGCACAGAACAAAATAACTGGCTTCACTGATGCATCCTACAGTCCTGACTTTAATAGGTTCACTGCATTCTCGCAACAGAATTTTGTGGGTATTCCACAGTGTGTTGAGTGTGATGGGCAAATTGGTACAAAGACCATCTTGGGTGATGTTCACTTGTAGAGGAAATGCCTATGGTTGGTAGCATGGGAAAGGGGATGGGAAATGGTGAATTTCATCTCAGAGTTATTCTTCATACCTTGTTTCTCCCATTTCAGTATCCCCATCATCATCATCATCATCATCATCATCATCATCATCATCATCATCATCATCATCATCATCATCTCTCTCTCTCTTTCTCTCTCACTCATATTTCTATCATCCGCCTATCATCTATCATCTATCAATCTCCCATACCCAGAATCTCAGGGGAATTTCCATTATTCTTTCCCTTTAACATTCCATTTAAGTAACAAACTTTTATTAAGCATCTACTGTACATAATGTCTAGTGTGAAAGGATATAGAGATGACTTGATTATAAGGATACAGAGATTAAGGCTTGATTTCTACCCTTGAGGAGCTTATTGTATCCATAGTTCAGAAACACACACAGCAATAATGAGCATATATTTATAAGGCTTTATAATTCTAAAAGCATCAACACATTGGGCCCTTCCAAACTTTTTGAAGGATCATAAGCCCTTCACCGTATGTGACTTCATATCTCCCACCTTTGTGCCTTTGCAGAGAAGATTCCCTTTCTCTAAAATGCCCTCTGTTCTCATGTAGGACTTCAAAGCACAGTTCGGAAACCGCCTTCTACCCAAGGCCTTTCCTGAACTGCCCAGTCATTAACACTTTCTCCCTCTTGAAATTACTTTGCATATACTTTGTAGGTACATGCTTCTCCCAGGTAGACAATGGAGAGTGTTCCATTTTTTGCTGTGTGTCCAGCACAGTCCTTGGCACCCTGAGTAATAGGTGCCTGATCAGTGTCTGTTGAATTAAATTGAATGACCGATGAGGTTGTATATTATTACCATCAATTTTTAGATAAGGAAATTGAGGTCTGAAGAGCTTAATGGCTTAGCCCAGGTTGAACAGCTGGAGAGCATTAGGGACTTGAATACAGGTATCCTTGGGCCTTTCCCCTACATCTCTAATCCTTAGCATAATAAGCTAGAATATATGCCTTGGAGAAGTATAAACACAGTGCTCTAAGAAGCCCACATCCAATTGGTGACCGCTTAGTGCCACTTTTTTCTCAATCCGTAGAGTCTAATTAGGCTTTGTGATCTTGGCACATAATTAAAACAGACTACATTATGGTAACATTGATATGTCATGGTACCAAGTGCAATTTAAATGAAAATGAGACAACTGACATTGAAAATAACACAGTATGACAGAGTCTTTCCTCTAGGGTCCTGTGTGCCTGTGAGATGTGTGTTTTTCTTGGGTTAAAAGCAAGACATTTTGATTTTGGGAAATGATAGAAATTGATCAGTACCATGGTGTCTTCCCCACCCCCCAAACATTTCTCTAAGGAAACATGCCTGCTGTATGTGAGGTAGCCACTGAGGGAAATTGTCTGGTAGTGATGATGGCTTGCCTTGAGCTATTCGGGATCTCTCTTCTTTTCTGCAGTAACACACACCTGCTGGATAGCTTAAGAGAGGTCAGGTTGAATGAGACCTCAGAGGCCATCTGTTGGAACCCTCTTGTTCTACAAATGAGAGACCCAAGGCCCAGAGGTGACCTGCCTCAGGTCATGAAGGCAACAAGTCCAGACACAGACGGGGGGACTCTTGCTACTGTTTCTGTAGCCATTTATTTTCTCTGTGTCAAGCAGATGACTTAGCCCTTAGGGAAACTGAACCCTGAAATTTAGGCACATTAGCCCTATACCAGAATCTAAGGCGCTCACTAGACAATGTCATTCCATATTGTATGAAGAATATCCTTCAATTAGAGAACTTAATTCCCAAGTGTGACCAATTTCTTCTTTCCTTTTCTCTCACCTCTTAATCAAAGTTGGAACATATTACTTGTTAAATGGAAAGGCTTTGTTGATTGAAATTGTAAGGAAATTCATATTTCTTGGGGGAAAAAAAGCTGTGAAATTCTTACCACCTATCACTTGCTATAGCCAGAACACACTGATATGAAACTTGTTAGAAAAAAACTTCCTGATTTCCTTGACCATTGTTATTAACATGAAGGAATGAGTTACAAAAGCATTTCAATGATTAATTATATTATATATATAATTATATAATATGTGTATATTATATAATTCTATACTACTACTCTAAGTGCTGAGGATACCGATATAAAATGTCAAGGCAGCAGTTGCCCTCAAAGAGCTTCTATTCTAATGGGGGGATATAGCCCATGTAGGGTAATGGTTGCCAGAGAGGGGAGCTTTGGGCAGGGAAACAAGTGGATAGTGATTGGAGCCAGAGGGTAATTGATGTGTCCCTGCCCAAAACAACAGTCTTGATTTGAGTTCGGTTCCCAGATCTGGGGGTGGGGGATGGGGGGGGAGTGTGGGATTGCTAACACGGCACAAAGATGGCACGAGTTGCGCTAGTTTTTTTTTCTATGGAAAATCGCAATTCATAGCAATCCTGCCTTGGAGAATTAGACATATTAAAGACCAATGTATGCATATTTCTGAAAAATTTTTCACTTTGAAGATAATTCACATTTTAATATGCTAATTTACTGTGTCACCTGGAAAATTCAATTCAAGATAATCTAGCATTTATTAAGCACCTACTGTGTGACAGGAACTTTGCTAGGCTCTGGGGATACAAAGAAGACCAAAATAGGACCTGCTCTCAGGAAACTCACTGAAGGCACCTGCTAAGTGTGAGAAATATGAAAAATGTCGTGTAGTCCCCCGACTATTGCCATGGTTATCTTGTCTGGGAATTGAGTTCAGCTAGTACAGTATCTGTGACATAGAAGTACTTAATACATGTTTTATCTATTTAATAAGGATGTATTATCTGTCTTGTATGTACAGGGCATGTTCTTGAGGGTAGAGATTCAGAAGCTCTTGTCCCCAGGTTTTAGTTTCCTCATTTGTAAAATTCAACTCAATTCTGCCCAATAAATTTATTTTAGGTGCTTATTGTGTGTAAGGCACCCTGTTAGTAGCTGAGGATACAAAGACATTTCCTGACCTCAAGGAGGTTACATTTGGATAGGGGAAGGGTGGTAAGTCACTCCTCCACTCTGAGTCCCTATTTGTCCATGAAATGAGAACTATGTCTTTTACGCTTCCTTTCTGTTCTTAAATATTGAAATATATACATGATTCTGATTTATCTAAAGTGTTATTTTTTGTGTGAAAAGTTGATGATACATCTAGGTGTTTGGACCTCCACTCTTTGAGATCCCTCCCTGTTTTGGGGTCAACTGCTTTGTGGTTCTACGGAGCCTGCCTTCCTAGGAGTCAGTGCTGGACTAGGAGTGTAAAGATCTGACTTCCATGTCTGGCTATGAGCCTTACTAGCTGTGTGACCCTAGGTAAGTCATTTTACTTCTCTGGGTCTCAGTTTCCCTAGCTCTAAAATGAGGATGAGATTATTTATATTACCTAACTCACTGGTTTGTTATCAGGAAAAGGCTTTGTAAACTTTAAATTAGTTTTAAAATTCCAGATATATTTATTGCATTTTATCATTATTATGATTTACTTCCTCCCACAACTAGGCAGGAGGGAAGGAGGTTGAGAGGGGGAGCTAGGGACAGTGGAACAGCTTGCTCTGAAGGTCCTAAAAAGTGTCCTCACATCACGTAAAACAGGGCTCCCAGATTAAGGGGTGCTAGGGTCACACAGTCAGTATGTCAGAGATGAAGCTTGAACCCAGCTTTTCCTGACTCTAAGACTAGCTCTCCATCCATTTGCCTCTAATAAAATGGAGGACTTAATTTTTGATCAGCGCTTCTCCAACCCCACTCTTAGTCCCCAAACTTCTGAAAGCCAAGACTCCAGGCCAGTTTCCTCAAAGGGCTAGTCTTCAGTTTCCCCATTGGTTTGCCATTGGGAAGGTCCACAAGCTGGGGGCTGATCCTCTGATATTTGGAGAAAAGCCTCCTTCCTGACATGGGATCCATTCCTGCTCCATCAGGGCTCCTGTTCCTGTCAATCTTCCTCCTATCCTTCCCCTTCTTTTTGGCTTTTAAGTTTTTATGACTTTTTAAAAATGCCATTACAGGAAGGCTACAGAAGGCCTCCAGTCTTTCATTCAATTTTCTGGAGCAAATATCAGTTTCAAGTGAGAACTTGGCTTTGAACTTGGACTGGCTTTGTTTTAAACAAAGAAAAAATGAGAATAGTCATTGGTTCCTAGCACAGTTAGATTTTTTTTCTCCTTAGTCCATTTCATTTGCATTGATTTAATTCAGGCCATGTGGTGGGGTGGAAGGAGGATTTGATCTAATAGAAGACAAGTTGAGTTCAAACCTTGGCACTATTTACTACCAAGTGACACCAGACAAATCACTGAAGGATAGGGGAAGGCAGTGTGGTTCAGTGGAAAGAACACTGCTCCTGGAGTTAACAGACCTGGCTTCATATTTCTCCCAGGAATAATGAGCTCTAAAGCTTTGATACATGGACACACAGAATTAGGTTGCATTAGTGCTTTTTGTTTCCAGAAATATTACGTGCCACTCCCTACATGAAGCCTCTTTTCCTTCCCCTTCGTTGCCTACCTGCCTCATTTATCATTCTCTCCTTGAAATGACTTTCTGTAGCTTTAATATGCTATGTAGTGGTTGTGTTTATCCTCTCCTGCAGAATGTCAGATCCTTGAGGTCAGAGACTTTGTGTCTTATTTGTGTTTGTCAACTTACCACAGTGTTTTATACACAGTAAATGCTTAAGTGATTTTTGAGTTGAATTAAGTTGAATTAGTTCTTTAATCTAGAGATTTCAAAACTTTGTGGTGCCATGGACTCCCTTGCCAATCTAATGAGCCTATGAAGCACTTCTCAGCATAATATTTTCAAATGCACAAAATAAAACACATAGGATCACAAAGAAAAAATATATTGAAATTACAGTTATCAAAAAATACAGCTATAAGATACAGTTATCAAAAAAATTTAAGAAGAAAAAGCAAACAAGTTAATGGCCCTCAAGGTAAGAACTTCTGTGGTTGTAGAGAATGGGATAATTTCTGAAGAACTGAGGGACATTTGATCCATAGGAGAGAATTAGTTGTCATTTGCCTATCTTTGCCCTTGGTTAAAGCTTTCTGATGGAGTAAAAGTGTGTAACTGAGTAATTGATTGTCTAACTGGCCATCCTTCTAAGAAGTCTTTGTCTGTCTCCTTGTCATAGGGCCAGTCTTGAATTTGGACAGCTCAGTGGTGCGTTATGGAAACATGTATGCTTCAGTTAGATTTTAAGTGACAGTGCATTTTAGAAAGTCTAAGGAAACTTACATAAGAACAAATATTTTCCCAATACAATCAGATATCACCCTGTAGAGGCATTGGAGTGGAAGAGGCCCAATGGCTCTATGTAATGTGTGCTAAATCTGTAATAGCCTTGGGCGGGCCACAAGCCCCGTTGGCTAATCTCAGCTGACAAGTCAAAAAGAGGAGCTGAAGCAATCTGGCATTTGTGCCTCCAGTATCCAGTCAGAAACTCCCTTGGCCACCTCATTATTCCTGGGGCACTACTCTACTCAGGGCATGGGGGCACAGTGGCCCAAAGCAGGCTAAGTGATGCTTTCAGGCCACCGCCCCAATTACTTTGACACTTCTTGAGGCTGGATGCCCTTGGAAAAGGGATGTGCAGAGGTACTAACCTCTGGCCTTTCAGTCTTCCAGGTTGGATGGGGGCTGGGCAGGGGTCCAGTGTCTTGGAAGGACTGACCGAAGCAGCATGGAGGGAAGAGGCCTGGCTTCTACTCTTGATTAGGGGAAGGCATCTTGTGTCAGCCATGTTAGTGCTACAGCTGGTGCCTGTTGCCTAAGGGATTGTTTGGGGGAAAAGGCAGGCATGACCTCCTCAGGCCCCAGGCATGGCCTGCTCTATAGGCTTCCATTAATTGCTTTTGTTTGCTGGGGCAAGTTGGGGTCTGAATGCATTAGAATTCCCACCCTGCTGTGTGGTTAGCCAGTGTAGCAGGAGGGGAACTGATGCATCAGTGATCCAACTGGCATCTGTGCGATGACAAGCCGAGGAAGTACTCATGTAGGCTAGAGGTAAAAGTCAACCAATAAGTCAGTCCATCAGCAGGTACTTTTACAGCTCCTACTGTGTGCCACATACTATGCTGAGAACTGGGGATACAAGACACAGAATGAAACAATGCCTACTCTCAGTGAGATTCTCCTGTGGGAGACAAGGAATACTTAGAAAAACGTGTAGAGCATAGATATGAAGCTAATAAATGCAAATCTATACCAAGTCATTAAATATTGGAATTGTGGGGGAGGGAGGCCCCTGGTAGTTGAAGAGATTCAGAAAACCTTCCTATAGCATGTGGCCAAGTGAGTCTAGATTCACAAATGAGCTCTAGACTCATTTTCCTGCTTGTCATCTTCTGGTAATGCCATCGAGGCACATGACAGTGAAACTTAATGCCCCTGTCCCTGTGCTCTGGCTTCCACTTTGTTGATTCTGACGTCCTCCCTGGCCACCGTGCATCACATGAGAGATCTCCCCGTTTGAATTAAGCTCCTTCAGGGCAGAAACTATCACAATTTGTACCACCCCTGCACTTACACATTGCAAATGCATTTTCATCATTGATTTAATATTTCATGCCCTTTACTTCATCTGTACTTGGAGGGCAGACAAGCATCAGTACTTTGAGTCAGGTATTGTGCTACCTGTTGGGGATGCAAAAAAAGGACAAAAGACACTCTCTACCCTCAAGGAGCTCCCAATCTAACGGGAGCTTACAACTTCATGATATCAGTATAGCCTGCTGTCTCCCTGAGTACCAACTCTGAGCCAGAGCCCTGATTAAACTTTGACACCACATGAATCTGTGGCTACTTAAGCACTTGAAGCCTTAAGATTTAGATATAGATAGGGAAAGGGAAAGGTAACAAGTACTTATTAAGCACCTACTATGTGCCAGTCACTATGCTAAGCACTTTACAAGGACTATCTCATTTGATCCTCACAATCTTGGGAGGTAGGTGCTATTATTATCGCCATCTTACGGTTGAGGAAACTGAGATGGACAGAAATTAAATGACTTCCCCGAATCACACAACTAGAAATGTTGGAGTTTGAATTTAAACTCAGGTCTCCTTGACTCCATGGCCAGGATTCTGTTCCCTGCACCATCCAGGGACCTCCAAAATTATCAATTTCAAGTCTCCTGATTTTGCATTTGAGGAAACTGAGACCCTCAGCAATATAGTAGCACTGCAGTTTAGCACCAAATTAGCAAGAATAATTAATTACAATAAGAAGCTACCAGATGTCAGGATGGAGCTCCTCCTACCCTACTCTACTACTTCTCCACTTACTTCCTGTGTGAGCCCCCCCGCCAACCCCCAGCATGTGATACCCTCCATAGCAGTGGACCTGGGCTAATATTCCATGATCTCTGCCCCACCCCATCTCAACCCAGGGAGATTTCTTGCCTTTTCCCCCACAACTGAGGCATGCTCCATGATAACCCAAGAGATTGCCCTGTCCACAAGAATTTATAGCCATGGCTCAACTCTGAGTCACACCTTCCATGAACCTAAAGGCTAATAGATACGGGTTTTTCTGAAATGGGATATCTAGGCAGCAACTGGGCCTTGCGCAAATGGACATGGTTTCCATGTTGCCTGGCAGTTGCTGAAGTGCCAGCTCTTGCTTTTAAGCAACTGATTAATAGTTGGATGAGTATAGGGATTCCCATTTTTAGTGCAATGAAATGGAAATAAACCCACCCCAGAGTATATTAAACCAAGAAATGTAGCAGTTTCAAGGGTTTTAGCAAGTCCATGAGAACTGTAGTAGTTCCGTTTCCCCTTAATTAAGTGGAAGGGTCGCCTTTTGCTACCTAGTAACAGCTTTGTGCACACAGTCAGCTCTTAATAGAGAATAATAGTTAGCATTTAAATATTTCCCTAACTGTAGCAAAGTGACTTGTACATGCTTTCTCATTTGATCCCCACAACTGCTCTGTGCTACTGCTGGCCTCATTTTTCAAATGAAGAAAATGAGGCTTTCACTGGGAGGAGACTTATCTAGCTCTACATGACTAGTAACTATTTGGGCTAAGATTCGAACTCACATCTTCTGATTCTAACTTTAACTTTACATATCTTTATTACTTTTGAAATTAAATATTTTTGGTGCTGAGAGGCCTGAAAATTTATATTCTTTGGATTTCAGTTTCTTCCTATGTAAAATGAGGTAGTGGAAGTAGAAGATCTCTAAGATACTGCTTTCCAGTTATGATCCTTGGGGAGAAGAGCTGAAAGGAACCTTAGTCCCATTCATTCATTCTTTTTTTCATTCATTCATTCATTTAGTCAGTCTACTCTCTTATTTTCTATGGAGGTAAACTGAGAGCCAGAAAGAGGAAGGAACTTGGCTAGTCATTCCAGTCAGAATTGGAAATAAAGGGATCACTAATATTTTCCAACTATAATCCATTCATACTTATGCATGTAGCAAGTAACTGCAAAATAGCAGTAACAACAGAAATATAAAATAAGATGGAGGAGAAAACCCAACCACCAAACTGTTTCCCTCTGGAAAAAATGATGTGATTTTTTTTCCCTAGGGGAAGAGGAAAAGGCTCTTATTTTCATTCCTAATCATTGCTTAGAGATACATTAACAAGATTTTGTACCTTGAGCCCATGACCTTTGATAATGGAAGAATAAAGCTGAGAAATGTCTATTAAGTGGAGAGGAGGGGGCAGAGGGAACCCAGCTTGAGCTATAATTTTGCCCCAGGGAAGAGCTAAAGTGACTAATCTTTTGGGGGAGTTGGCCATGCTTCTGGACTTGGCTAAGTCCCAGATATCCCTCCCAAATGAGGGTCTTTTTGTGATAGATCCATGGGTCAGTTAAGACACAACTGAAAAGACAGGTATCAGCCCCATATCTGCTTTGTAGAAAGGGTATGTGGTGAGCCAGGAAGCCTTTCTTCTAGCTCCGGGTAGGAAGGGAGGGGGCAGGTGAGCTTGAAAGGCATAGAATTCGTTATGAATCCAGATCTGCATCCAAGAGGAAATAAACTAGACAAATGAATGAGTGCATGCTTCCTCTGGTAGAAAAAAGAGGCCAACTAGAAGTCAAAGGAAAAGAAAGAACTAAAGAAAAACACCAATTTCTTTGAGTCAGAAGCAAATTGGAGACAAGCTATGACCATGGGAGGCTGGGCCAACCTAGATAGTTCCTCAATAGGAAAGCCATGTGACTGGCCCAGAGGCAACTTCCAAACTGTCATCCCAAGTATTGGAGCAGACTGTGTGGAAGAGCCAGGGAGAAAAGCTAGCACAATATGTTGCTGTTGTGCAGCCCAGGCTAACGGGGCCCAGCTGCCTCAGTCCACTCTTTCTTTTCCCATCTCATACCGAGATCATGCTGTGGTGGAGAAGTGGACAAAAGGGAGACAGAGAGACCTATGTGCATTCAATTTTTGTCCTTGTAAGTTGAATTCCCACTCACCGTAAACCACATTGGAACTCCATTCTCTGCTGTCCAGCAGTGTCTGTGTCCCAATGAACTGGAGGCAACAGCAGAAAGAGAGAAAGGGAGGAAGGGGGACAGAGAGAGAGAGAGAGAGAGAGAGAGAGGAGAGAGAGAGAGAGAGAGAGAGAGAGCTACAGATCAGGAATTCAATAGACTCAATCCTGTTTGGGCTCTGGCACTGGCTAGCTGGCTGCCCAGCAACAAATCACTGCCACCCTCTAGGCCTCAGTTTCCTCACGATATTTCTGACAATATCAGTCCACATTTATATAATAAAATACTATTTTGGCCCAGTGGATAAAGGTTTGACTTTGAGAGTCAGGGAGACCTGAATTCAAGAAGATGTCATAAACATAATGACATATACTGATGATCTCATTTAGCTGCCCAATATCACAGGTAACTCTCTGAGAAGATAGTTGTAGAAGAATTGTTGATTTTTATCAGGGGAATGAGTTTCCTTACTGAGAGTTTTGTACCCAGATCAACTTACAAGTCTAGATCTTCTTTCCTTTCTTCCTTCCTTCCTTCCTTCCTTCCTTCCTTCCTTCCTTCCTTCCTTCCTTCCTTCCTTCCTTCCTTCCTTCCTCCTTTCCCTTCTTCCCTTCCCAATATATACATGACTGCGTATATATATATATATATATATATATATATATATGTACACATACTTATATGAACATACTTCTTTATACTTAGAGATATCCATGATAGCACAATAGATAGGTTGCTCAGTGGGTGGAGCATTAAACTTGGAATATGGAAGTCTAGAGTTCAAATCCAGTCTCAGACACTTACTAACTGTGTGACCCAGGGCAAGTCACTTAACTTTTCTGTGTCTTAGTTTCTTTGTCTATAAAATGGAGACAAGAGCATTACCTCTCAGAATTATTGTGAGATTAATATGAGGAAATGTTTGTAAAGTGCTTTGCAGACCTTAAAGCACTATATAAATATTAGCTATTATTTTTAAAAAATATCTCTATCTATCCATCTACCTATGTTTGATTCTTTGAAATTCACTAAGCCCTTTCCTCACAATAAGCCTGGGAATCAGATAATGCTAGTGGGCCCATTGACCAATGAGCAAACTGAGGCACAGAGAAAGGAAATTCTCACTAGGGGTCTTAGAACTATGTAATAGGAGAACCTGGACTTAAACCCAAGTGATCCTCCATGCCCAGACCCTTTCTGTTAATACTGGTGACTCCACTCTGTGATTGTTTATGGTAGTCAGTGCACAGACATTTATGAAGAGTCTTCTGTGTGCCAGAGATAAGGCATAGGTGATAAGGTTGGGGATACAAAGAAAGACCAAAGACAGTCTTTGCTTACAGTGGTGCTCTGAGTCTAGTGGGGGAGACAACATGCAAACTCATGTGTATACATGTCATGCATGTAAATTGAATTGGAGATAATCCACAAAGGGAAGGCCCTAGCATTAAGGGAGATTGGGTAAGGATTTCTAGAGAAAGTGGGATTTTAGCTGGGACTTGAAGGAAGCCAGGAGGTGGAGATGAGGAGAGAGTGAATTCCCCATACTGGGACAACCAGGGAAAATGCTTGGAGGCTGGAGATGGACTGTCTTGTGTGACAAATAGCAAAGGAGACCAGTGTTACTGGATCCGTGTTTGTGTGTGTGTGTGTGTATGTGTGTGTGTGTATGTATGTGTGTAAGGGGTGGGGTCATTTAGGCATAAGGAGACTGGAAAGACAGGGCTTGGGGCTAGTTATATTTGATCCAGGGAGCCACTGAAATTTGTCAAATAGGAGCATGACAGAACTTGGTTTAGGAAAATCCCTTTGGTGGTTGAAAGGAGGGTGGCTTGGGGATGGGGGAGAGAATTGAGGCAGTCATCTAGGTATGAGGTGATGAGGGCCTGCCTCAGGGGCAGGGGGTGGCAGAATCAGAGGAACCAAGGATGTGCATTGGGGAGATATCTCTCCTCTTAGGAAGTTAGAGTGAGCTTACATATGAAAAAATGCCTTGAGTTTTAAACACCTTTTGAAGAGCTACTCTCATCATGCATCCAGTATTAGGTTCTTTGGATGTACATCTTTTTAAAAAATGGGCCCAGTATTTGCTCTGCGAGGCTTTTTTGTCTAATTAGGAGAGGAAGCAAAAGAGGGTGCAATCAATCAACAACTCTTCATAGTTCTTAGAAAAGTGAGCCCACATGGGGGAATATCTAGTAGAGTCAGAGAGGGCTTTTGGCAGTGGGGTAGATCTCTGGATTTCACCACAACTACCTGCCTGGAAGAGACAGCTAGTGAGTTGTGGCTGTTACCGGGAATTGAAAGAACATTAGGCCATCCCTGGCCAGGAGTTTTCCGAACACAGAGACATGAAGTTCTCTTTACCTTTGACGTGTTTTTCTCATTTACCAAAATAGGTCAGATGGCAGTGAGGAACGTGTTATTTAATCCCTGTCACAGGACTGTACATTGGATGAAAGGAGAAATGTGTTTCCTGTCTGGTGGCATTTGAGAGAATGCTGATTTTATAATGTTTCTGAAGGTCATTGGTAATGGAAGGTATATTCTGTAAGTTGATGGGATAGTTGAAACAGTTTACTAAGTGACCCTTACCCCAATTCTCAATCCATTCTGTTTTAAAGGAAAACACTTGTGGCTGAAACGTCACACATCCCAGCCTTCTTCATGTGTGTCTGTTTGTCTGTCTGTCTCCCTCTCCCATTACTTTGCTTCTTGACATGTGGAAAGTTATTTCTCTTGGGACCCGTAGTTTCTTTCTGGGTAAAATCAAATAGTTGGCTTTTTCATTTTTTCCCGTTCTTTAATGCAAAATTGGGAGGGATTTCAGATATTATCTAGACTAATTCCTCCCTGAACTATGAGTCCAGTGTACAGCATCCTTGAAAAATAGTTGTTTGGTTTCTATTTGAAGATATCCAGCAACAGACCACACAGAAAGTCAGTGGTAGCGGCAAGACTAGATACCAATTAGCCTATTTACCATCTCCATGCTTTTTTTCATATTATACCAAGATAGCCTCTCATTTTAAAGAAGAATATGTTATATTTAAAAGTATGATGGTTAAAGAATTGGAGATGGAAGTAAATAAGCATTGTTCACAGCACCTTCTCCCCCAGATACTCAACTCTTAGGATAGAATTAGAAACCAGACCTAACCAAAGTCTGTTTAATTTTAATTTGTCTAGAATAAATTCTTAGCAAAAAACTGTCCCCATTTTTTTCCCTCTTGGGTCCTGGGATGAGTCTTTTTTTTTTGCCCTATACTTGTCACTCAAGGGGCTGTGTGCTCAGGCCAATCATCAGGGTATGTGTGAGAGAGAATGGGAATGAGAATAGGCATTTATATGGTTGTACCTACTATGTGCCAAGCACTATGGTGAATACTTTAGCAATATCATGTCAGTTGATCAGTCCTGGGGATGAGGAAACTGAGGCAAACAGGGGTTCAGTGACTTGTCCAGGGACACACAGCTTAGGAAATGTCTTAGGCTAGATTTGAACTCTGGTCTTCCTGACTCTTGGCCCAGTGTTCTCTCTGTTGTACTACTATTTCGGTCCTTATGGTCCTTTTCAAAACTGCAAGGATTTGTTTACCTATTGTTTATGACAAAGTGCTTAAGGACTTCAGTAGCAATTCCAGAGTTAGAAATAAGCTATGAATACTTAGAGAATCAAGTAAAAAACTACTTGAAATAATAAACAACTTTGGCAAAGTTGCAGTTTACAAAATAAACCCACATGAATCGTCTGTATTTCTATATATTACTAACAAAGCCCTATAGCAAAAGAGAGAAAGAAAAAGCCCATTTAAAGTTATTGTAGACATCATAAGATATCTGGCAGTCTACCTGCCAAGGCAAACCCAGGGACTATACGAACACGATTACAAAACACTTCACACAAATAGTCAGGTCTAAGTAAATATAATAAAAATGATGATTCTACCTAAATTAATTTACTTATTCAGTGCCATACCAATGAAACTACCAGAAAATTATTTTCTAGATCTAGAAAAAATATCAAAATTGGTCTAGAAGAACAAAAGATCCAGAATATCAAGGGAATAAATGAAAAGAAATTCTAGGGAACGTGACCTAGCCCAACCATATAATAATTGTATTATAAAACAGCAATCATCAAAATTACTTGATACTGGCTGAGAAATAGAGGGATAAATCAGTGGAATAGGTTAGGTACTCAAGACACAATAGGCAACGAATATAGCAGGCTACTGTTTGATAAACCCAAGGACTCTAGCTTCTGGGATAAGAACTCACTGTTTGACAAAAACTGCTGGGAAAACTGGATAACAGTGTGGTGGAAACTGGGCATAGGCTAATGCCTGACACCATACGCAAGAATAAAGTCCAAATGGACACATGATCAAGGCATAAAGACTGATACTGTAAACAGATTAGGGGAGCAAGGAATAGTATATTTGTCAGATTTATGGAGAATGGAGAAATTTATGACCAAACAAGAGATAGAGAGCATTATGAAGTGCAAAATGGATAATTTTGATTACATTCAATTGAAAAGTTTTTGCACAAACAAAGCAAATGCAACCAAGACTAGGAGAGAGTCAGAAAACTGAAAAAGAATTTTTCCAACCAGTGTGTATGACAAAGGCCTCATTTCTAAAATATATAGAGAATTGAGCCAAATTTACAAGAATCCAAGTCATTCCCCAATTGATAAATGTTCAAAGGAGATGAACAGGCAGTTTTCAGAGGAAGAAATTAAAGCTATTTATAGTCATATGAAAAAATGTGCTCTGAATCACTATTGATTAGAGAGATGCAAATCAGAACAACTCTGAGATACCACATCATACCTGTCAGATTGGCTAACATGACAAAACAGGAAGATGATAAATGTTGGAGAAGATGTGGCAGAGTTGAAAAACCAATTCATTGTTGGTAGAGCTGTGAGTTGATCCAACCATTCTGGAGAGCAAAGGGCTACAAAAATGTGCACACCCTTTGACCCAGCAATATCGCTTCTAGGCCTGTATCCCCAAGAGATCATAAAAATGAGAAAAAGGATCCACATGTACAAAAATATTTATAGCGGCTCTCTTTGTGGTGGCCAAAAACTGGAAATCAAAGGGACGTCTATCAATTGGGAACAACTGAATAAATTATGGTATATGAATGTTATGGAATACTATTGTGCTATAAGAAATGACGAACAGGTGGACTTCAGAAAGTCTTATATAAACTGATGCTGAGTGAAAGGAGCAGAACCAGGAGAATATTATACACAGTAACAGCCACAGTGTGCAAGGACTGTTTCTGATTGACTTAGCCCTTTACAGCAATACAAGGACCTAAAATACCCCCAAAGGACTCTTGAGGCAAAATACCATCCACATCCAGAGAAAGAATTATGAAATCGAATGCACAGCAGACTATTTTCTCCTTTCTCATATTTTGTTTTGTTTTTCTCATGGTTTCTCCCATTTGTTTGAATTCTTCTGTGTAATATGACTAATGCGAAAATGTATTTAATAAGAACGTATATGTAGAACTCATATAAGATTTTCAAGTCATCTTGGAGAGGGAGGGAAGAGGGAGGGGGAGAAAATTTAAGGAAGTGTAGAAAACTGAAAACATTAATTAATTAATTTAAAAAAAGAAATGAAGTATGAACTTGTATTGGACTGCTTATGGAAAGAATGATGGACTTGGAGTCTGAGGATTTCGGTTCAAATCCTAACTTGATAGCTTAGTACTTTTGTCTGTGGATGAGTCCTTTGACTTCTCTGGGTCTTCATTTGCTCATATATAAAGTGAGTTAGGTCGTATAGCTGAACTCTGAGGTCCTTTTGGTTCAGCAGCAGTGATACTCTGAACTCTACCCATTTATGTCCCTTCTAATCTTTAGCACTTTGCCCTCCCCAAACCTTTCCTCTCTAATTGTTCCTTCAGGCCTTACTTCCTCAGTTATCCAATATTGATTTACATGGAATGAAAAAAAAAATTTATTAAGCACTTACATTGTGCTTAGCCTTAGAGATGCAGATAGAAAATCAAGATGCTCCCTACTCTCAAAGAATTTACACTCTAATTGGAGGAGTGGTGTTTGCCATTCCTGTGTCCCTTTGGTAATGACAAGGGAGTCTCTCCAAGTCCTCACATTATTTCCTCCTTTCCTCTCCCCTTAACTCCCAGGTTATTTCTGGGCCTGGAACAGTGTATGCAGGGTAACCACTAGACCCAGTAGGGCAAGATGTGATTTCGTGGGGTCCCTCATGTCCCAAGCTCCTCAGAAGATCCAGCTCAAGCTAGAGGTAGCTGGGCAGTACAGAGGACTTAGAAGCTGGGAAGACCTTAGTTCAAATCTTGCCTCACACACTTATTAGTTGCATGAGCCTGGGCAAATTGCTTAGCTTTTGTCTCCCTCAGTTTCCTCATCTGTAAAATAGGGATAATAACACTTCCTTGGGTTGTCATGAATATTAAATGAGGTAACATATGTAGAATACTTGGCAGACCTAAAAATGTCACAGCAACGCTAGCTGTTTTACGGTCGTCTAAGTGAGACTAAATGAGAAGGCAAACAGAAACCTTGGGATCTTATTTGAAATCTGTCCTTTACTAGATGTGTGGCTTTGGATAAGTCACTCACCTCATTTTTCTTAACCCCCATGTTCTCCTATGTACTGATATTTGCATCTATTACTTAACAAGTGTTTGTGAAGAGACAGTGAGGGGAAGGATGCAAATAATTTATAAACAGCACTAGGTAAATATAGATTGTTTTCATCACTATCCCTAGGATTGGTTGAAAACAATTATTTTTTTCTAATGTCTTACATTCTTAGTGGCCAGAAGAGATCTAAAGAGGGAACACAATCCCCAGCTCCAGCCCTCTAGTGGGACATTTTGTAGCTAGCTGCTTGCATGTAATATAAGATGCCTCAGTTTCCCTCTTCGATGTACTTCACTTTCTGTTGGCTGCACTAGAGAGAGAACATGTGCAGCTTTGTTCATTTTCTTGTTTCCCTATGATAATTCCTCTGGGATCCTCCACTTGATGAGTTGGACCCTACCTCTGAGAAAGCTGCCCATCCATTGGGCCTTTTGGAAACGGCAACATAGGAAGCAGTGGCC